>CM068370.1:35065746-35665746 GCA_034769895.1 Magicicada septendecula | reverse complement strand
TTGAGTACTCTACAAATCAGTGCTGTATGCAAAAACTTATTTGATTCTGTTTGAATTTGCGGCTGTTATCGTTTACCATAGAAAAAGTAAAAAATTACCCTTGATAAAAAACCGTTGCCGGTAAACTACCCCTTTCCCTTAACCGATCTTCACTAAAAATGATAGATCTTGAGAACTCTGCAATTCAGGGCTGTATGCAAAATATTATATGATTTTGTTTGACTTTGCAGCTGTTATCGTTTGCCATACCAAATACCCTTGATAAAACAAAAAACGTGCCTGGTAAACTACCCCTTTCCCTTAAACGATCTTCACCAAAAACAACAGGTCTTTAGTACTCAAGAAATCAGGGCTGTATGCAAAAATGTATTTGATTATGTTTGAATTTGCGGCTGCTACCGTTTGCCATAGAAAATACCCTTGTTAAAACATAAAACGTTGCTGGTAACCTACCCCTTTCCCTTAACCGATCTTTACCAAAATCAACAGATCTTGAGAACCCTACAATACAGGGCTGTATGCTAAACATTATTTGATTCTGTTTGAATTTGCGGCTGTTATCGTTTGCCAAACAAACAAAATTACCCTTGATAAAAAAAACCGTTGCAGGTAAACTACCCCTTTCCCTCAATCGATCTTCACCAAAAACAATAGGTCGCGAGTGCTCTACAAATCAGGGCTGTATGAAAAAAATTATTTGATTCTGTTTGAATTTGCGGCTGTTATCGTTTGCCATAGAAAAAATCTACAGCAGACACACAGACCCACAGACACACACACAGACACTTTTCGAAAATATCGGTATGGAGAACCATACATGACTTCCATATTCTAAGAATTATATTTAAATCTTAATATCGCCTGCCAAGCGCGATATATTTTCTCTTATACATGATGTACATTAAAATGCAAAAATTTTAATTTTATTGCTTGGCAACAAAATTATTTTATTTTTAACAATTACCATTGTTTGAAAAAGTTTAAATAAATTTTCAAGTACTTTACTCTTGTTAAAACGTAAAAGGTTGCAGGTAAACTACCCCTTCCCCTTAACCGATCTTCACCAAAATCGAAAGTCCTTGAGACCTCTATAATTCAGGGAAGTATGCAAAAAATTATTTGATTCTGTTTGAATTTGCGGCAGTTATCGTTTGCCATAGAAAATCGGTTGATAAAAAAACGTTGCCGGTAAACTACCCCTTCCCCTTAACCGATCTTCACCAAAAACAAAAGGTCTTGAGTACTCTACAAATCAGGGCTGTATGCAAAACATTATTTGATTCTGTTTGAATTTGCGGCTGTTATCGTTTGCCATAGAAAATACCCTTGTTAAAAAAACGTTGTTGGTAAACTACCCCTTTCCCTTAACCGATCTTCACCAAAAACAAAAGGTCTTGAGAACTCTACAATTTAGGGCAGTATGCAAAACATTATTTGATTCTGTTTGAATTTGCGGCTGTTATCGTTTGCCAAAAAAAAAAAATTTCCCTTGATAAAAAAAACCGTTGCAGGTAAACTACCCCTTCCCCTCAACCGATCTTCACCAAAAACAATAGGTCGCGAGTACTCTACAAATCATGTCTGTATGCAAAAAATTATTTGATTCTGTTTGAATTTGCGGCAGTTATCGTTTGCCATATAAAATACGCTTGATAAAAAACGTTGCCGGTAAACTACCCCTTCCCCTCAACCGATCTTCACCAAAAACAATAGGTCTTGAGTACTCTACAAATCAGGGCTGTATGCAGAAAATTATTTGATTCTGTTTGAATTTGCGGCTGTTATCGTTTGCCATTGGAAATACCCTTGTTAAAAAAACGTTGTTGGTAAACTACCCCTTTCTCTTTACCGATCTTCACCAAAAACAAAAGGTCTTGAGAACTCTACAATTTAGGGCAGTATGCAAAACATTATTTGATTATGTTTGAATTTGCGGCTGTTATCGTTTGCCATAATAAATACCATTGTTAAAACATAAAACGGTACCGATAAACTACCCCTTTCCCTTAACCGATCTTTACCAAAATCAACAGATCGTGAGAACTCTACAATTCAGGGCTGTATGCGAAACATTATTTTATTCTGTTTGAATTTGCGGCTGTTATCGTTTGCCAAACAAACAAAATTACCCTTGATAAAAAAAAACCGTTGCAGGTAAACTACCCCTTTCCCTCAACCGATCTTCACCAAAAACAATAGGTCGCGAGTACTCTACAAATCAGAGCTGTATGCTAAAAATTATTTGATTCTGTTTTAATTTGCGGCTGTTATCGTTTGCCATAGAAAAAAAATCTACAGACACATAGACAGACAGACAGACAGATAGACAGACAGACAGACAGACAGACAGACAGACACACAGACAGACAGACACACACACAGACACTTTTCGGAAAACGACTTTTTTTTCATGTTTTGAGTGTAGTAGAATCAGAATCTGCAATAATCTGGAACACGATTTTTTTTGCGATCACCATACTTCCATTCCTCAAGGAATATGGAAGTAAAATGACTTTTTTTCATTGTTTTGAGTGTAGTACAATCATATTCTGCAATAATCTCGAACAGGATTTTTTTTGCCATCACCATACTTCCATTTCCTTAAGGAACATGGAAGTAAAAGTCGTTTTCCGAAAAGTGTCTGTGTGTCTGTCTGTGTGTCTGTGTGTCTGTGTGTCTGTCTGTAGATTTTTTTCTATGGCAAACGATAACTGCCGCAAATTCAAACAGAATCAAATAATTTTTTGCATACAGCCCTGATTTGTAGAGTACTCACGACCTATTCTTTTTGGTGAAGATCGGTTGAGGAAAAGGGGTAGTTTACCTGCAACGGTTTTTTTTTATCAAGGGAAATTTTTGTTTGGCAAACGATAACAGCCGCAAATTCAAACAGAATTAAATAATGTTTCGTATACAGCCGTGAATTGTAGAGTTCTCAAGACCTATTGTTTTTGGTGAAGATCGGTTAATGGAAAGGGGTAGTTTACCTGCAACGTTTTATGTTTTAACAAGGGTATTTCCTATGGCAAACGATAACTGCCGCAAATTCAAACAGAATCAAAAGATTATTTGCATACAGCCGTAAATTGTAGAGTTCTCAAGACCTGTTGTTTTTGGTTAAGATCGGTTAAGGGAACGGGGTAGTTTACATGCAATGTTTTTTTTAACAAGGGTATTTTCTATGGCAAACGATAACAGCCGCAAATTCAAACAGAATCAAATAATTTTTTGCATGCAGCCCTGATTTGTAGAGTGCTCAATACATATTGTTTTTGGTGAAGATCGGTTAAGGGGAAGGGGTAGTTTACCTGCAACCTTTTACGTTTTAACAAGAGTAAAGTACTTGAAAATTCATTTAAACTTTTGGAACAATGGTGATTGTTAAAAATAAAATAATTTTGTTTTGCCAGGCAATAAAATTATAATTTTTTCATTTTAATGTACATCTGTACATAGTATAAAGTAAAGTCGGTCCGTTTTCTCTCTGTGTTTGAAATCGCTAATCTCAGGAAGTACTGAACCGATTTTATTCAAGTTTTCGCCAATAGATAGAGTGTCTATCGAGGAACATTTATGTGTATAATTAATACATATATGTTGTACATTAGCTTTGCTATCACGGTTTATGTCAAGTAAGTGGTATAGTTTACATCTTATATATAAAAATGAATGTTTCTTTGTTTGTCCCGTATGCGTTCCTATACCATTCATCCGATTGCGATGAAACTTCGGTGAGTTGTTGTGCGCATGTCCGCGAAGGTTTCTTCCACATCTCCTCCTAAACCACTGTACCGATTTCAACCAAACTTAGCACAAATATTTTACGCAAAGGGAGAACCAACATAGGACAAGTGTTTTTTCGATACGATCCTTTGGGGGGTCCTTTGGGGTCTTCCACATCTCCACCTAAACCATTGGACCGATTTCAACCAAACTTGGCACAAATATTTTACGCAACAGGAGAACCAACATAGGATAGGTGTTTTTTTCGATACGATCCTCTGGGGGGTCCTTTGCGGTCTTAAAGAACTATTAGATCTGGTTACTATGGCAACCCAATAGAATAGATTCTGTTCTAAATATATTATCGCATTAAATTGAAGGCCACGCGAACGAAGTTGTGGGCAACAGCTATTTATTTTTAAGAAGCCTACTTTAATTAAACTTTATTAATTAAACTAGCATTTTCATTACGTACAACGTGAAAGTCCGTAGCGAAGCACGGGTATTCTGCTAGTCATGTATAAGAGAAAATATATCGTGCGTGGCAGGCAAGCATATCTCAGTTATGTACTGTTTACGTTTCCATTTTATTATTATCACTACCGCAATAAAAAGGCAGGGAAGACACACACACACACACACACACACACACACACACACACACACACACACACACACACACACACACACACACACACACACACACACACACACACACACACACACACACACACACACACACACACACACACACACACACACACACACACACACACACACACACACACACACACAATTCGCGTTAATTCTGGCCTCATTCATGTTTATTTTCTTACATTTGCACGCTTTTTAAATGGAAAGTGCCGAACCCATACCAACATAACGCATGCAAGCCGAAAAAGTGTCCAGCGTGGATAGCGATTTGCTTCCTGTGGATCGCTGGGCAGTGTAACTGCACGTGTTTACAGAGGAACGATTCATAGACAGACTTTTCGTCTTTAGGGAATGAACCCTCTGCAAGATGCTGAGGGTCCATGAGTGACTTCAGAGCGCTCCTTCTTTTCCGCGTGTTTGTTCTGTGAAACGTACACTGTAGATTCGCAGATTTATTCTAAGCAACGCTCAATAGGAAATGTTGAAAATTTTTGTCCACGGTGAACCCTCATACACACTAAACCTGCTCTGATGTTTTAATTACGGACATCATAATATTAAAACTTTGGAAACTTGAGCACTACTTAATGGAGATCAATCTTTAACTTATACAAGCCATTAATTTTATGCATATTTTTTATATATATGTGTACAACGTTATCGGCAACAAAGAAGTAGTTTTTGTTAAAATTCCTTCCCGGGATATTTGGCCGTAGTCCAATGTGCTCTACAAAACCAGACGTTTCGGCAATGCCATTGACTTCCATCATCAGTGAAAATCGAGTGCGATAACGTGAGGTGGTATATGTTAGTGACCACAGTACTGTGGTTAAGGCTGAAGCAGTAAGTAGAAAGAAGTAGTTTCTATGGTAATATTTCATTTCGAAAATGATTTTAAAAATAAATCTTAGAATATGGAAGTCATGTATGGTTCTCCATACCGATATTTTTCTATGGCAAACGATAACTGCCGCAAATTCAAACAGAATCAAATAATTTTTTGCATACAGCCCTGATTTGTAGAGTACTCACGACCTATTGTTTTTGGTGAAGATCGGTTAAGGGAAAGGGGTAGTTTACCAGCAACTTTTTTTTTTTATCAAGGGAAATTTTTTTTTTGGCAAACGATAACAGCCGCAAATTCAAACAGAATCAAATAATGTTTCGCATACAGCCCTGAATTGTAGAGTTCTCAAGACCTGTTTTTTTTGGTGAAGATTGGTTAAGGGAAAGGAGTAGTTTACCTGTAACGCTTTATGTTTTAACAAGGGTATTTCCTATGGCAAACGATAACAGCCGCAAATTCAAACAGAATCAAAAGATTATTTGCATACAGCCTTAAATTTTAGAGTTTTCAAGACGTGTTGTTTTTGGTGAAGATCGGTTAAGGGAAAGGGGTAGTTTACCTACAACATTTTTTTAACAAGGGTATTTTCTATGGCAAACGATAACAGCCGCACATTCAAACAGAATCAAATAATTTTTTGCATACGTCAGTGAATTGTAGTGGACTCAAGGCCTTTAGATTTTGGTGAAGATCGGTTAAGGGGAAGGAGTAGTTTACCTGCAACCTTTTACGTTTTAACAAGAGTAAAGTACTTGAAAATTTATTTAAACTTTTTGAAACAATGGTAATTGTTGAAAATAAAATAATTTTGTTGCCAGGTAACAAAAATAAAGTCATTTTGATTATAAAATATAAATATTTACAACAAGAAAAGAATTTTCCGTTTTCAAAATTTAAATATATTTTTATAAAACAATGGGTTCTTCATTGAGGTGGGGACCATGTCACTCACTCCATCTCAAGCCTCTCCCATTTTGCAGAAAAAGAGGACCCTGTCAAGGCTGATACTTTGACGACAGTGACAGGGCTTTCCACCAAATTCAGCAGAGTGACAGGTAGGCCCAACTCTGATTGGCTCCTCAGATTTCCCCAGCGTTAGTAGGTTCTATGAAAATATTTTATTTCAAAAATGATTTTAAATATAAATCTTAGATATGTTTTATAAATCTCATTTTTTATGTTTTAACATGGGTAATTTTTTATATGACGAACCATAACTGCCGTAAATTCAAACAGAATCAAATAATTTTTTACATATGTGCCTGAGCTATAGAGAACTCAATGTCTGTTGATTTTGGTGAAGATCGGTTACGGGGAAAGGGCAGTTTACCTGAAACATTTTTTGTTGTAACATGAGTAAAGTACTTAATTTTGATAAAGTATCCTGATAAGATCTTAATAATCCACTGTAGAAACGTAGATGAAATATCTATAAATGAAGAGGCTAGTTGAACGGGCTGGGGGTAATTTTCTATAAATCAAAATTATAGTTGAAGGGGGAGGGGATAATTTTTTTTTATATGTGTACTACGTTATTGGCAACAAAGAAGTATTTTTTTGTTAAAATTCCTTCCCTGGCTGTTTGGCTGAAAATGATTTTAAATATAAATCTTAGAATATGGAAGTCATGTATGGTTCTCCATACCGATATTTTTCTATGGCAAACGATAACAGCCGCAAATTCAAACCGAATCAAATAATGTTTTGCATACAGCCCTGAATTGTAGAGTTCTCAAGTCTTGTTGGTTTTGGTGAAGATCGGTTAAGGGAAAGGGGTAGTTTACCAGCAACATTTTATGTTTTAACAAGGGTAATTTTTTATATGACGAACGATAACTGCCGCAAATTCAAACAGAATCGACTACGTTTTTGCATACCTTTTTGAATTAAAGAGAACTCAAGGTCTGTTGATTTTGTTGAAGATCGGTTAAAGGAAAGGGGTAGTTTACCAGCAACATTTTATGTTTTAAGATGTGTAATTTTTTTTGCGAAAGATAACTGCCGCAAATTCAAACAGAATCAAATAATGTTCTGCATACTCCCCTGAATTGTAGAGTTCGCAATATCTCTTGTTTTTTGTGAAGATCGGTTAAGGGAGAGGGGTAGTTTACCTGCAACGTTTTATGTTTTAACAAGGGTAATTGTTTATATGACGAACGATAACTGTCGCACATTCAAACAGAATCAAATATTTTTTTGCATGCATCCCTGAATTGTGGAGGACTGAAGGTCTATTGATTTTGGTGAAGATCGGTTAAGAGAAAGGGGTAGTTTACCTGCAACGTTTTATGTTTTAGCAAGAGTAAAGTACTTAATTTTGATAAATAATGTCTCCTAATAAGAAGCTCATAATAATCTACTGTAGAAACGTAGATGAAATATCTATAAATGAAGAGGTTTGGTGAACGGGGTGGGGGTAATTTTCTATTAATGAAAATTATAGTTGATTGGGGAGGGTAGAATTTTTTATATGTGTACTACGTTACGGCACCAACGAAGTAGTTCTTTGTTAAAATTCCTTCCCGGGCTGTTTAGCCGTAGTCCAATGTTTTCTGTAAAACCAGACTTTTCGGTAGTCCATCGACTGGCATCATCAGTGAAAATCGAGTGCGGAAACGTCAGGTGGTATACGTTAGTGACCACAGTACCGTGGTTAAGGCTGAAGCAATAAGTAGAAAGAAGTAGTTTCTATGGTAATATTTCATTTCGAATATGATTTTAAATATAAATCTTAGAACATGGAAGTCATGTATGGTTCTCCAAACCGATATTTCTATGACTAGCGATAACTGCCGCACATTAAAACAGAATCAAATAATGTTTTGCATGCTTCCCTGAATTGTAGAGGACCGAAGCCCCGTTGATTTTGGTGAAGATTGGTGAAGATAAAAGGATTGTTTACCAGCAACGTTTTATGTTTTAAAAGGGTAATTTTATTTTTATGACGAATGATAACTGCCGCATATTCAAAGAGAATCAAATAATGTTTTGCATCCGTTGATGAAGTTGAAAGTGCTCACGGTCTGTTGATTTTGGTGAAGATCGGTTTAGGAAAGGGGTAGTTTACCTGCAACGTTTTATGTTTAAACAAGGGTAATTTTTTCTATGACGAACGATAATTGCCGTAAAATCAAAGAGAATCAAATAATGTTTTGAATACTTTCCTGAATTGTAGAGGACTCATGACCTATTGATTTTGGTGAAGATCAGTTAAGAAAGGGGTAGTTTACCTCCAACGTTTTGTGTGATAACAAGGTTAATATTTTCTATGACGAACGATAACTGCCGTACGTTCAAACATAATCAAATAAGTTTTTGCATACTTACCTAAATTTTAGAGATCTCAAGGCCTCTTGATTTTGGTGAAGATCGGTTAAGGGAAAGGGGTAGTTTACCGAAAACATTTTTTGTTGTAACAGGAGTAAAGTACTTAATTTTGATAAATAAAATATCCTGATAAGAAGATCTTATTAATCCACTGTAGAAGCTCAGATGAAATATCTATAAATGAAGAGGCTAGTTGAACGCGGTGGGGGTAATTTTCTATAAATGAAAATTGTAGTAGAAGGGGGGGGATAATTTTTATATGTGTACTACGTTATCGGCAACAAAGTAGTAGTTTGTTGTTAAAATTCCATGTAATTTTAATTGTGAAAAATATGTTTTAGTTTATAAAATAAATGTGGCATTGGTGGTTCTGAATTCAAAAAACTGTTCCTGACATTGGCATCCACTGATACTATTAACTTGTAAGATATTACATATTGACATTGGTGGTTTTTACACATGAAAATACATACCTTCAGGAGCGTAAGGAGCCACTAATGTCATTTTCACTAAAAACCGACATTAAGTTTTGTTGGTTCTTACACCAAGCCACAGATTTAACTGTTTAGCACCAGCGTTAATCTTAAGGTACCACAAATGTATAATAATTTGAAGATTTACGTTGTAATATCGCACAAGAGTACATCATGTAGGAAGCGACGTGAAGATTAAAATAAAAATTAACAAATTTCAAAGAAAAAGCTTGCGCACAATATGAGCTTACAATATCATCATCAACATTATTAAGTACTTACTACTACTACTACTACTACTACTACTACTACTACTACTACTACTACTACTACTACTACTACTGCTGCTGCTGCTGCTGCTGCTGCTGCTGCCACGGAGCCAGATGCTGGAGAGTTGACAGAGAGCTTGGGAGCAAGGAGAGCGAGGTCGTTGGACGAAAAGGCTCATCAAGCTGGTGCAGCCGAAGGCGGAGGGGAAGCTTGGCGAGATCGACTATTACCTCACCCAGTTTCTGACTAGACACGAATATTTTCGATCTTATCTGAAGAAAGTTGGAAATACCGACTCATCAGAGTTATCTACTGCCCGGCAGCTGCGAACACTGTCTTCGTCTGCGACAGATGGGAGCAACATAGAAGAAGATATTAAGATATTAGGCAGGTGATCTCCTTGGACAACATCGTTGAAGCTGAAGCGCTGCTTCAAGGAGAGGATACCTGGGACTGCGTGGCACCTTCGCAGAAGAGATTCTTCAGGCGAAGAAGATAGGTTTGGACAGTATAGAAGATCAACAAGTCAGATGTAAGACCTAGGGCCTTGAAGAACGGTAGGCCTAGCCCTAAGTAACGCGTCAGACAGTTCCATGTTAAGGTCATAGAAGTGGAAAGGGAGGTGGTTTTTTAGTGGGTTGGGTATAGGTTAATACCCAAAACCACAGACCCCGGAAGTGTGCATCCTACCGGACAATTATACAGAAAATGTTTCCACTACTACTACTACTACTACTACTACTACTACTACTACTACTACTACTACTACTACTACTACTACTACTACTACTACTACTACTACTACTACTACTACAACTGCTACTACTAATCTACTACTACTACCACTACTACTAATACTACTATTATTGTTGTTGTTATTATTATTAGGTATTTTGTTTTATACTCAATAGTAATACCGCTAACATTAACGCTAATTAACACTAACAATCTGTGATCGTCTTCACATTAAATTGAATTAATTCACTTAAACTGGCTCACGCATTTCTCATGCTTTGCCAGTCTCTAGACAGATAAGCCTTCGTAACTACTTGTTTATCTTAATTTATTTTCCTATTTTGACATTTTGTCTAATTGGCAAATAACTTAATTATTTGTCATTTCTGTCATTTTATGTTAGGTCTAACGTTGTATGATATTTTCTTTTATTTTAATATATTGTTGAACTGTATAATTTTATTAATTGAAGACGACTACGGATTGTCAGTAGCCCAAACGCTGCGCTTAGGATATTATTGACGTTCGCGGTTGTCCGAAACATAGAACATTTTGACGAAAGTGGATTGAAGTTTATTCATTTGACTTTATCTAATAATAATAAATTTTGTTCAAATCAGTCAAAGAGTTCCGTAGTTGAGAGAACGTAGCCTACTACTGGAAAATGATTAATCTATCAGAAAAACAGTGACAACTGTTAATAAAATGACAATAACTTTTTAATCTAAGGACTAAAAAATTAAAATTCATTAATTTAAATTTATCTAATAATAAATATATATTGTTACGACAGTCTACTTGATCGTCGTAGGTACAGTGAAAAACAAAATACAAGACACCAATTAAGTCACTAATCACCAGCTTTAATTTTCACAGTTAAACAATTCGTAATTAACAACACAGTCTCTTACAACAAATCAAATAAAAGTTGTTCACACGCAATAAAATGTCAACTAATATTAAAACACAATTGTATTACAATTATACCCGCCGATTATAAAACACAGCACTTCACTAATAACCACTTGAACGCAGACAGTAATATCGCCCGATAATAACTCGAACTGCACGTAATATATCGCGACTATGACTGAAAACTAAGGCCGCTGACGAGGGTATTTATACAAGGCTCACCGACCAGAATATTCCAAAATGTGTGTTAGTGCCAGTGTATACGACGTAATTAATTGCGGCCTTGACGCAGTCCGCGCGGCTGGCGGCTTCCAGAAAAGTCTCGCGAATGCGTCGAGAATCACGTACGCCACACAGATTCCGCTGGATTCATCTTGTGACGATTTAAATTGTAACAATAATCGTAAAATAAAAAAATTTTAAAAATTACGTTTGCGAGCGATTAAGCCATTTTAAATCTCACTATAATACCTAAAACCCCTGTATGTACTCAGTATGAGAGGAAGAAGTAATTAATAAGTCCAAAGAAACATTAATAAAAAGGCAAATTGTAAAAGTTATTATTGTCATATTTAACCCTTTGCTGTTATCAGGCGGTGACCTGTTCATTCCGGACTCGACATGTTTTCCGAGTCGTCTGTAATTTAGAATAAGCTAAAAAATCTAATGTTAATAATTAAAAATCTGAAGACACAAATAGTCGCTAAAGTAACTTACTTAAATTATGTATGTTTATTAAGGCATAAGTTTTGTAATTAAAAAATGTTAACTTAAATGAAGATAGGGACTATATTCTCGCGCAGTAGTTGCCCCTCTCCCTTTTGTTAAGTACCAGTCGAAGCGAGCAGAAAAACTCTCTCTCACTATGTTGACTTCATGCAGTGCAGACGTGCGAGCGAAAGCTCTGACACAATGTCGCTAATTCTTTTGTTTTAACTTAAATATTGTATATGAAATATTGCTACTAAAAGCGTGTGTTATGTATCAATTAGTATATATGTGTGATAACAAAAGGACATAATATGTAACACAAAACACTAAAATGGTGTTAAACAAGAGGACTACTCGCTTCAAGAAGTAACTACACTTTCAACATCATTCCTGAAGATGTGATCTACCAGAACTTTATAAACACTCATATACCCGACAGAAGATGCAGATCAGGGCAGCCGAGAATCTACATATAATTACACCGTAGAAACTTCAATATACTCTGTGAACACTCGACACTTTATCGACGAAGACCCGACCGAGATGATGACGCCGCATTCAAGGATTCCCAAGACGGACACCCCAGGACGAGGTTTCTACATTCCATTCTAAAGGTGACTCGATAGCCTGTCTATCGAGGGTTACTAATATTTGTTACACTACACAACTTTAAAAGAGACTTTTCAAAGACTATTAATTGTATGTAAACATTAAAAGAGTAAATCTAAAAGTTTTACTGTAACTACTCGAATATCATACGTTGTAACGGTTTATATGTTAATGTATCGTAGTATCATTCCAAGTAATAGTACCATTCTTCAAATGGTTAAAGAAGTCTTGCAAGCTAATATCATGAATTGAGTATAATTAAAAGTCTTAACTACAAAATACAGAAAGTTAACCCGGATCCGAGGTATAGCTATATAGAATCAATTTGATCCCAAAGTTTGATGAAAGCATTGAAATAATTTTAGTTTAATTAATGATGTCATGGGATCTGTCAGTAAATGTTGTCAAATAAAGAGAAGTTTTCTTGTTACACACATATAATGAGTGCGTAAATCAATAAAATACCTTCCCTTGTTTCCTTACACAGTTTGTAAGTAATTTGTTCAGTTAATTTTGATTTGGATACATTTCGTTACAACGTAGGCAGCCCATATAATTGACAGAGGTCAGTTAAGATGGGTTCCCTGGATTTGTAACGCGGGAATACGTTACAAAATTGCGCCACTCTGCTGATTTAATAAAAAGTTTGTAAGCATCGTGACACAAACAAAATTGCGCCACTCTGCTTAAAGTTAAAGTAGTTGCGAGCATCGTGACGCTAACAAAATTGCAGCACTTTGCTTGGTTAAATTTTATGTTGAGTTATTGATCTATGCACTCAGAAAATGTTATTAATGTAACTTTAATTTTCAAAACATATCTAATATTTTACAAAATACGTAAATGATAGTCAGTAGAAGCTGATATATATTTGAATGAAGATATATGCATGTACCTAGGTTTGTTTTATGTTAATCCATGACCTGTTGTTTCTTGAATACTTCTGCATAGTATATGTTAGACATACACCAATATGTGTAATAAATAAATAAAAAAAAATTTGTTAATAATAATGCTCCTGCGTAATGTAGACCCAGGTAATTAAGTGGAAAGAATTTCGTAATTTGAAATTGTGAACAAAATAATTAATTTATTTAATTGGGAAAAGTATATGAATGAATGGAGTCAAAGTGTTACAAAGCGTAATAATAGAGTTGTTGAATAAGATTCTCCCTATGCGTGCCAGCCAGCGCGCCCCTTTCCGCTAGTTCGGACCTGTTCAGGAAGTAATCGGTAGCATTGTGCAGACAACAATGCGTAAAAGCAAAACCCCCCATTCTCACTGACACGCTCAGCCTTCCTTTGTTAACTAAATACAGAGGGTGACCTACATTCCAGAAAACAGCTGATCGGCTATTTAACATTGAAAAATATGTGTGTGGAATTTCTGTCTCTCCCTTAGAAGAGAAATTGTTCTTTTCTAATTTGTGTAAATTAATTACTTATATATGTATATATCCTATATATGTGTAATATATGTGTAGTGTTGGAGAATTAATTTTAAGTACGTTTTAAGGTGTTAGAAAAAGAAAATGGCCCAATTTAACCCGGATTTGTTATTAAAAGACGAGCTGTCTTACGAAGCTCTTTTGCGTGGACTACCCCATGCGAATGTAACAGTCGCGGAATTGCGTAGGTCAATTCGCGAATGTGGATTTGATACACCCGTGCAATTAAATTACCTAAGCGAACTCGATTATGAGAGCGAAAGAGAAATTTGTAATGCCAAGTATAGTGAGCTTACCTTATTGTCTCAAACCCTCCAAGAGGAGAAATCTCCGGCAATAATTTTGCGGACTACCCAGAGAATAGAGCATTTAACCCGGCGAATGAAAAATTTGTTGATCTGGCCTAATCTCACGGAAATACCTCTCGAAGTACAAAACCTAGCTGACGAAGCTCTACGCCGCTTACCTTCAATTATTAATGACTTAAGAAGAAAATCCGACTCATTCAGGATGGACGAAATAGAGAAGTCCTTAAAGAAATTACACATCTCCCCAGTACAATCTCCCACTACTGATTTACCTCCGCCTACCACGGATCGGAACTCACCCACTGTATTGCAAGTGCAAGCGAACCAAGAGCAAAATACTGATAAAGATATGAATGCCCCTCCTCCCGAGCATTTTCAGTTTCGTCCCGGAAATCATGAATTGACTACCACCTCCAATGAATCAAATCGTTCTCATAAAGGAATGACACCTATAAACTATAACGCGGACCTATACGGTAAAATGACTCATCCTGTGGAGAAAATCTTAACCGAAATCCCTTACACAGATGGATTAAATGTCTCCAAACTACTAACTTTCATTAGTTATCTTCTGCAGATAAAAGATCTACAGCAGCTGAATGACTGGCAAATTTTGCAAGTTCTGTTACCAAAATGTAAACCCCCGTTGAAGAATCGTGTTCTAGAAGCTCTAACCTCTACATTTCCAGTAGAAGAGCTACATAGCTCTATAATAAAATACTTTATTCCCACCGGCACCTATGAGGAAATAAAAAGAAAGACAGTACTCCGAGTACAAGGAAATCAAGAGAGATTAGCTCATTACATCTCCGACATAAGGGAGTCATCTCGACTACTACGTGTAGACTGGAATGAGACACAACTGGTGGACACCATTTTAATAGGAGTGTCACCTGAAGAAAGATCTCGTCTATCGTTGGTAAAGAGACCCAATACAATTGCTGATCTAGAAAAGTGCAGTATCCATTCTTCAAATGTATGGTACTCCGATCAAAATCGACAAGCAATGAAACCCACTGGAACTAATAGAAATGAATTGCGAGCAGTAGTGCCTGATGTAACAACCTCGTATGAAAGACAAGTTTTTAGTCGACCTCACCAAGTGCGCAAATCTGGTAAGTTAGTGTAACTCCATATAAAGCGGAAACAAAGTACCCACCTCGCAATAAACCCACCTGTTATAATTGTGGAAAATATGGGCACATAAGAAAAGAATGCAAAAGTAAGCCATTGGAACGGAATCACCCAACTTCAAAAAAACATGTAAGGCAGGGAGACCCGAAATCCTGTGTCTTCCGCAGCAACTCGAAATCTGGTGAACGCAAAGAAACTAATACTAATAATAATAATAAAATATTTTGTAACCAAGGTGGAAGGAAAAGAAGTCCGAAAGAAATAGATCCCTATGTGAGAGAATTTCGTGAAAAATGTAACGCGATTAATAAATGTAAGTGGACTAAAAATCTATTACCATTAATACGAGTTGACTTAGGCGTTACCTCCACAATCGCTTTAATTGATTCGGGATCTAGTAGAACTTTAATCAGCCAAGAATTAGCGGACATATTAGCGAAACACCATGTAGTAAAACGAAATCAACCGGTGAATATAAAGTGTGCTGCCGCCGATAAACGTAAAATAAACATAAACCTGAGCATTACTGTTAAGGTTAAAATCAAAAACCTAACCTGGATGTTTACAATGTTAGTATGTAAGGAATTAGGACCTGATTTAATATTAGGTGCAGACTTCATTAGTAAAACAGGAATGATTCTGGACATCTATGAGCAAGTATATTATTTCCGATTTGACCGTACACGGAAATATAGATTTGGTAGTAATAAAGAAAAATATTGTTCATCTACTGCACATGTAATACACCAAGACTCAGATTTATCTCACCTAGAAAGAAGAGATAGAGTGAGAATACTAAAACTAATAAAGGAATTTTCCTCAGTTCTTACACCTAAACTAGGACTCACTAACCTAATAGAATATAAAATTAATCTGAGTGATCAGAAAGTAATACGCCTACCTCCGTACAAGTTGTCGCCTCCCAAGATGGAAGTAATGCGAAACCATATCAACAAGTTATTGGACCAAGGAGTCATTGAACCCTCTACGTCCCCATATTCTTCACCCTCCTTTTTAGTACCAAAAGGTCAAGATAAACACAGACTAGTTGTGGACTACAGGCAATTAAACAAAAGAATAGAATTTGAATCAATCCCTCTTCCAGACATCCATAGTGCTTTTCATTATTTCACTAAAGCTATGGTCTTTACGGTAATGGATCTGAATCAAGCTTTTCACCAAATACCTCTTTCAGAAGAATCAAAACGTCTAACCGCGTTTGCAGTTCCTTTTAACTTGTACCAATTTACTAGAGTACCCTTTGGAATATCTCAAGGAAGTTCCGTATGTAGTAGACTATTAGAAAGGATATTTCACGATATTAAATTTAAATATGTGTATCACTATTTGGACGACATCGTTATATACAGCGAATCAATGGAACAACATCTTGAACATTTACGCGAAGTGTTATCTCGGTTACTAAGAGCAGGATTAACTGTTAACCCAAATAAGGTAAGTTTTGCCGTCCCTCAGTTTTCTTTCTTAGGTCACATCGTGAAAGCGAATGGAAAGGTAAGCATTGACCCCGAACGAAACCGCGCTATTAGAGAATTTTCACCCCCACGAGATGCAAAAGGTATAGCCCGATTTTTGGGTATGGTGAATTATTTCCACAAATATATCCCCCATCTTGCCGAAATAGTAGCACCCCTAAACTCCTTACGAAAGAAGGGAACGAAGTTCGAATGGAGCTCACTACATCAAAACGCGTTTGAGCAACTTAAAGAAAGTATTATATCTCCCCCAGTTTTGCAACTAGCGGATTTCACAAAACCTTTCGTAGTGCAAACCGACAGTTCCAGTGTAGCGTTAGGTGCAGTGATATATCAAGAGATAGATAACTGTAGACTACCAATTAGTTATGCATCACGAACACTGAGCGATCAAGAAAGAAAGTATTCCGCATATGAATTGGAATGTTTAGCAATTGTTTTTGCGTTCGAGAAGTTTAAACCCTTCCTAGAACATAAAGAATTCCTTTTGGAAACCGACAATCAGGCGTTATCTTGGTTATTGAATCACCCTAAACAGTTAGGACGAATTGGAAGATGGATATTGAAATTAAACTGCTACAAATTCAGAGTGCAGCATATAAAAGGTACTCAAAACGTAGTCGCTGATACCCTGTCCTGTATGTTCCAGTCGCCCACTAAAACTCCCGAAAACAAAGAGCATCCGGAAATAGCATTTGCTAACGCCGTAATAACTGAATTTCCCCTTGCCTTTACAAACATTGCCCTGTATCAACTACAAGACCCCTTACTGAAGCCTATTATAGAACAACTTACGCAAGGTATTAAATCCGAGAAGTACGTATTGAGTAAAAATGTACTGTGTCACAAGATAAGAAACGGAAAGGAATTAAGAATAATAGCCCCTGATGTAATTAAGCCCATGCTGATGGAATACTTCCATTCATCTACCATAGGAGCCCATATGGGAATCAGTAAGACAATACATCGTATTCGAAAGGAATATCATTGGAACAATATGAACAGCGAAATAGCCAACTTCGTAAAGAAATGTAGATTGTGTGCCCTCAGTAAACCCGCCAGAAATACTCAAGTAAGCCAACTGATTTCTGAAATCCCTAAGACCCCATTTTCTAAACTTTATCTAGATTTCTCAGGTCCATATCCGAGATCCAAATCAGGTAATACCATGTTACTGATCTGTGTAGATTCATTCACCAAATTTGTTTGGATGTATCCCATGCGACGAGCATTAGCGTCGACCACTGTAAAAATATTGCAGGAAAGACTATTTAAAGACTACGGTACTCCAGTACGGATAGTATCTGATAACGGTCCACAGTTTAAAGCGAAAGAATTTAAGAATATGTGTTTCAAGTTAGGGATAGACCATATAACCACTACAGAGTATCGACCGCAAGCCAATATTGCTGAAAGGTATCTACGAAACCTCAAATCTGCGCTAATCGCCTATCATGCGAACGATCACACGTCGTGGGACCAAAATCTATCCTGGATTCAATACGCTTTTAATTCAGCTTATCACGAAGGTCACAAGTCGACCCCGTTTGAGTTACTGTACAAATGCCGACCAAACACCCTTTGTCCACAAGATGGAATATACACGATCTGCTGCCTCCGCAAATAACGGATAAGCAGATAAAACGAATATGGAATAAAGCCCGCTCTAATTTAAGAGCAAACTTAGAAAAATCCCGAAGATACCACGAGAAAGGTAATCATAGCAATTCAATTAGGTACCAAGTAGGTGACTTAGTAATGTACAAGACTCACCCCACTAGTAGTGCGATTGATAAGACCACCTCTAAACTATCATTCAGATGGTGTGGCCCTTACCAAGTCCAGAAGTACCTAACTCCCGTTACAGTAGCCCTGTGCGAACCTGCGACTCAGAAATATGTGTGGAGAACGCATATTTCTCAGCTAAAGTTGTATAAGAAGAAGAGACGGAATAGTATAACCCAAAATAGAAAAGGGAATACTAGGTAGTGAAGAAAATTATACTTCTGAAACCGTGGAAAATGTTAAACGTAGAGTTTGGAAATGAGGCCTGATCAACCTAAATTCCAGTCCTGCGAAGCATTCATTAATGAATACTAGTTAACTAGAGGAGAACTAATACTCATTAACTAGATGAGTTATCTAGGACTCAATGAAGACAAGATAGAATTCTAAATAGCAAGGATTTAGAAAATTACTCGACAGAGAGAGAGTAAGACAAACAAAAAAACCGGTAGTAAATTTAAGTGCTAGAGATAAGAAATAGTTTTGTATTTTAGTTATGTAAATATTAAGTGTGAATAGTATGTAAAAAATAAAAGAGGTAGTTAATAAGAATATATAAAGTATATTGTGTTGTGGAGAAGAAGAAAGTAGATAGAACGCTAACCAATAACTATGTGAAAGAAATTACACACACTGACATCAATCATACTCCAAGTTCCCAATAAAACAAAAAAAAAACCGTAACGTGCAAATTAAGCGGTGGAGTATGTGACGATTTAAATTGTAACAATAATCGTAAAATAAAAAAATTTTAAAAATTACGTTTGCGAGCGATTAAGCCATTTTAAATCTCACTATAATACCTAAAACCCCTGTATGTACTCAGTATGAGAGGAAGAAGTAATTAGTAAGTCCAAAGAAACATTAATAAAAAGGCAAATTGTAAAAGTTATTATTGTCATATTTAACCCTTTGCTGTTATCAGGCGGTGACCTGTTCATTCCGGACTCGACATGTTTTCCGAGTCGTCTGTAATTTAGAATAAGATAAAAAACCTAATGTTAATAATTAAAAATCTGAAGACACAAATAGTCGCTAAAGTAACTTACTTAAATTATGTATGTTTATTAAGGCATAAGTTTTGTAATTAAAAAATATTAACTTAAATGAAGATAGGGACTATATTCTCGCGCAGTAGTTGCCCCTCTCCCTTTTGTTAAGTACCAGTCGAAGCGAGCAGAAAAACTCTCTCTCACTATGTTGACTTCATGCAGTGCAGACGTGCGAGCGAAAGCTCTGACACAATGTCGCTAATTCTTTTGTTTTAACTTAAATATTGTATATGAAATATTGCTACTAAAAGCGTGTGTTATGTATCAATTAGTATATATGTGTGATAACAAAAGGACATAATATGTAACACAAAACACTAAAATGGTGTTAAACAAGAGGACTACTCGCTTCAAGAAGTAACTACACTTTCAACATCATTCCTGAAGATGTGATCTACCAGAACTTTATAAACACTCATATACCCGACAGAAGATGCAGATCAGGACAGCCGAGAATCTACATATAATTACACCGTAGAAACTTCAATATACTCTGTGAACACTCGACACTTTATCGACGAAGACCCGACCGAGATGATGACGCCGCATTCAAGGATTCCCAAGACGGACACCCCAGGACGAGGTTTCTACATTCCATTCTAAAGGTGACTCGATAGCCTGTCTATCGAGGGTTACTAATATTTGTTACACTACACAACTTTAAAAGAGACTTTTCAAAGACTATTAATTGTATGTAAACATTAAAAGAGTAAATCTAAAAGTTTTACTGTAACTACTCGAATATCATACGTTGTAACGGTTTATATGTTAATGTATCGTAGTATCATTCCAAGTAATAGTACCATTCTTCAAATGGTTAAAGAAGTCTTGCAAGCTAATATCATGAATTGAGTATAATTAAAAGTCTTAACTACAAAATACAGAAAGTTAACCCGGATCCGAGGTATAGCTATATAGAATCAATTTGATCCCAAAGTTTGATGAAAGCATTGAAATAATTTTAGTTTAATTAATGATGTCATGGGATCTGTCAGTAAATGTTGTCAAATAAAGAGAAGTTTTCTTGTTACACACATATAATGAGTGCGTAAATCAATAAAATACCTTCCCTTGTTTCCTTACACAGTTTGTAAGTAATTTGTTCAGTTAATTTTGATTTGGATACATTTCGTTACAACGTAGGCAGCCCATATAATTGACAGAGGTCAGTTAAGATGGGTTCCCTGGATTTGTAACGCGGGAATACGTTACAATCTGGAACGTTCGATAAACACGTAGATTGTTCTCTCATGTCGTAACAATATTGTTCAAATCGGTGAGTGAGTTCTCTTCAGTTCAGAGAACTCTCTACTGCAAAATGATTAATTTATCTGAAAAACAATGACAGCAGTGAGACACAATAAATTTTATTCTCATGATTAAAAAATTAATATGTATTAATTTAAATTTATCTAATAATAAATGTATTTTGTTCAAATCAGTGACAGAGCTCTGCAGTTCAGAAAACCGACTATTGAAAAAGATTAATTTATCAGAAAAACAGTGACAGCAGTGACGCACAATAATGTTTTTAATTTTATTTATTTATGTAATTTATCTATCTGATAAATTTATCAGAAAGACAGTGACAACAGTGCCGCTCTTCACATGCCTCAAGAACGAACGAAGTCCACAGCAAGTGACGACACTACAAGGGTCGAGTGACACTATAAGTGTCGAGTGGCATTACAAGTTGTATAGCTTGGAACCATTGCTTCGACAATCTTGTTACCCGCAACGACTGCAGATCTGAAACTGTCAGAAACGACGACAGACACCGCGTTACATGGAAGGAGAAATTCGGGTTGGCAGAGGCTGCGACAGTATTATACGAAACAAACAACAAGCGACAAGCAACGTTACTTATATTATTACCTATTATTACCGTTAACTCCTACTTACCTATTATTACATATTACTTGCAGGCCTATTTAATAAATAATTTATTTCAGTTTACGATTCCTAAATACTGCGGACGAGATTTACTCTTTTAAGTATTAAATTATAACAGATGTATTTCTAACGATCTCAGTAACAGTGTAATGCATTAATTGAAACACTCATGAAACACCGTTTGACAAAGACGAGAATTGGATGAGTGGCAGTATGCAGCGCGATCGCTGAAGTATATTTGTATGATTCGCTCAGTAATTTGGAAACCAATAAAGATAAACTTTGGGAGTTAGATCAGAATTAAATTTACGCCTTTCTGTACAATTGACTTGTTTAATGTATTAGTCTATCTTGAGTAGAGAACAAGTTTCTCGCAGGTTACTTTTTTGCCTCACGACTAAAAAAAAAAAATTAAAATTTGATATAAAATTTTATATTTTATTTTATTATTACAGTGATATCAGTAAATTAAAATACCATGCACATCGTGTACGTGATCTGGACTACATGTAAACAAAAATTATCTTTAAAGAGGAAGAACTCTTTGCGTAAGGGCAGTTTATATTTTAATACGTACTAAATCGAGTGTGAGATGGTTTTATTAAGTTTTTATTTTTACCGACTCATTTTTTGGGCTAAATTTATTTAAAATAACTTACAACAAAATGTGAAGTATTAAAATACTGTTACTACTGTGTACATTTTGTAGACGTATCTAGTACTTTTTTATCGGTCGCGGTTTTCAAGTCGCATAATAGCAACGAACGTAAAACCTATAAGCACAATGTATTTTCGTACCTCGCCCATTGTCTCATCCGACTGTAGAACCAAGAATAGGTTCGAAAGACAGAAAAGACAGACGAGACGCGAGAACAATAATTATGTCGATGCTAACGCTCCTGGTTCGTGCTTACAACGGAACCAGATAAAGAATACACGTGTTATGGAAAGAAAATATATATAGTGACCTTGTCGTTTTAATGTGTGTATGTGTATGTGTATGTACGTGCGTGCGCGCTCGCGCGCCTCTCATATAATTTTATTTTAGCGGTTTGCTATACAAAACTTATGGAAGTTATTTACGAGCGAAGTGATTTAGAAAAAAAAATCTCCGATCGGATCAGTTATACAGAAGGTTAAGTTGGAGGTTAAGAAACGTAATTTTTCCCTCAATTACTAGGCCTACATCCTGAGTGGCCTTATATAAAGCCGCCTTGAAGCAGTGACACGATGTAGTCCTGTGTTGTGCTGATACATTTTCTCAGTGTGCGCTTTGTGTGTATTTTTGTTGTGGTCGTTACTCACTCCTAACCATCATGATTAAGGGAACAGCTGTTCTTTTCGTCATAACCGTCGCGGCCGTCCACAGTGTTTACGGCAAAAGCCTACGTAAGTAATCCGATTTGGTATTTAACTGTTTAATTTTTAAATTATATTTATAATTTTTCCTGAGTTTAATCGTTTAAAAGACTAACAAATGTCGTTACCCGTGAACCATAAAGTTTATCATTACTTCTTCAATTACCGGTATCTTGTTTGTGCGACTCGCCTACCCCCAATACAATATATTTTTTAAAAACAACCGTACATTTTTTTTAAATCGCTAAATAAATTTTAAATCAAAAAGCGTATAGTTCAGGAAAAATAATACGATGCTGTCGGTTGTAAACGGCAACTTAATGTGAAGTTGTTACGATCATTCATTGTAATAATAGTTTCTTGGACTTGAAATAGTGATTATCTGTAATTATCACCGTTCAATTAATTTCCATCGAGCACCTAACGATCATTACAGTGTACAACATCTACATGCGTACACCGAGTACGAACGCGTGCGCGTGCGCCCATTCATACGCACACGCATATTCTGAGAAATACGGACGCACTCACGCACAAAAAGATGATATATTTCTTGCACATATGTATAATATTAGCCCTGTGTATAAATACATCTAATTATGTACAATTCTGCAACTGAATAATTACTTGACTGTTTTTCCATGAATACATAACTTCTTCATTTGACTTCCAAACTAATGTTATGCAAGTATTTGTTTTCTTTTATTTATTAATATACACTTTATTTAACACCTCTGTTGGTCATCATCAATTGAATAATATAAAAAATGTTATTTAAGATGAAAAATTATTTGTGTATATAGTCTCGGTATGTGTGTATTTACGGATGTAGGCCTACGTTGTATGTGTACATAATATAAAATATTATATGCATAGAAATATGTATTAGGCCTACACAACATGACAATAAGTGTTATATAGTATCTTACTTACATAAAAAAATTGATTTCATTTTAATAATTTCTCAGATTAAAGCATTTATTTTATTAGTTATTGCATCGTATATTTTGGTCATTATACAAGGATATCATTATTTTGGCCATTATGTTGGTCATTATTTTCAGCATTATATAGACCATCAGAGCCTTTTCTAACAAATTTCTCATTTTAATTTTTTTTATTGTCACAAATTTAAATATACACAAAACTTCTTTAATTCTAATAAGTTTGTTGTGTTGTAAATAGTGTAATATATATATATGCATTGTTAGCAATGTTATTTGTTATGTAATTAATGTATGTAAACATATTATAATTCAAAAGAAGAAACTTAACATGTAGTATTGCTAAATTGCAAAGGAGCATGCTGTAAAATACAAAAAAAAACATAAGGTTATAGGTCTATTTGTACTACTAAAAGACATACATTTGTTACAACCTCCTGAGTAAATGATGTAAAAAAATTACTTGAGAGTGCGCACGTTTGCTGGCAGCATCTGTGTACACGTACATTCTAACTTTCCGAAGGAACTGAAAACAACAAAGTGAAAATTAGATCGATTTTAATTAAGTAAAATAAAAAACCTACTTCAACTATAGATTATAATATAATAAAACTTAATCATCTGTGCTTACGAGACCTTTTTGAAATTAGTATTATGATATTGTTTAAGTAAATTTTCAATACAAAACGCCTTCTTTAATGTTTGCTTTTTTGTAACTTCTCAAAAATAATGTTTATGTATTTAATGTGATGAACTTGCTTAATATGCCGCATGTTTTACATTTGAATCTGCCTTATTAGATACTACGAAGTAAATTGATAAAGAAGCGGTGTGTGTGTGTGTGTGTGTGTGTGTGTGTGTGTAATAAATGTTAAAATAATTTGTAGGCTACCGGTTTGAATGTAGGCTACTTTGAATGTTGGTTTGAATAGGTTTTTCTCTTAATAGCATTATAGAATTCGTTTGACATCTAACCGATACAAGGTCAAAACTAAACATTACCGGAAACACTGAAATAG
The DNA here is from genome assembly GCA_034769895.1 of Magicicada septendecula. Classification (NCBI taxonomy): domain Eukaryota; kingdom Metazoa; phylum Arthropoda; class Insecta; order Hemiptera; family Cicadidae; genus Magicicada; species Magicicada septendecula. The sequence goes on along the minus strand of CM068370.1, from coordinate 35,641,047 downwards.
AACACGATATCACGAGATTAACACCGTGCAAACACAAAGATATCGATCGCGCGCGCGCGCGCGCGTGTGTGTCGTAGCACGTGTTCATACGTATGCACATGTGTGTATAGAATTCTCAATTTTAGTTCAGAATGGATTTTATACAGCACAAGCAGTCACTTAATTTTTTGTTTAGTTTTCATTAGATTAATATTAATATACGTTTCATTAGATTGTCAGAAATCATTACAGCTTGTGTGACAAAAATTTAAACTTGTTGTGTATTGTTCTTATGTACAACCCCCCCCCCCGCCAAGAATGAATTAATAAACATTCATTTCCATAGCCTTTTCTAGTAATCACTAGAAAACGCAGCTTTATTCACACGAATATAAAGAACACCTAAAAATGAACTTTTGTGAGAAAATTCGTTAATATATAAGCACAAAATTAAATATAGGTCTACATTTATTTAATGAACAAATTCAAGTTAACACTAAAAATTATTTAAAACATTTTAAAATTATAATATTTCTTTTTAACAGCATAAAACATTACAATAATTTATAAAACATTTTTAATAAATATAATAATTTATTTTATAATAATAATAATAATAATATATTACTCACAAGAAACAGAAATAAAATATATAGGAAATAATTTGCATTTTATTTTTTTCTTCACTTCTTTTTAAAAAATCCATCGTAACTAATGTGTTTTTATTTCAATAAAAACTGATAAGAGTTAAAACTGTGAAATTATACTACAATATAAAACATATGTTGTAAAAAACGTATTTTTTCAATATTAATTTTATTAAGTTGTATTTATTACTTATATATTAATTATGTGTGTGTGTGTGTGTGTGAGCGCGTTAAATTTACGACCAGGTTCAGATTTCTGCCCGTACACATTAGGATTACTACGAATTGTTTCTATGCTTTTCACCGCATTACAACTTATAAACTGACTAGTTTGTGAAATAGCTTTTGTAAATTACATAAAACTGAACAAATTTCAAAACAAATGTAGAAAAATGAGGAAACAAATTAAGAGGGGAACAAAATTGACGTTCTGCAATAGAATAGCTATAACAACATTAGCGTTGTATATAAATGTCATTTACGTATAAATGAAATTCGAACCATCATAGAACAATTTAAGAATAAATCGAGCCCTTTGAAATGGCATTTTAAAAATGCACTAAACTGGTTAGAATATATAAGAAGTGCAGCAGTAAAGAAAAATTAAACAAACAATGTAAGGGAACATGTCACCAAAGTAAATATAACAATGAAACCGTCCGACGAAGAACAAGTGTATGGAGGTCTAGGAAAATATGGATAGTCCGATATGTAAAACATTTTGAAGACAGATCACGCGTAAGTAACAATAGTTTCAAAAAAGTAAATAAACACATGTATTTTACATTTAAATTATATACATAATCACTTTTAACCGAAGCAAGATGATACTAATTTTGGTTTAAATGTTAAAGATCAGAAAGTCTGTTACCACGAGAAATATAGGCTAATCGAACCAAACTGATTTGTCAACTGTAGAATGTGTCAAATTACCTTGGCACCGATATTAACGGTCAGATGTTTGTGTCATTGATAAACTTTCCGAAACGAAAAAAAAAAATTAAAAAACATGCTGTTTTAGAGATATACGTTGTTTTTTTTTTAACAGAAAAACGCTGCGAGAGAGTAAAAATGTTTGTAGAATTTACAGGTATAGAAAAATTTAGAGTACTTCATAAAATTGTGGAACATTTTAAAGGAAATATGTCGATATTTTTTTCCAACGCATAAGAACCGAGTGTCCCAGAAAATTGTTAATTGGTTTAGCTGTATAGAAGAGTTTATCAACATTCAGAAGCGAAAACAAGTCAGGAAACTGATGAGAAGGATTCTTACGTCAGGTAACGAGCACGTTAAAATGTGTTTGTTTAGATGTCTACAGTACTACAGTACTACAGTAGATGTCAGGTACCACATTACCCGACAGATCAGGAGACTCGTTAGTTTTTAACACGAAAAACTGACGTTAGTGAAGCCTTGAACTCATATGCCTCCATGGTTGTTCCACTGAAGAGAATCTAGCTTGCAGACATTACAACTCATCTCCGTCTCCTACCGATAGGAAAAGCTGTATGTGTATGAAACATTGTCAAATACGTTTACAGACTGTCGATTAAACTTTACCATTTCCAGTAAATGTGCGAACACATTACTATGTGTGTGTGTGTGTGTGTGTGTGTGTGTGTGTGTGTGTGTGTGTGTAAGAGAGAGAGAGAGAGAGAGAGAGAGAGAGAGAGAGAGAGAGAGAGAGAGAGAGAGAGACACACACACATTTTCTTCTTCTTCTTCTTCTTCTTCTTCTTCTTCTTCTTCTTCTTCTTCTTCTTCTTCTTCTTCTTCTTCTTCTTTTTTCCTTCTTCTTTTTCTTTATTTCCAGAGTTTAGTCGTTGTGCCTTCAAACGCCACTTTTCATCTTTCCCTATCTTCTTTATAAATGTTTGCCCTTCTTCTCATTTTCTTCTTTTTTGAAACTATTCTCAAATAGTGTTTTTACATCTTCTTTGAAATTTTGTTACATCACGCACAACTCTACAAATACCTGTCTACAGCTAATAACCCTTATTAGGGGAGTTCGTTTGTAACTTACAGGGGTAGCCGATCAGATGGCGGAAGCGGTTAAGGTAGAAGTAATATGTCTACAAAAATGTACAGATACAGAAAAACAGAAAGCGTCTACAATCTTTAATAGGACAACAATGTATTTTATTCTCTTTTCCTATGGTTACCAAATATACGTGTTAATATATCGCATACATATAACTGTTTTTAACATAAAGGAATTTCATTTGCAACTTTGTCGAATTGTGTTACTGAACTGCTAGTTGCTGACTCGTACAGAACAAAATTTTCTGTATTACCGTCATTATCAGTATATGTCATTTTGGACTTGATAATGGTAATGACAATGACATCGAAAGGCTTTGTTTAGGACGACACAGAGCCTGTTCACCTGGTAATGAAACGCATTCTACAGTTGACAAATCAGTTTGGTTTCTTATGATAACAAACATTCTGACGTCTACATTTAACTAAAATCAGCATCATCTTACTTTGTTTAAAATTATGCATATAATTTAAATTTAAAATACGTGTGTTTATTTAGTATTTTGTAACTACATTTACTTGCGAGTTTATGTAAAACGCGTGACCCTTTTTAAAGTTTTTTGCGTATCGGATTGCCTATACTTTCCTAGTCTTCTCTGTCGGGGGAATTCATTGTAGTATTTATTTTGGCAACCTTTTTGTACGTGGCCGTCCTGTACTTTCTGATTCTATCAGCTACTTTATATATGTAACATTTTTCCTTACTGCTGCACTTCTTACTTTTTTAATCGTGTCTAGTGCATCTTTAAAGTGCCATCTCATCTCTACTCTTGTATTTTTATATGATGGTTCAGAATTCATTTATGTAACCGAATTCATTATTCATCAACAAATTATGACAAAATCGAAGTGGCGAAGACAGCTAACACGACAAGCTTGACCGTGAATGTCGTATAACACACGCCGATGGGTTAGCAGCAATGCATTAAAATGTGTTGTAAAAAAGATCCCCGATGGAATCCATTTAAATCCAAATAAATAATTTATATACAGATGATCTGAACATAATTGTCAGATAAGTGGCATCAATAGAAGAAAGCTTTGAGAAGATCAATGATGTTTCAATATAAATAGGGCTCAAAGTTCATGAAGAAAAGACTAAAATTACGTTTCAGCGCAGGTGACAGTTAAGTCACCTGGGTCGAACTGTTGTCACAAATGATTACAACTATGAAGCGCTACACGAATTTCGCTATTTGCGCTCCATTCTTACAATAAACAATGACGAAATGAAAGATGTTCGAAGGAGATTGTTTACGTGTAACTGCACCATGTTTTTACTTGCGACCATTACAGAAGCTTTCAATGTTCAGGAGAAACTAAGCTTCAGCTGAACTAAACGTTTATCCGTACAGTGTTTGGAGCTTAAGAGGAGCTTAAGGCGGTAAGTGCTGAGTAGCAACTGCGGGGCGGTGAAAGAGCTTCTTTCTCAACAAACATGGAGTATGTGGTAGAGCTTTGGACTCTTTGAGCTGTACAGAACCCAGACACTCTAATCATTTAGAACTGGAGCATCTCCAGTGGGCAGAGTATTTACTGCGAGCAGGAGGACAGAGGCTCATAAATGTACACAGAAGTCGAACAGGGGAAAAACGATCAGTGAGAAGTCTAAGCTGCAGAGGAGAGGCGACGTAATAAATTATGATAGAAAGCTGGAGGCTTTACGTGCTGGAGGTTGAGTCCGGACGTCTGGAAGTGATCCATTTAGGAGACCCTGACTCCATATGAGGTGTAGCGCCATCGAAAGAAGATAAAAAGGAAAGAGACAGATTTGTTTTATCATCATTAATATTAGATTTTATTAGATGGAATTGTAGCAGTCGTAAACTGTTTGTCTTTACGAACGAAAACATTATTTATTTTATTACCTACCCTAAAATGTATTTAATTATATATTTTTTCTAATATATTATTATTTTGTTAAGTAACTCGTTGAGTTTATAGTATATAAACTCTATTAGTCTTCTAATATAGTACTACTACTACTACTCTCCAGCACTACAGCCCATGGTGAGCCCTGGCTTCCGCTACGACCCGCCTCCACTCATCTCTGTCCATTGCCCTCAGTCTCCAGTTCCTAATGCTCATCTTTCTCAGATCTTCTTCCACATCCTGCTCCCATCTTCTTCGAGGCCTGCCTCTTCTTCTTTTGCCCAATATCGTTCCACTTAATATAGTTTTGGGCATCCTCGTAACATTCATACAGGATACGTGTCCCAGCCATCTAATTCTAGCTGATTTTATGTGCCTCACCAGGTCTTGTCCACCAATCAACTCATTTATTTCACTGTTATTTCGGATCCTATACATACTCCCTTCCTTCACCGGTCCAAATATCTGTCTCAATATTCTTCTTTCAAAAATTCTTAGAGCGCTTATATCCTTATTTACGAGAATCGATGTCTCGGATGCATAAGCAACAACAGGTCTGATCAGCATTTTCTTCTAATATAGTATGCATGTTTATTGCTTGTCTATAGATCGCTCTACAAACATCTTAAAAATGTGTGTGTGTGTGTGTGTGTGTGTGTGTGTGTGCACGCGCGCGCGTGTGCAATTATGAGATTGTGACTTGAGCTTGAGCTCTTTTTATTTTTGACAATTTACAATAAATATATCATAATATTGTATGTTATTCACAACTTAGTTTACGTTGTGTAATATATACTGACGAGTTTATTCTTTAAGGGCACATGGTAGCCTAAATGTTTTCTTTTGTTTCAAAGCAGTTTGTTTATTTAACATGGTCGACACCACCATTTTTATCATTAAGCTATTTTACGATCAATTTTACATCCATTCATATGTAAGGTATTCACTGCAAGACGTATTGAAAACGTTTTTAGTGGAATTTCAGTTATTGATATTTTAAAGGTTAATTCAATGTAAAATATCATTATCATTACATTAGTTCGTTAACTTCAATTTTGTACGTAACTGTTAAAAGCCACAACTAAGAAATGTATTTATTATTAGCGGGGCTCCTACAGTCTATGCCGCATCCCGAATTTCTATCGCCATTTCTGCCTATCCCTCCAGTCATCATCTTCAATAGCTCGATCTCTCATGCTTTTCCTAATTCCTGTTCTCCACTGTGTTGTCAGTCTTCCTTTTCTTCTTCTGTTTTGTGGTGTGTAAATCAATGCTTTCTTTGGCCATCGCTTATCCTCCATTCTCATTACGTGACCATACCATAGCAACTGTCTGGAATCTATTCTTTCTGCTGTTGTAAATACGCGCCCTGTCTTCCTTTATCTTCGTTTCTAACGTGTTGCATTCTAGCAATATTACACGCTCTTCTTAAGAAGTCCATTTCGACAGTTTCTATCATCTCTTTATATGAAAGTTGCCAGCATTCGCAACCATAAGTTAAAATGGGCTCCGCAGTAGTTTAGTTTAAAGTTTCATTTTGTTCGATCAAAGTAACACGTTTAGCAAACGAATAGCCTTTTTCCCTGTTGTATCGTAACTGACAAATTTAAGTTTAAAAAAAAATACACTCTCGAGAATGCATTATAATGACTGAAAGGAATTAGCAGAAAGCAAGGATTAAATACACTGTCATTTCTGTACTTGATAATTTTGAGATCCGACAGTCGTAACGTTGGTAAGGAGGATGAGTGTAATACTCACTCTGTGATGTCTTATTAGTAATTTTAAACGTGGTACACATATCGTGTTTATAATAAACGAACACAATTTATGTTGCTTTCTCAACGACTGAAGATTTATTGTATTACCTAAAAGCACTGTCTGATAAATATTTTTAATAATACTCACCAAATTCTTCTTCTTCGTATAGTTGCTGTTCGTTTCGGATGTTGGATATCATAAAGACTATTTTACTTTCTGTACTTCTGCACGGAATAAGCCAGTTGTATTCATACCAAACCAGGTCCTTAAATTTCTCACCCATAATATTCTCGGTCGCCCAACTTCTCTCTTTCCAAGTACTTTTCCCTGTAGTATGTACTGCAATAAGTAAAATCTCTGTTCACTTCTCATGAGATGTCCCAGACACTGAAACTTTCTTATCTTCAATGTGTTAATAACTTCCCTATCTTTCTTCATCTTTCTAAGAACTTCAACATTTGTTATATGTGGTGTCCATGAAATGCTCAGTATTCTATCGTAAAGCCACATTTTGAAAGATTCAAATTTTTTAGTTGTGGCTTCAGTCAAAGTCCAAGATTCTACACCGTAGAAGAGGACCAAAAATACGTAGCAGCGTAGAAGTCTCATCTTTGTGTTTATTGTTAAATCGTGAATTTCGAATAAACTGCTCATTCTAATGTACACTGCTCTTGCCTTTTCAATTCTGCTCTTTATTTCTTGAGAGTGGTCCCATTATTCATTGACTATAGTGCCAAGATAGAGACTCTTGGCATCTTATCATCACCAGGATATTATTATTATCTTGTTATCACTAAATTAATAAGATAAAATTTAAAAAAACCTTTATAAACATATTCTTGAAGAGGTTAGTTTTTAAATATTTGCACACGACACATATTTTCTGGTTTCTGCTTTGCCATGGCTGCAGTATTTTTTTTCTGGGACACGTTGGAAACACGTTTGTTTAATTTTGTTTATAATTTGTTCAAGTTTGTTCACTCTTATAATGAAGCCTGATGTAAACAAAACCACGTGCTTGTGCTTGAACCGGATAGGTTAGGTGAGTGGCTGCATCACTAAATCCACCGTTAGAAATGAAATAGTTCCCAATTGATTATAATTATTTGATTAAAAAAAAATATCAATAAATTTTTTTTATACAATTGAAATGAATATTTCAAATGATAAAATATGGTAAATTACTAAAAATAAGGTAAATTATTTTATAATTCAATGGATATGTGAGAAAGTTTTAACTTTATACTGTACATGCTCCTGTGTATCACTCCGCTTTGTTTACATCAGACTCCCACTCTAAGAGTGAACATACTTTAAGTAAGGTGTCATACCAGTAGTCTAATGAATGTTTGGTATCCTTTAATGCAGCACTGTAAGCTAACTTTCCTGTCCTGATTCTTCCATAGCCTTCTCATCCTCATCTCTGGTCATATCCTCTTCATTATACCCATTATTTACCTTATCTACTATAGGCCCATCTGACTTTCTGTAGGGACAGTTCACTTACTCAAGTTACACAACTTTTTTCTGTATTGACCATCTAAGGACCACATGCCAATTTCAATTATTTATTCTTTGTTATTCTTTTTCTCCAATATTCTTTTATCTTTTCACTGTGTCTCTTCTTTCTGTCTTCAGTCCATTTTGAACCTGCGTTTCTCTCTCTCCCACCCTGGACTCCTTCCATTTTTAACACAAAACTTCTATTTCAATTGCTTCTTCTGCGTGTACATTATTTTTTTTCTAAATCCTTTTGGACTTCTTTAATCCAATTTCATGTTGACTTCTTTCCCCACATACATTTGAAGATCTGCTTTGTTAACCTATTGTCGTCCATTCTATATAAATGTCCAAAAAATAATAGTCTTCTTTTTCTCATCGTTTCTGTTATATTTTCTATACTTAGATATATTTCATCATTACTTCTTAATTTCCAACCTTCTGAAGTTTTTCGTGGGCCTAATATTTTCCGAATAATTCGTCTTTCCAATATTTCTAAATCATAATTCAATGCTAGACATTCACTTGCATATAGGCATTCTGGCCTCACTACTGTACTGTAATGCCTTATTTTCGCATTTTTAGTATGCACTTTTTATTGTAAATATCTTTAGTTATACCATATGCCCTTTCCATCTTATGAATCCATCCTTCTATTATTTTACAACATTATTTTATTATTTTATGTGTGATGAACCGTAAATACTGGATACTTTATCTCCTTTAGCGCCTCCCCGAAGCGGATTAGCGAAAGCTGACTGCAAATCTTAGGTTTATTAACGTTCAAAAGTAAATATTTTAAATGTATTTTAGTGGAACAGTTGCTCACTCATGTGTACATGTTATCTGTATCCCCTACTTCACTATTTACACTATTTATAATGTTACTGTATGCAATTGCTTTTCACAGCTTCCTTTTTGAAGGCGTGCAAAAGGAAAGACCCAGGGATTAGCGACTGCATGAAGGTATTCATGGAAACTCTGATAAAGCGGTCTTCGAACGGAATACCGGAACTCAAGATTCCGTCCATGGAACCGTTCATTATTCCACAGATAATACTTGATCAAGGAAGTTCGCAAGCGGTCAAGCTGAAAGCCACATACAACAAGCTCAACGTTTTCGGTATGTCGAAAGCAGACGTCACAGGATTCAAGTAAGTTGTTTTATTGCTGACGAATCATTCCTTTTAGTGTATACAGCTGTTCTACTGACATAATTATAAACCGTTTGTTTCAAAACGTCTATAATTTTTCTTTATAAGAGCAGTATAACCTAATTTTGTATAAAATTAAAATAAAGTTAAAAATCTAGTACGGTTTGTATCCATGGGCGTCACCAGTGCCCAATTATTGTGTGGGAGGCGGAATATTATGATAATATTGAATATTTGCTGTGGTTAAATTTTTGAAAGACTAGGGTCATTCTCTTCTATTTTTGTAATTTTTAATCTTTTAATAATACTACAGTGGTATAAATGATATAATATTGTAGACATATATAATGTATTTTTACACTGTCAGGTAATTTAAAGACTTATTACCCCAGATTAGGTGTAGAAATTAAAATGGCTCTAATAGAGAAATCCGATATTCATATATTTATCAAAATTTATTTAGAGTAAGTATTATACATTACATTAGAAACTTTTATGGTAACTACAATAGAACCATTAAGCCTTTCAGTAATTCAAAATATTCTTAGCATTGATTAGAATTCTTAGTATTCTTAGCATTGACATAGAAAGTCCCGAACACATTACTCTTAGCACGGAAAAAGATTTACTTTAGCATTCTATTTTTTGTTGATGTCGTCCAATACTTCATTATGGACATAGCACAGGGCTACGTGGATGAGCCTTGTCTGGGCCATAGTTGACCCAAGATTAGTCTTTATTTTTCGACGAGCATTGAAGCTTCTCTCTGTACCACAACTAAATGCTGGTGACACAAGCAGAAGACGAGCCAAACTTTCTACGTTTATGAAAATATCTCTGACTTCTTTATTCATCGAGATCAAGGCTATTCTCACACCACGTAAACATGTTCACCTTGTGCCTTTGTAGAAAAAGTTCTGTTTCTACTTTTAACGATGGTGCGTCAATTTCCGTATAAGGGGCTAATCCGTAACATCCTCCCTTTTTCAAATAAATTTTTCCCATCAAAAACTGTTTCTACACACCAATCTGACTGAGAAATTTGATTTTGAAGCCCTGGCACCAAGCTTTGAAACCAAGCTCAGAAGACTTGATCTTGATTTCAGCATTACATTCTTTAAAAACTGTGGAGAAATTTTCATTCTTCCTCAGCGCATTCAATCCATCAATGATGTGTTCAACTGACTTTAAAGTTCAGCTACATTTCTGCTATACTCCTGGAAGTGTCTGGATGACTTCATTTTGTAGTAAAGGGTGTGTATACTTTTCTTCTCTTTGCAGCTACTGCCTAAGAGATGGTTTGTCCTCACTGAGAACTTTCAGCAATTCACAGCGTAACCATTGCTTCTAGGGACCTGTTACTTCTATACAAAAATACAACAACAACAAAAATAAATAAATAAATCATTGGGCCATCAATGACACTGAATTTAAAATAATATTTTTATTAAATCAATAATTTGAGTGAAAACATGAAAAATTAATATGAATAAAAAGTTATTAAAGATTTAAACTTCTTGAAAAATATTGAGGGTCCCCGCCCGTGTCGCCTGTGTTTGTATCATATGTCAACAAATACAGTATATTACAAATAACTGAAGAATCTTACTGACGTGTGTCGTTAATCTCGTCCAAACGTCCAATGAGGTTTGCTTATGCCATTCCTCAAGGTGCGTACGGCCTGCCATCCTTTGTTGAACGCGTTGCTACTGAAGAAGGTAGAAGGTGGGCCGAAACGCTTAGAAGAAATAATGTACCAAGCTTCAAGCCCAACAGTCCGGTAGATTTTAATTTTCATAATGTCGACTCCGACCGTGACCACCTTTGTAACAGACTTGTCAGAGCATATTTTAAGCAATAAACTTGTTTAAGCATATTTGAAGCAGGTATTAGTGCCGGTGAAAAAAAGGGGAGAAGGAAGGAAAGTAAGGAAATATTTTGTTACTAGCATACTTTTTCCTTTTTCTTTCTTAACTAACTTAATTAGTTTTAAAGCAATTCAATAAGAAATGTTTTCATTTATCATTTTAAAAGAATTAATTAAAATTAAACAAACTTTATACATTTTTAAGTAGACCAGTGATAAAGGCTTTGAATTTGTAACAGGCCTCCATGTAGTAGTAATGTGCATATCATACTGTAATGTACTTATTGAATATTACATAATTAATTATAATGAATACACTTGAGTGTTTATGGTTTTTTTTTTAATCTTCCTAATGTCTAAAGAATTTTTGTCTATTTTTGTAGTTAACTTCACTAGTAAAAAATGAACATGATCACGGTCAAGTTAAATTCAAATTACATAATTTTCAATATTATATAAAAATCATATATCACACATATACACACACACACATTTGTTAGTTTAGTGCCGCTTATTGCAAATTCCTTAAAATATGCTCTGAGACTTGTTCTTAACATGTTGTGAACTTGGGTCAGCTTGATGGAAAATTTTCAGATCGGGTACTTAAACGGGTGTTATTTGTTACAAATATAGTCATTTTAAACTCACATATAAATGTAAATTGACATTGACAGGTAATTAGGTAAGAAGTATGTTGATCTCATAACTTTTTTGTTTCTGATCTGTTAAATATAAAATAGTACATACATTTATGTATACACAATTCTATAAATTTAAAAATATTTCCGATTATAACGATCCCCTCATATCAAGTCCGGAAAAGCGACACCCTACTGTACACAATTTATTAAAAATTAAAATTGTATTCGACTCACTATTTAATGTGAACTGTTGTTGTTTTTCTTTAGGGTAGTTGTCGATAAAACACCGTATTTTGAATTCATGTTCCGAATAGCTGATATAATAATTAAATCAGATTACGAGGTCGACGGAAAGCTGTTGGTCGTCCCTATCAAGGGAGCAGGAAAGTGCGACGCCAACTTGAGTAAGTGCTAATCTAAGACGTTACGTATCTTGTTACACAAACTGAATTTTTTTAAGGATAGTTGAAAATCTCTATAGACATTAGGAACCCCGAAGTTCCTAGTAGTATGGGACTCTAACCCAATAAAAGCACTTCCCTTAGTGCTACAACTGAGCAAACCCATCCAGCAGCTTCTCCTTCATGTTTCCTTCACGGGTGATGGGGTGAAGCCCAGTGGCTAATCCCAAGATTATTCTGTCTTTCTCTCACGTAGAGTTTTATGGATCTATACATATTAATTGCTTTGTATTGCGATACCAGACCATGTGGTGTCTGTCTCTTGAGTCGCTTCAGGACGTGTGGAGCTTCTTCCACCACGTGTCGCATTATTGGGTTATCGTGGATCTATCCTCTGATCATGTTTGTCTGCATATTTTACTATTAGTAGTAAAAGCCATATATTATTTGGCTGACATATTTTACATTAAGGTCGTTTCTTATGTAATATTCTACATATTCTAATTATGTTGTCGTTTCTTATATACCAAGGGGCATTCACTATGCTTCTGAATACTTTGTTCTGAAATGTGTGTATCTTTTCTAAGTTTGTTTTCTTTGTACAGCCCCACAGCTGGATTCCGTAAGTCCACACAGGCTTCATAACTTGTTTGTAAAACAGCTGTTTGTTTTCAACTGTTAGTTGTGAGTTTCTCTTTAACAGCCAGTACATTTTTCTGTATTTTATGTTGAGCTCCTCCTTCTTTTTTTACTTGCTCTTTCCATTTAAGTTTTGTATCCAGCGTCTTACCTAGATACTTTGCTGTGTTAGCCTACGGCACTTCCAGCCAATTAATATAAACCCTTACTGCACCTACTTTGCTGTTGGTGAAGTTGATATGAACTGAGTTGGATTCATTATGTTTGATTCTCCACCGCTTGGTCCAACAAACTAAACAAACATCTCAGTGACAAGCTAACAAGATTTAGGTCTCAAACAGGACCGTGTACAGTGTGTTATCTCGATGTTTAGACACTGCAGTTTCATTCATTATGTGAGGAGTGTTTACATTACAGTCTCTTTATTTCCTACGATTAAGGCCTATGCTTTCTGGTTAAAGTCATATTCTAGGGACCCAACTGGTCAAGCAATTTCTGTTTTGTAGATCCGAATTCAAAACATTCGATTCGATTTCACTGGTGGAGATTTAACAATTGTATAACTCAAATATCTCCTGCAATCAAAACTAAGCTATTAAATTATTTCTTTATTTGAAATAAACACCTGATAGGTAACATTAAAATTATTACGACTCAAATCATCGTCAAAACATAAAATTTCAAGTACCGTATCTTAAAATTTCACTATCTTATCGCATTGTCTAAATTATCATCATCACCATCATCTTCACGGATTAAACCAAGGATGGTTTGTTCCGGTCTCAAATAGGCAAAGATTAGAGCTGGTCACTCCAGCGCTTCCTCGGACGTCCCACACCTCTCATTCCCCTCGGCTTATAGTTTCAGAGTTGTTTGGGGATACGGCAGTCATCCATTCGGCAAAGATGTTCCCACCAATTCAGCCGATACTGGGAAATCCTGTCGAGTATACTGATAATATTCAGTTCCTGCCGTATATGTGTGTTTCTTCTATGATCATGGAGAGTATACCCTACCAAGTGCCTGATAAATCTCATTTCAGCCGCTTGAATGTGACTAGCCTGGACTTTCGTTAAGTCCAATTCTCATACCCATAAAGATGTGTGGGAATGGCCACCACCTTGTAGAATTTTACTTCCTTTACTTTATTTCCTTTACTTGCTCACTTAAGGGTTCGCCTAATGGTCCCGCACAAAAGGTTGAACTTATGCAACTTATTCACAACGTCATTGCATGCATTATAAGACACACTGTTCCAGGACAGTACCATCTATAACAATTTTTGGCCGTACACGATCAGTTACATTGTCTAAATTAAAATTACACAAACACTAGCGATGTACAACGGCCCAACGGTTCAGGACAACCGAGTTATTCTATTTTTGTATGAGTAACATTCCATAAACACCGTACGTCTCCATCGTTAGCGTGCGTGAATTTACCTTACAGCCACCACGTCTAAACACGTCTAAACACCTAATCTGGATTGCACAAACCAATAGCTATTCACGTGTATGTAAACTGCAGCGAGTACTAACCTGTACCCGCAACAACTATCAATTAACCCAACTAACTAGCTTTAAACCAACGAATTAACTGTATTCTAAATTCAGTGGACTTTATTTACAGCTGAAGTCATAGGAGTGCTGAAAGTCAACACCAGACTTGTCAAACGGAAGAGAGGCGATCATCTAGAGGTGTCAAAACGTGATTCGGATGTGGACGTTAAAGGGGCGAGGTTCTACTTCGAAAATCTCTTCAACGGAAACAAGCAACTGGGTAAGGCCCTTCTTCTTCTTCTTCTTCTTCTTCTTCTTCTTCTTCTTCTTCTTCTTCTTCTTCTTCTTCTTCTTCTTCTTCTTCTTCTTCTTCTTCTTCTAGGTTTCCAGCCGTAGGCTGGTTGGCAGCAGCTCGCCATTCTTCATGCTTCTCTGCTTTTCTTTTCAACTCACAATATGATGTGCAGTTCATATCGACCATAAGCTGTTTTATCTAGTCTAAACGGGGTCGACCTCTGTGATTCTTCCCTTCAATTGTTCCTTCTATTATTCTCTTAACTAACCCATTGTGTCGTAGTATATGCCCTATTGACGTAGCTCTTCTGCCTTTTAAATTTCCCAGAAAGCTCTTTTCCTCCTGAGCTCTTCAAAAGTCTTCTTCATTTGTTATCTTATCCCTCCAGCTTGGGTAAGGCCCAACTGTACAGAATAAGGCCCACTCTAAGAGTGAACAAACTGCAACAATGTAATGCCAGCCGTGAGATCTGGAAGGTTATTTTACAAACTTTTTACATACGAGGATTGTTCAATAGAAACAGGTTCAGAGGCTGTAAAGCGTTTTTTATTCAACGATTTTAAAAGAACTCTCAATTAACATTAAGGCATGAGTCCCACTGTTGCACTAATCTGTAGATTCTCTGCTGGTAAAATTCTTGCGGCTGTTTGCGGAACCACTCGCTAACAGCAAACTCTACCGCAGCGTCCGGTTTGAACCGCGCCGTCCTTTTAGTGATTTCTTCAATGGGCCAGAAACATGATAATCGCACGGGGACAAGTCGGGACTGTAGAGGTGGATGTTGTAAGACTTCCCACTTCATACGACCAAGCAGATCTTGAATCGTTCTCTGGTCGAGCATTATCATGCAGAAGATTGACACCATTTGTGAGCTTCCCAGGACGCTTATTCTTGATGCTGACCCATAAGGATTTTAAGCTGTTTGTATATCGCTCAGAGTTGATGTTGACACCAGGTTCTTTAAAATCTAAGAGCAGCACACCCTGATAATAAAAAAATACGGTCACCATTAATTTTCTTGCCGAAGGTAGAGACCGACATTTTTTCGCCTTCGGAGATTGTGCATGCTTCCACTGCATATTCTGACGTTTGGATTCTGGTTCGTAGTGATAACACCAAGACTCATCACCGGCAACAATTTGGTGTAGAAAGGCATTACCGGTGTTGATAGCGCATCAAAAATGGTGTGATGATAAGGCCGAACGCAAATTTTTTTGCTCATCAGTAAGCCGTCTTGGAATCAACTGAGCAGCAACTTTATGATAGCCAAGACTATGAATGATGGAATGAACAGTTCCCACGCTGATGCTCAACATTTGAGAAAGTTCGTTAACTTTGATGCGCCTATTTGCGCGTACAGCAGTTTCCAGCTCTCTCACATTTTCATCTGATGCTGCAACACATGCAGGTCCGGGACGGACCAAATCTTTAGTGGATTCTCTTCCTTGTCGAACTTAATTGCACCGTTCAACCACTGCCGTATGAGAATAACTATAGTCACTATATACAGATTTTATTCTCGTATAAATTTCCATTGGCTGACACACCTCAGCGGCCAAAAACTAAATAACGGCACGCAGATTATCTTTGGACGGATTTTCTATCATAGATGCCATTTTTCAATCTAGTCACAACGCTTAGAAAAGAGCAAACTGCAAATATTTTAACAGACGCGTCACTAGTACTTAAACAGACAATATAAACAAATGAATTCCGTTGCCATGGCGACGAAGTCACGGCTGCGCAGATCAAACGTGTTTCTGTTGAACAATCCTCGTATTATTCTGAAATAACTGTACTATTCACGTTTTATTAAAGTGTTAAATATTGATTGCATATGTAGGTCTACTATATACTATACCTGTTTATCTATTACATATGTGTCTGTGTACACTAAAGTACGATCATATTTAACACGTGCAATTGATATAATGTGTAAGAAATAAAATGAAAGTACATTTCATGTTTCTTGTTTGAGGTAATTCCAAATGTATTTTTAACGTAATGTTTCATTCTTTAACCAAGCTAGGCATGGTCTTTGATCATATCTTATCTACTAAAATAGTAATGGAGTCACAAAAGCAAACGCATTTCAATATATCCTGAAATATTTTGTCAATAATAACATAAAGAAAGAGGTTTCACGTGGTAATGTACTTCGTAGGCTTACACGGCCGCTGTCAATGTTGTTAAAATTTCTTCCCGGGCTGTTTGGTTGTGGTCAGTCATTCTTAAAACTTGAGAATCTCATTCGACTTTCACTGCCTTCTATTCACTCAGTCTGTTATGTCGTTTACACCACATTCATCCATTAATTCCTTGTCAATTGATACATCGATTCCTTGTCTTATCCTCCTTGATCTTGTTAAGCATATTTCTTAAAATTTTTATTTTTGCAACCTCATGTACTATTTGCACTGCATTATTCGTATTTACAGTAATATTTCCATTGTCTTAGTCGTTTGCAGTATTGCTTTATCGTATAGGTAAGAATGATGCTGATTTCTCCTAGAGTGAAATGTTAAACAAATCCCCTATGTTAAATTCCATTTCCCTTATCCGCCGATTCTAAAAAGCCTTTCCTAGTCTCTCTTATTATTGTACCATTTATTATTATTTGGTGTTCTGCCTAAGGTCTTCAAATGCTCTCCAAGCTGTCCTATCGCATGCCAGTCTTTTCGTTTCTTCGTAACACCCTCTGATTTTAATGCTACCTACCAACTTCATTTTTCTACGCCCTCTTCATTGCCCCCTATTCTTTCTAAAACTTCATCATTTCTTATTTTATCAACCCACCTTACTTTTTCCATTGCTCGCCAAACCCACATCTCAAATGCTTCTAATCTTTTCTCATCCTCCTTCCTTAGTGTCCAGGTCTCTGCACCATTTAAAGCAACGCTCCACACATAACATTTGGCCAACCTTTTCCTTAAATTCTTATTAATTTTGCCACACAGCAGTCTTTTCTTCCCGTTAAATGCCTCTTTCGCTATGGCAATTCTTGCTCTAATTTCACGAGTGCAGGACATATCTTCACTTATCAAGCTTCCAAGATATTTAAACAACTCCACCTGTTGTATTTTATCTTGCCCTATCTTTATGTTTACCCTTTTTCCTACTCTACTAATCACCATACACTTAGTTTTTTCCTTATTAATCCTCATTCCATATTCCTCGCATACTAAATTCAAATCTCTTATCATTTCATTCATTGTCTCCTTCCTTTTCTACTAAAACGGCCATGTCATCAGCAAACCTTATACATTCAATTCTTCTTATTTTACCATTAGTGTAATATAATTTAGCAACGACGTTAATGACATCCTCTGGAGTCCCTCTCTTTACACAGTCAAATCTCGCGATCAGTAAAGTAAGAGAACTGAAGGGAAACTAACCGTTGTATTTGCTGTATTTTACAGGTGAAACGACGAACACGTTTATCAACGAAAACTGGCAGGAGCTGTACAAGGAACTGCGACCGGTGTTCGCCGAAGCTATTTCCGGCGTCGTCGAATTCGTCATGAAGATCGTACTGGACGAGTTCACGTACGATGAACTGTTCCCGCCGAAGTAGGCGGCGACCTACAGAGCAATTTCAGTACAATTGTAGAGCACAAAACTGTTGCACGTTACTGTCTGTATGCCCAGCGTCACATATTCAGGGTGTTTCAGGAGGTAATGGAAATACATTCGGGGTTTTTCTAACCACACATAACGCGGTGCTCGAATTATATGTAATTTCAATATAATTTCTTCCTGATCTCTAATCCAATATTTGATGATAACGTTTTCCCCATCATTGATTTTCTTCCTGGTTTTGATGTTCTTCTTGATTCGTCTATCCATTACGATATTGCGATAGACTCATCAACTGGTAGAAGATTTCATTAACTTTCTCAGTATCCTATTCTCCTCCGCTTCGATTTTTAAAGAATTTTTAGTCTTATTTGTAAAGCTTTTCTTACCCTATGACAATAAACAAAACTGTTCACGCAGACATACATTATATCGTCTAACAGATTTTGTGTACATTTCAGTGTATAAGAATAACTTGCGATTCAAATTTGCACATGCACACTGGTTACTTAAAAAAGTGGCAACTTTTATATTTCAAACTGCATGAAATTCAAACAGCAAAGTCTGAAACCTGCAGTTTAATAATTTCTCAAGCAAATCATTAAAAAAAAAGTCAATGTGGATAAACGACTGGTTTTGACAATAAATAAATTTGCTCAATGCGTACAATTGTTTTACAGATTTATTTGTATAAAATAGCGACTAACTATTTCAGTAATTCTCTAGTTTTTGCATTTATAAACATAAATTAAGTGGAAAATTATTTTTTTCACTCTTTAACAGATGACAATTTTGTATTGTAAGGGAATTTTATTGTTATTGAGTGTTAAAAATATTAAAATGCAACTTTCTAGGTATTTTTTAGATAAGATACTTTTTGAGTAACTTTAAATTCTATGTTTTAGATGCTTCTGTCAGGATTTCATCCAATTTTAAAGTGACAATTTGTCTGTATTTTATAAAATGGGTTGTCTGTCCAAAATTTGAATTTCAAGTTAACACTTTTACCTTAAAATTTGAGCTAAATAACTTGGAACAAAGTGTTTTCAGACATATATAGGCCTACTTATATAAAAGTTATAAAGATTTATTTATTTTGATTGTATATATATTTATTTATTTTCATTTGTTTTCGGAAAGGATTTCCGTCACTTCGTAAAACACTCTGTACATTTCATTCATTCCAAGTAATACGCATTTGCGTCCATTTATGTTGTGAAAGTTAAATCATCTTACCAATCAAGGGAGCCAACAAATAATTCGTTTTCTATTGGGAGTGATAGAAAGGGAATTATTTATGTAAAACTTAAAATAATGAAGGTAGGTTTAAACAGCTGCAGAACCAACATTGTTTGGAAAGTCGGACTTGATAGAAGGGAGTATTGTTATAAGATGTTTACATTGTTCTATTGTTAACTGAAACTATAATAAATACATTGTGTTGTTAAATTTTTACCGTTCCTTCTGTTATTGATAACATTAATGGATTTGCATTTCTATATAATCACTGCTGTTACTTACAAATCTTTTACACTACATCTCTTACATGAATACTACGAGTACATATATATATATATATATATATATATATATATATATATATATACGCCTTATACGAACATTACTTTTTTTCACCAAAAGCCTTGTTTCAATCACGAATTCACGAATCATGGTTTTGAGTGCATCGTGTCTTCCATTGTCATGCTACGTCCACACTGTTTCATCGCCGTGGACCTCTCCTGATTACCGCAACAATTTGATGACGAATCATGGTTTTGAGTGCATCGTGTCTTCCATTGTCACACTGTTTCATCGCCGTGGACCTCTCCCTGATTACCGCAACAATTTCGCTTAAGAAAGGTTCAAAACACATTCGTTTTTCCTGAACGTTTACGAGAACTTCGGCTTGCCGGGCAGTAAGGTTTCGGCCTTGCTTTCGACGGCCATCTTCAGTGCAGAAGGCTGCAAAACACCGACAAAGGTTTCGTAGTCAGTGATCACTGAACTGTGGTTAAGGCTAGTGGCTGTGAGTAGGACACCCATATTTATAAACTTTTGATGTCGTCACGAAGTTGTTGTCTAACAACACCAGCCAATCAGGAGAAAGGCAAATTCTTATTGGTTCGCCGCAACTCGCGTCCAAAGATCACTCGGTGAGAGGGACTCACCCCGCCGATTCGTTCCAATAGATGCATGTTTCTGAATCTGGACAGACTCCGTATGTAGACGAGGAAAAATACGCACTCACCGACGACAGAAGCCTCGTCTCTTCAAAGAGTGTGCGATGGTCGTCATTGGCGAGTGCGTGCTCCACCATAGCAGACTTTTCCGGCTGCCTCAAACGACAGTAGCGGCTATGTTCATCAACGCGGGTATGAACACTGCGTTTCGTAGTTCCGATGTACAACTGGTCCCCATAAGCAAGAAACTCCATACACACCGCACAACGAGAGCGCGCCCTGACTTCCTTCATTGGTCTCAGAAACTGCTGGATTGTCTTGGTCGGCTTGAAGATTGGTCTCACGCCGCGCCGGCGCAGCAACCTGCCAATACGATCAGTCACCCCATGGACTTCGGGCAACACAGCGAACCCAACATTCTCCTGAGACACCGACTCCACCGGCCTGTACGTCTCACCTCCCCGACGGAATATCCGTTGGTCTGCGGCGCTTGCTCGAGATGCCGCAGCTCCTCGTCGAGATACCGGGGTTCACAGATCCTCTTCACCCGGTCCACCAAGGTCTTCAAAACTGCCCGTTTCTGACTAGGGTAGCCTTCTGCACTGAAGATGGCCGTCGAAGGCACGGCCGAAACGTTTGCACCAAACGACCTTGAACCTTACAGCCCGACAAGCCGAAGTTCTCGTAACATTGGAACCGACCGTGAAAGCCTCGGACAGAATTTTACATACCTAGAAAGTTTACCTTCGACGTTGACTAAAAATAACTGAGAAAGTTCAAAGCTAACATAACCGAAATTATAATGCAACGATTGATACATTGATTCTATCAATACCAATAATAAAGTGTGCGTTACCTGTAGGTAGTGTTGTTATCTTTATGTATATTGGCGCTCTAAGTACTTTATAGCGCGCAAAGAGTAAAAAAAATTATGAAGTCATACGTGGTGTGGAAATTCCTTTAAAACTTATAAAGTTAAAAAATATGCCCATGAGATTCATAAATGTCAAAATTAAGTATAAGAATATGCTGAGTGAATCATTTGCAATTTGCACTTAATAAGGGAGTTAAGCAAGGTGATGGCTTATTGGCCACCCTCCTTATTATTGTGCTACACTATGCCATTAAAGACACAGATCAGGGAGGAACAGTATTAAAGAAGACAAGCCAAATATGTGCTTACGCTGACGATATTTTGATAATAGCCAGATCAAGACAACGACTAGTTAGATATAGGTACAAGGAACTGATCCAAAAATCCGCTGGAATGGGACTGTATGTACACATCTGCAAAACCAACTACATACTAATTTCTCCACCAGAACGGAGAATAAATCTATATAATTTACCCATGGGCTCAACCATATCCATAATCCTAGCAGAAGTCTTCCTCCAACACTTAGAAAAAACAAAAATCCTCACAAACACTGAGAGACACTCACATAAAGTACTATATTGGCACAGATACGTTGATGACATTCTAATACTATACAGGGGTAACAAATGACAATGTGAACAATTACTAACGCACATAAACAAAATACATAAAAACATAACCTTTACTGCCGAATACGAACACAACAATAGCATAAACTTCTTAGACCTCTCCATCACAAAACTTGAACACAGGCACAAATTCAGTATATACAGAAAACCGACTACAACTGACACACTAATACACAACTCCTCCAACCACCCAATACAACATAAACTAGCTGCCTTCTGAACCATGATACATAGACTTAACAACATCCCCCTAAATGAAAAAGACTACAAAGATGAACTAAACACGATAAAATATCTAGCAGAATCCAACGGATACGACAGAACAATAGTCAATAAACTCCTACACAAAACAAACAAAGACAGAAAACAACAAATTCATAACACTAACATACATGAACAAACAAACTGAAAAAATACCCCATAAATTCAAAAAAGCAGGATACAAAATCGCTTACAAAACTAGTAACAAAACAGAACACACACACAAACCACAAACAAATTCGATATTTCTGGTGTTTACAAACTAAATTGCTGAGATTGCAACAAATTCTACATAGGCCAGACAAACAAATTGTAGCTTCAAACAAAGATACATTGAACACACAAAGACACTCCACTCCACTACAGAATCCACTTTTGCAAACCACCTCATTGAAGCAAACCACACATACAAAAACATCGACAATAACATGAACATTCTACACGTACACGCAAAAGGCCGAAAACTAGACACCCTAGAACAATTGGAAATATACAAAAACACGAAAACAAATAAAAATGACATCCTAAACTAACAGACGCAATTCAAACCACACGCAGTATTCGAACATATCACACCTCACACACACAACATCGATCTTTCGAAAATCAAATTCGTCGCCAACAACAAGACAGACAGTGCTACCAGCGATAACCTCTGAAGAAGCTTTTTAAAAGTGAAAACCGGTTCAGGTTGTAAGGTAAAGCTTTTACGTTTTTACCTATAAAACGTTTTGTGTTCCGAGTCGTAGTGTAGTAATTATATTTAGTTAAGAAACGGACACGTCATGGACAACGAAATCCAAGGAAATAATTTATGTATAGAGAATATTTCATCTGATGCAGTTAATAAATTCAGATACCTAGGCGAGATAATGAAGGGTCCATTAACTTGATAATATATGACAGGATGAAAATAGGAAATAGGGCATACTATGCCAGCAGCAGACTATTGAGAAACAAACTCATTAGTCGTAACACAAAAATTAAAATATATAAGACACTTATCAGACCGGTTGTTACTTACGGAGATGAGACATGGACATTAACAAAAAAGGAACAAGAAACACTGAGAAGGTTTTAAAGAAGGATTGTAAGACGTGTTGTGTTTGTGGTCCGGTTACAGAATATGACGAATGGAGAATACGAAATAACCAGGAGAGAGATGAGCTATTGAAGGATGAGGACATTGTAATATTCGTAAAGGCTCAACGAATACAATGGCTAGACCACCTAAAGCGGATGGGTGATCAGAGCATTCCAAAGAAAGTCTGAAGGTGCAAGTCTACAAAAGTAGAAAGAGGGGCCGACGTAGGATAAGATTGTTGGTTAACGTCCTGGAAAATGTAAGAAGAATCGATGTGAGGGTTTATACTGAGGTAGCAATAAATAGGAGACATTGGAGAAGATTGGTGTTGGAAGCCAGGGTTTACTTTGGGCTGCAGCGCTGAAGAAGCAGAAGATGAAGATGAAGATGAAGAAGAAGAAGAAGAAGAAGAAGAAGAAGATGAAATTGACATTCTGCCTCGTCTTGTGTGTACTGAGTTTCCCATCGTTACTCAATTCAACATAATTCAATCGTAACATAATTCACTACACTCACAGCTTTTCTACCTCTAAAATTTCTCTGCTTGGAGAGGTAGCTTTGATGATAATGATGATGATTTTCAACGAGTAAATCATGCTGCCGAATACACAAATTTGGAAGAATGTGTCTACAAAAATTTCACCATGTATTCTACTGAGGTCCTAGAATGACGTACCTAATTGCGTAACATCTGTAAGTAATTATCACCAGTAAGAATTCTATCAAAAATGTATCCACAGACCTCGCCAAATGCACATATTTAAGGTTATTTTGAGGTCAGTTACCAACAAAGAGTTACGGTTAACGGTTCCCCAGTAGTTGTGCATATTCACACTGCTAGAACAAGAGAGAAGCCAGATAGGCGTCAAAGTCATCTTCAGTTAAATCACGGGATGTAAAGTTTAACTTATACGCCATAAAAAAATTCCAGGAAATAAAGATTTTCTTCTCAGAAAGTGCCTACTACCCTCGGATGTATATGAAGTCCGCGGAGATGTTTAAACATAATTCCGTTGCTATTAATAGAAGGGGAGAAAGCCTCCTAGTAAATAGGATTTAGCACTCTGTGCTATTGCCAATCACATAGCACTTGACACTGTTGGTTGTTGCTGCTTTCTAGATTCGATCGTGCTGGTATGAAAGTCCATATAAGTGGACCTTTTTAGGACCTTCATATATAGTCTCTACCTCGTCATTGGGGTGAATTAGCTGACGGCGTATCAATTGTTTCCGACACTGGTGATGGCTTCCGACGGTGTGGCCGCGAAGCGTCTGTCAACACAAACTACAGACCACGGCCTAACAGCCCGGCTAACTATGTGACCGTGAAAGCCTCAGAAAGCTGTTGATGTTTCTTTGTTTTTTTTTTTTAATAATTTCCTGGAGCACTTAAAATTTCTTAAATTAATAAAAAAATATTCCTTCTTGACGGCACTGCATTTTTACTTCCATGTTCCATAAGGAAATGTAAGTATGGTCATGGCGAAAAAAATCGTGTTCGAGATAACGGCAGATTATTCTGATTGTACTACCCTAAAAACATGAAAAAAGTCATTTTTCGAAAAGTGTCTGTGTGTAGAATTGTTTCTATGGCAAATGATAACAGCCTCAAATTCAAACAGAATCAAATAATTTTTTGCATACACTCATGAATTGTAGAGGACGCAAGGCCTATTGTTTTTGGTGAAGATCAGTTAAGGGAAAGGGGTAGTTTACCTGCAACGTTTTACGTTTTAACAAGAGTAAAGTGCTTAATTTTGATAAATAAAGTATCGTTAAAAGAAGGTCATAATAATCAACTGTAGAAAGGTAGATGAAATATCTATAAATGAAAAGGGTAGTTGAAGGGAGGAGGGGGTAATTTTTTTTATAAATTAAAATGGTAGTTGATGATGGAGGAGGTAAATTTTTATAAGTTTTATATGTGTACTACGTTATTGACAACAAAGAAGTAGTTTCTATGGAAACATTTCATTTCACTTAACAAAATTCTATATTTTTCATTTTAATTAAAATCATGTATGAGTGAAAATATATCGTTCCTGGCAGGCAAGCATATCTCAATTATTTAATGTTTACTTTTCCAAAGTTTTATTATTGTGATTACCGCAATAAAAAGGCCGGCAGGACACACACACACACACACACACACACACACACACACACACAATTCGCGTTATTTCTGGCCTCACTCATGTTTATTTCCTTATGTTAGCACACTTTTTAAATGAAAAGTGCCGAAACCCACACCAACACAACGCGTGCAAGCCGAATAGGTGGACAGCGATTTGCTTCCTGTGGATCGCTGGCCAGTGTAACTGCACGTGTTTACAGAGGAACATTTCATAGACAGACTTAATGGACTACTTACTGGAGCGCTACTTAATGGAGATCAAAGTTTAACTTTTAAAAGATTAATTTTATGCATATTTTGAAGCAATAAATGTTTTAATAAATTAATACAATCTGTGTACTTATTTCTATTATAAGAATTACAAACTAATATGTGTATGTGTGTATGTATGAAAAATACATAAATATTTTTCTCCTCTGGAAAATTGTTTGCCTCTCCTGGAAAATATTTTGACCTCCCTGATGGCTAGTTATTAACTGTGTGGAATATAGCGTTATGACATGGATCAGAAAGGTGGGTGTTTAACAGAAGACACAAACGTATTAAGAAGAAACGTATTAAGGAAGGAATGTTTTGCTGAGAAATTTATAATTATACGGGTGAACAGAATCGTCGTTCAGGAAATCAATCAGAAGACAAGTGGAAAGAAAGAAAGACTCGACTTTAAAAAAGAAAAATCACTAGTATAGTATTGACAAGAAAGACTTTGATAACACTACAGACATCATTCACCCTCGGCTGATAACTCACAGCGAGAGCCCAATTTCATTACAGGAATGAGATCGCAGCCCCCTTTGGCCAGCTCTTCGTTCGACCTACAAACATTTTATCCAAAAGTACAGTCCTTCCTCACGAAGGTTGAGGATAGTCTTCACTCCCCTGACATGTGGGTACCATTTTAGCTGATACGTCATTTCTTCAGAACTCAAGCATCCACTCATTTAATTAATATTTAAATGATTTCAAATATAAATTTTAGAACATGGAAGTCATGCATGGTTCTCCATACAGATTTTTTGTATTGATGTTATAAACTTATTCGACCGAAAACTTAAAAAAAGTTAAATAAAACATTAACAATTAATATCATTCCATGTAAACAAAGTATGTAAAACCACGGATACGTAAAGAAAATAAGTTTTCGTTTTCACAAATTTACAGATTACAAACGCTTGGCGGTATTCACTTTCTTTCACGTTGATTAAATAAAAGATAATTTAGTCAAGTTAATTCTTTATTTTTAAAATATTAACAACTATGTACAATTCGTATTTTGATTATATTTCTCGGCGTTTTTACCAAAAGCATGCTGATATATTTAGTTTCGTTCTGAGTGTACATATTAAAAATAATTGTATTAATTAACTAGAACGTGGAAGTCACGTATAGTTCTCCATACCGATTTCTTTTTCTCTAGTCAGCGGGATACTTCATTTATATTTCGAATAACTAAAAACAGCTGAGAGCAAAACACAGCTGTTTTGAAAACAGTACATTACCAACTTAACAAGATATCGTGTATAATTGTTTGGTTACAAGCCAAACATTAATAATACCTAATAATAGAAAGCCAAGCTTTCTAAAATAATACCTATAGTTTTTTCATAATTGTTTTCATTCTATACAACAGCAATTAGAATTTATAATATTCTGTATAAGCTACTTTTCTCGCTTAGGAACAAACTGTTATTAGCTCCTCTTCTTCACTGATAGGTTTTATCCAGTGAGGCAGCCAACTGCAGTTCATCTTCACCGCCCTGGATTATAACTCTATACCAACAGTCGCCAACCATGCGCCCGACGATAAGGTTTCACGGGCCCGCGAACCAATTTGTAATTTTCTTTTCTTTGGAACGAAGGAACGCACCCGCATTATATCTGCTTCGAAGTACTGTATTATAAAATAGTACCAGCCATTTACTGAACTGCACTACGTCTTTCCCCAATATGATTGTCGAGCTTGTCGCCCAGAGCCTGTAAACACCTTTTTCCCCAAAGTGATTTCTTTCAAATTTTACACTTCCGTGCACTTTATGAAAATAGATAGTGTTATTGTGGTTTTTTTAGTTTTTAATAGTTTTTAAATTTATTTTTATTAGTGTTTTCCTGCTTAACCATTTTTTTTCGATTAAACTATTGTTAGTTTTGACGTGCGTGTGCATGATGACAAATTGTTGACGACCTACTCAAAATGTGAAAAATTTTCAGAAATTTATATGAAAAATACTGCAAAGATTTTTTGATTCGGTGTTCCACGTCACTAAATACAAGCGCAAGGGTATTATAAAGCGACAGTTAATGTTTGTAACGTCCAGCTATTGAACTCCGCACCTTTCCATTGATGGGTTGGTGGAGGAGTGCGCCCATCGAACTGGTCCTCAGTTATATGTGCGCCCTCCCATATTTTCAAAGGTCACCTATGACTGCTCTATACTACGACAAAGTATCAAGTACTTAGTAACAAGTACCATAGTTAAAATTGTTATAATTCATAGTCAGACTGATAGGCCGTGGTCGACCTAGGCCATCTTGAGTGTCGATAATATCTGGCACATAACCTAACTCAGTATTGGGGTGAATTGGCGAACATCTGCCAGACATTATCGATACTGAAGATGGACTGCGACGGTGGAGCCGAAACGTTTGTCACAATCAACAACAGTCGACCGCGGCCTAACAGGCCGAATAATAATAATTTTAAAAATGTTTGACGCCGGCAGTGAAAGCTTAAGAAGCAGTAAGGTGCATAGTATTTGAAAGTAAGAAAATAAAAACACACAATTGTCAGGTAAGCACTAAAGTATGTTATCAAAGAAGTAGATTATTTTCCATCATAGACATTGAAAAGCAACTGAACCTGGGAGCTTTAAAACATCCTCCTTCTTCTTCTGCACAAGGATTATGCATGTCCCTGTTCCGTCCTCACAAACTTAGACCACCGTTTTCGTGGCCTTCCTATATCTCTTTTCCCTCTTGGGTTGTAGTTAAGTATTTTTTTTTTTTTTTTTTGGTATTCTCCCATTTCCCATTCTGTTTACGTGATGTTTCCATCTTTCTTTGTATTCAGTTACTTTTTCCGTATAGATCTATCCGGCTTTACTTTGTGAGAATTACGAGTAGTTTTAAATCTTCTTCAGTACAGGGTACCAACCTGAAGCTGGATAAGTCAAGTGATGGGGCTGCCATCTCTAGGCCTCTTGACCTGCCTGTTTTCTTTAGCATGGTTTACTCCCTTAACTGGTATGTTCCAGTTTTAATGCGCCGGAAACCCGCCATTTGCCCTCTCCTGTTAGCTATCTAACGTACACCCAGTGCACGCCAAACATTGCCCGGAAGCCACGCGACATAAATAAGTTATGTCTTCGAGGATGTAGGAGTAGGACTTGTTGGCAGAGCTGATCCGATATCTCGGACACTGACTTATTTGTCAGAAATCAGTGGGCATATCTCAGAGTTTTGATACTGAGAGAGCACCAGCAACCCCGTCAGCCTCTGAGACCCTTTACCAACCTTTGGCTTCCGCTTTAAAACATTAATAAATAATTACAAACGTCAATAAAATACAAACAAATTGATCATAATAATTCACTTTTAACCATTACTACACTTGGTCTAAAGATCAAAAGTATTGGATTTTTACAATCGTATTTGTAACTTCTACAAATATGCACCGAGTTTGCGAGGGAAGAGACAGAGAACTCTTTCGAAGACGTAGTGTCTAATTTCTGAATTATAAACCTGTTGTTTATAAAACAAACTGGTCACGTTAAAACAAACTTCAAATTCAAATACCTATAAGCGGATTAGTGACCGGAATGATTCGGGAGAGTCTAAAATATGGCAAACGATTCGTTAAATGGTGAGTTAATCAAATGACCTAATTCCTGATGACATTGTTATTGTAACATGTCTACGGTGAACAAAACGAGAATTGGGCAAGCAATAGTAGGATTAACACTGCCTATGGCATGTTTTGGAAAACACAAACACTTGATAGTTTCACTAACCTCTGACAGTTGTTTCAGCCAATTAGGCTATTCTCAGAGAGCTGCTGAGAACAACTAAATACAACGAATGTGTAGGGTGGTGAACTGTGTTAAGGGTGTGTGTATGGACATGTGTGTGGGGTGTGTACGGTGGAGGACCTAGTATAGGGAAGGTCAAGTGACTGTAAAAAATCAAGTAACATAATAGGAATTCATATTCTAAAATTAACTAAACTAAATAACAGATTTTAACAAAGGAGTTACAAAGAATTCTTTCTGTTCGTTTGTTACAGTTTTGTAACTTTTTATTGATTTCCTAATTTCTAAGGCAACCTTTAAATTTATCTGGGCGCATAAATAACTGAGGGCTAGTTTGATGGGCGCGCCCCTTCCCAGTCCGTCAATGCAAAATAGAAAGGCGGGAGCTGGACGTGGACATCAATGGTCAATAGCTGGACGTTACAAACATTAACTGTCGCTTTATAATACCCTTGTGCTTATATTTAGCGACGTGGGACGCCGAATCAAAAAAAAAAAAAATGCTTTGCAGTATTTTTCATATAACTTGTGAAAATTGTTCACATTAGAAGTAGGTAATCATGCACACGCACGTTAAATCCAACAAAACGTTTAACGAAAAAATTGTTAAACAGAAACACATTGTAATAAAAAAAAATTTTAAAAACTTACCACAATAACACTATTTATTTTTATAAAGTGCACAGAAATGTAAAACTTGAAAATATCACATTTAAAACATAAATGAAATTTTCGGTTCCTTTTCTTGGGAAAAACTTACAGTAATTATTGTATTAGAAAAAAGTAAAATTTCAAACGCCTTGTACTATTTGATAATACAGTACTTCGAAGCAGGTACCATGCGGGTGCGTTCCTCCGTTCAAAAGAAAAGAAGATTACAAGTTGGTTCGCGGGCGCTTCAAACTTTATCGACGGGCGCAGGGTTGCCGACTGCTGTCCCACACTGTCTGAACATCAGAGATGAAGCACCCCAACATACCGTAATATTTTTCCCCACGTAGGTAGGAAGGAGAGTATCAAAGCAATTGTGTCGATAGTGAACTAATCTTAGGGATTAATAGAGTTCAAAGAACAAAATAAAAAGAAACAGCGCCAAAGAAACATCTCTGCCGGCTAGCGGAGTAAGTCCGGTGTCGATTATCTTCTCGTCTGCTGAGAAGTGTACTGGTGTTTCATCCGTGGACGCCAAACTGAATCGACTGCTCGTACGTTTTACGTAAGAACCCAAGACAAGTTCCTCGTAGCTGCACTCGAGGTAGCTATATATTTCAAGATGATACATGGAAACGCCTTCTAAAGACCAGCTAAAGAGACTGAGCACAACACGCCGCATTGTAATCCAAGTGGAAAGCCATTTGGACAGCGTCATGAGGCAGTATATTGAGACTTTACCTCGCTCGTAACTCGACATCTACACGGTTCGACTGTCCACTCACAATTCACACCACACTGGAAACTGTTTAGCAGTTTACTGATCTCTAAGTCCTTAATACTATAAACAATTTCCACCTTAGCCAATCGCTTAATCATGACCGGGATGTGGCTGCGTCCTTAAATAAAGTTGTTAAGTAAACACACGCGATAAGCTTCTAAATAAATTTACATGGTAAAACAAACACTTGTCCTGTCTACGTTTTGTGTATTCAGTGCCGCTGAATTATTCAATAAGTCAGAAGTACCACCGAACGAGCACAATTGCCAACGTTCCCAATTTGATGTGTACTGCAAATATTACTTTTTTTTTTTAATTCGTATTGGCCATCTAAGGACCACACGCCAATTTCAATTCTTTACTCTTTGTTCTTTTCTCTTTTTCCAATATTCTTTCATCTTTTCATTGAGTCTCTTCTTCCTGTCTTCAGTCCACTTTGAACCTGCGTTTTTATCTCTCCTACCCCGGATGCCCTCCATTTTCAACACTTTTGCCCGAAAAACTTCTCTGTCAATTGCTTCTTCTGCGTGTATATTATTTTTTTCTAAATCCTTTTGGACTTCTTTAATCCAACTTCATGTTGACTTCTTCCCCCACAGATATCTGAAGATTTGCTTTGTCAACCTATTGTCGTCCATTCTATATAAATGTTCAAAAAATAGTAGTCTTCTTTTTCTCATTGTTTCTGTTATATTTTCTATACTCTGATATATTTCATCATTACTTCTTAACTTCCAACCTTCTGAAGTTTTTCATGGGCGTAATATTTTTCTAATAATTCGTTTTTTCCAATATTTCTAGTTTGTCTAAATTATAATTCAGTGCTAGACATTCACTTGCATATAGGCATTCTGGCTTCACCACTGTACTGTAATGCCTTATTTTCGCATTTTTAGATATGCACTTTTCATTGTAAATATCTTTAGTTATACCATATGCCCTTTCTATCTTATAAATCCTTTCTTCTATAGCAGATTTTTCCAAGGCATTCTCTTGAAATATCTCTCCTAGATACTTAAATTTTCGAACCCTCTCTATTCGACCAATATCTGTTACCAGGAATTTCGGCGCGTTTTTAATGTTTGTGAGAAATTTGGGTTTTTCTGCAGAAATTCTTAAGCCTGTTCTACTGGCTATGTCCTCTAAAAAATTAACTTGTGTTACTGCAGGATGTAAGATGTTCAGAAAGTATAGCAAAGTCCATTATTACTTTTATTACTTGTATATGAGCCACTTTTATTACTTTTTTTTGCGTATGAGCCACTGTGGACCACGTTTGGTTCAACTGGTTCCTCCCTTCTTCTCCTTTCTCTTCCTCCTGGCCCACATCTCCTTCATTCTTGATCGATGTCTCTCCCTCCTTTCGTCAGTCCAGATGGCACCTGTCCTCTTCTTGGGTTTTTCCTGAAACCCTTGGGCATTTTTTAATTTCTTTTTGAGTGGCAAGAATTTTCTTCAATGCCTTCTTGAGTAACCTGGAATTCTTCTATGTCTTTTCCTGTTTCTTTGAACCATGTATTGGACGTTTTCACCTTTTTGAAATAGTTAAAAACTTCCCTGTTAGTCTGTCAGGATTTATTCTTTGAACATGTCCGTAGAAAGTAATTCTTCTTTTTCTAATTACGTCTGTGATTTTCTCAACACGTGTGTGCAGCTTATTATTGTGGTGTCTTATGTACTGTTTCCCATCATTTATTGATCCCAAGATTTTTCTTAATATTTTCATTTCTGTGATGTCCAGTTCCTCCATCATCATTTTCTTGTTCACAGTCAGACACTCGGCTGCATAACGTGCTTCCAGGCGAATTACTGTTGAATAATGCCTAAGCTTGGCATTAATTGATATTGATTTCTTGTTATATGTGTCCTTGGTTAAACGGTAAGCAACTTTCACCATTATTATTATTATTATTATTTCATGTTTTGGGGATTCGGCAACCAAGACCTTTAGCCCAACAACGTCTGCCAAGAGCGTTGCTCGACACGATGTTTCGTTTTCATCTACGTTTTAGCTGACTCAACGAAAGTGGAAACTCGTACACACTAAGACGCAAAAAAGATATTTCGGAAGAACAGAAGAACAGTGCTGCTTTTAGGAAGAACAGTATTCAGTCTATCGCTGACTGTTCGTTACTAGTGCGGTGTCTGTTTTTGTTTATAGCTATATTACAGTCATCCTGACATCAACTATCGACTCAAGGTTTTTGACATTTGAATAGCTCATTCTATATGGTATTACACCATCCCACTGTGATAGTTCTCCTCCTGGTGTCGTCAGTCTTTCGATTGGTTCGTTCCCTCCACGCACATACCCGTGTTGCGTGTGTTTCGCAGTCTCTTACAGGTACATGGGACATACAGTTTAACGCTGCATCCGAACGGCATAGTTGGGGAGGACTTATACTAGGCAAGATACCTTTCGCTGGTTTGCCATCGCCTCGCGAGGGGGAACGTCGTCTCTAAATGGCCCTGGCCGGAATCGAACCCGCGCCGACAGCGGGGCAGGGCTGTGATAAAGTGTGTATGTATCACACCCACGGTATGATCAGTCTGTCACAGTAAAACGCCATCCCGCACACACAAACTGTATTGCATTATACAGTTTATGTTGAAAGTTACTCAACTCTATTAGATACTCTTCTGAGATGACCGTGTTTACAGTATTCGCCGATAGTAGTTGTAGACTTTCCTACGTCACAACGTACACATGCTAAATACATAAATACTGTAAATGTTACGGTTTTTATCAATATTACGGTCTCATAACTATTCATTACAGTTTTTAAGTAAAAAACAAAAAACTATCCTAGTCCTATTTGACTTAGGCTATTTAAAATATATCTGGACACTGAGAGAGAGGGGGAGAGAGAGCGACAGACAGACAGAGATAGATGTCAGTAGATTCAAGATACTATAAGAATTGGTTCATTAATTAAAGACACATTTCACTCAGCTAAGTGTCTTTTCGTTGTACTGTAAAGGAATTCAGTAAACAAAAGAAAAGTTGCCGATTAGACGCGTATTTATTTTATATTGTGTTTGCAAGTACAACATCGTGCACAGTACTTTCATCAGTGGTGTAATAACTTTTTATAGTGATTTCGTATTAGAGACTCGTTTGACCTCAGTAACCGCGTATCTGAGTAGGCAGACGTGTTAACAGCCTTGCGGCGGCTCAGACTTCTCTCACTGGAAGGTGAGCTGCATGGCGGTTTGCCTAACAGAAAATCTACTTCTGGTTCTACAATGTGTTTTACACATTTTTATGGAAACAATTAATTCAAAGCAGGAGGAAATGGAGGAAATGTCATCAAGTTACTGTAAATGAGTACATCAACCGAACAGTACATTAAGAGAGGAAAATACAAAAATTCCACTTACGCTCGCACGTGTGTTAATACATACATACATACTCATTACAAATTATAAGATTTCAGACATTAGCCATCGTAAGTTAAAATTAATAAACACGACTTTTCTACCCCTACAGAATCAGAGGTCGTCTTCAGGCAATCAATAAATTAATATAAAGATAAATCTATCACTAACAAATAGGATCGTCAAAAAATCCAAACCTTAGTTATAAAAAATATTGCTAAAATAATAATAATAATAATAATAATAATAATAATAATAATAATGAAACAATGCTCGCCATTACATCAAAGAAGGATTCCTCCCGTGGTTGCAACGTAAGCAATAATAGTAATAATAATAGCAACTATATTTTATAACTAAGGTTTGGATTTTTTAACGATATCTATTTGTTTCTGATAGATTTATCTTTATATTAATTTATTGTTTGCCTGAAGACGACCTTTGATTAGAGGTCAAAACGTCGTGTTTATTAATTTTAATGTCCGAAATCATATAATTTGTAATGAGTATATTGCGCCATCGAGTAACAATAATTTTAAGAATCGCATGCTAGTACATGTGTGTGTGTGTGTGTGTGTGATAAAACCATCATAAAATATATTGTTACCACGGTCTCACAGGTCGTCGTTTGTACATTGGAAACAAAATACGGACATCAATGAAGTCAATAATTATTAATCCGGCTGTACAATGTTTACATTTTCCGGAACCAAAGATTACAGAAGTGATTGAATTCTCATCCTCCACTGCTGCTTGTCCATCCAAAGATCTTCTTCAATTTCTCGTTCCCTCAATATAGTCTGAATTTTTTCTATCCAGGTGATAGGTGATCTTTCTCTTTTCCTTCTTCTTGGTGGAGTCCATCCCATAACTCTCCTGACAATCTTTCCTGTGTCATTCTTTTCTGTGTCCATACCGTTGTAATTTTTTGTTTGTGTTTGGATAAAATCAACAACTGAATTGTTCACATTCATTCTGTCCTTAATGGCTTCATTGAAGGCACTAATTACCAACTTTAATTAGTCACAAATAACAATGTGAAATCAACAAGGTACTCTCATACAATAATTCAAGTTAACTTTGTCCACACGCAGTAATAATTATCAGCTATTAGAGTTACGCACTAATTATAACAAACACAATAATCACTTTCCACTAATCGCCAACAGTCACTTGATCCGCACTCTACAATCTCGCCGGGTGTAACTAATTCCTAAGCCGGCCGTAGACACTTATGTTGGTCCCGCAAATGTTTTAGAATAATTTTCCATTCTTTGAGCGGTGTGCCGCCATAATTTGCGTATTTAAAAGTGCTTGAACAGTCTCGAAGCTACTTGAGTGTACGGCCTTGACAGAGGCGCTGCACCTACTCGACTAGCCGAGAACCGTGTAGAACTGTTACGTAACTGCACCTGCCGAGTTTTCGAGAGCGTTACGTAAATGTCGTAGCAATATCTTGCTTGCGAGAGTTTAGTAACTAATATGTTACTAGTATATGGCCTGGATATGTTACTAGTATATCGCAGGGTAAGACGATACCCTTTGATCTTAACGTCCAGGCCGACTTTCTGTCTGCCATAAACTGGCTGTCTTATCGGACTAAATAAACCAGTTTCTCCTGTACGGAGTATTACAGCCGATTACATCCAACTAGATTGGACCTGTCATAGTCCCGAGATAAGCGGGTACACGATTGTTTCCCTTGCGCCGGTGGATCCCCAGGTTTCTTTTTTAACGGCTACTAAAGACTTTAAAACGTTAGCACCAGGTCACTCGATATTGTCATTTTGAAGTTACCTGCGGAACTTCCGCCACTAGCTGTTTTACATTGTGCATCACAAATTTTCCGAAGGCACCACAGTTATAATGCGACATCACTTTCACCCTAGTAAGATCATTTTCTGCTTCCTCCTTTTGCGTTAGTACCTTCTCTATGTAGGCTGTTACTTCACCAGGAAAGTTTATCGTCCTCCCTTGTAGGATGTGGCCCTTCACCACGCAGTGCGGTCTTGGCTGGAAAAAGGCTAGGGGCTCCATTGGGACGCTATCAGTCACTTCCTCCAACTCTAGAACTGGTGAAAACCCAAAAAACTCAGAACAAACGTGCTACCTCTCGAAGCTCCCACAAACCCGACCAACACATAAGTAGCAGTAATTTCTAGGCAATATAATCCATCGCAGCAGCAGGAAGTGTTTATCATAACAATTTGCCTAAGATTGCCGGAAGGCAATAATAATGTTGGCAATTCTACTGCAAGTTTTTTTTTTTTTTTTAATTTTCAACGTTGAATCCCTTAAAACAGAACTTTGTTAAATTTTTAATTTATAAACCTAGACAGTGTCAAATATTTTAACGTACATTCTTGTTGGTTACATGCTACCGGAAATTACTCATAAAAACAGGGTGCCGCACATATAAGGGATATGGCAGAAACGTTGCAAAAAATTTATTATTTTCAAGGTCGCTTATTAATTCAAATAATCGCTATTATAAGACTACGGACAGCATCAAAGGTAGATAAAATTTGAGACGTGAATGTAAATCACCGATTGAAAAAGAAGAAACGTTATCAACAGACTTGGACAGAAAATAACTAATCCACTTTGGCCACGTAAACGGAGTGGAGGAAAGGAGGCTTCCTAAACAAACAGTATTCTGATAAACATATAAAGAAAAATTTACAGGCATTGCACAAATGCAATGCACAGAGAAGGGCATTGAAAATGCTTCAATAAATCTAAAAAATATATATATTTATGTTCATTCACCAATCAATGAATTCATTCTTCATTTACCAATGTACAGATTATAAGTTACATGTAGTCGCATTCATAAGCGAAGTTTTATATGTGTACTACGTTATTGACAACAAAGAAATAGTTTCTATGGAAACTCACCGGTTCCCATTTACGATCACGCACCAGCGATCTACCGCAAATGTGCGACACGTCCTTATAAACATTTTCAATGTTAAACGTTAACAATTTTGAATACCTGGGTTACAGTGTGTCTTATAATCTAAGCAACGACGTTGTGAATAAGTTGCATAAGCTCAACCTTATGTGCGGGACCATTAGGCAAACCCTTAAGTCAGCAAGTAAAGGAACACGCCGAAAATTTTACAAGGTGATGGCTCTTGCCACACTTCTTTATGGGTCTGAGAATTGGACTTTAACGAAAGGCCAGGCCAGTCGCGTCGAATCGGCTGAAATGAAATTTCTCAAGCTCGTGGCAGGGTATACTCTCCATGATCATAGAAGAAACACAGATATACGGCAGGAACTGAATATTATGAGTACACTCGACAGGATCGCCCAGTATCGGCTGAATTGGTGGGAACATCTTTGCCGAATGGATAACTGCCGCATGCCTAAACAACTATGGAACTATAAGCCGAGGGGACGGAGGGATGTGGGTACGTCCGAGGAAGCGCTGGAGTGACCCGTTCTAATCTTTGCCTATTTGAGACCGGAACAAACCATCCTTGGTGTAATGCTTGAAGATGATAATGATGATGATGATGATGATGATGATAAAAAGAAAAAGAAACACGGGAAACCAATCAGAGATGAAAGTTTGGTGTGAGGAAGATTGCGTTGTAGGCCCCTAATCATTGGTCGTCTTGCAGAGGCAGGGTTCCCCTACCCGGTTACAGCGCCAGTATACTCCCTCAGAGCTTCCCGAGCCTGTAAGGTTATCCGCGTCTTGTGTGTATGCTGACATATGTATGGTACCGTTATATCCACGACATACGTGTGTTATGTGTGCTTGAACCCCCGTTCATGCCGGGTTGGTGGTTATATAGTGGAGTCTGCAAGGCCATTTCCTTCTTATACTCGTATGTATAAGAACTGTAATTAATGTATTGTGTATGTGTAGTGAATTTATATGTAAATTTATTAACTGCTTTTAACAGTTTACTTATAATAAATGTAAATACTTGGCATTTCTTGCCTTAAATTGTAAATTTAAATTGTATCTACTCATATGTGCTTCGGACGTCTTTCATCGAAATATAAAAGAATGTTGTCATGAATGTTTATTAGAGTTTTAAGTTAATTATTATTATTTGATTTTTTTAGCAATTAGTGTTATTTATTTCTGCTATCAATTAAATAGTCCATAAAATAATAAAAATCGAATTAAAAATTATTATTAAACCAAAACCCGTATTTGATTTTGAAGACAAAGGTCTAAAATACTTCTAAAATACATATAGGTATAATATAATAGTGTATAAAAAAATTTCATTATCTGACACGAAAACTCCTTGTACAGAATAAGGAGATACGGAGACACATGGGAATTCAATTGCAAATACAGTGAAGAACAAAGAGACTGTGCTTATGGAAGCTGGAAACCAGCTAATTCCTAAGTGTAACTATCAAAACGTTTGTGAAATATTTGAATGTTAATGTGTGTGTGTGTGGGGCGCGCGCGCGTTGCATATATACGTATAAAACTGACAATTGAATCTATGACTTCACATCTTCATCCCACTATTAAGTCATCTCACTAATATCTCTGTCTCTGTCTCTGTCTGTCTGTCTGTCTCTCTCTCTCTCTCTCTCTCTCTCTCTCTCTCTCTCTCTCTCTCTCTCTCTCTCTCTCTCTCTCTCTCTCTAGACGCTCTTCTCGGACGTTTGACGTCTATGACATGACACTTGTGGCTGCTCTACTGTCTATAAACCCCTGGTCTACTTGGTTGACACTTTTCTCGTCTGGAGTTATCCAAGATTCTTTATGGGTATCACGGTTGGGGAATTGTGTTGAACGTTGCTTTCAGGTTCCCACAATACATTTAGGCCATCCTCAAGACCAACAGACTTTTCAGACAGACGAACGAACATTTATCTACCTGTCTATCTAAGAATCTACTTCTATTTATCGATCTATCTATTAATTTAATTATCCCTACGTCAGTGTGCAGTGTGCGCGCGTGGTTTGGTGTGCGCCTCTGTGTGGATATAAATATAAATTAAATCAAAAATACGTCTAAAAACAGGGCTGTTAGACTGTGCTCGGCTGCTATTAAACGCCGTTATGTCGGTAACGTTTCGATTCCCCCTCGGGAATCTCCCTGAGGCCGTCAAAAAACGACAGAGTGTAAAAACACAGTAGCGGCAGATGTACGCCGAACAATACCCGATACCCGATGCTTTTACTATCGTTGCCAACGTAACGGCGTTTAATAGCAACCGACCGCGGCCTAACAGCCCGGGTTTTAGACGTATTTTTGAGTATATTGTCACCGTCCGTGCAAGTTCCAGACAACAATGTACATGAAATCTTTTCTTTTTTTCTGTTAAATGCAGCTTTCGCGTTGTTAGACTTACCATTTTTATCTGGCAGATAGATTTTTTTTTTATCAACACTATTCAGGTGCAGAGCTTAGACAATGAACCATACATTGTCTGCAGGGCAAATGTCACCATGTACCCACCAATGAAACAAGACGGTAAACACATGCACATGTTGTACAACGCACATATGCGACGAAGTTGTGTGAAGTGTGAGTGCATTATTGTATCTATCACGATCGATAGATTTTTATGAAGTAATTTGAAATAATTGCTAAGCAGCAGCAGATAATGAGACGAAAGAACTCCAATGAAATCGCGCGTGTAGAAGGTCATGCAAACAGGTTGCCGTTTCCAATAATATGTGTGAGTATTTTCCTTTATTAATACTTCCTGAATTGCGGTATATAAGGCGAAGGCATTAAGGAATAAATACGTCAAGTGTTTCCATTGGCGCTCTGCCGCAGTAGTGCGCTTGCCATAGTTCACGCGACATAAGCTTTCGGTTTGTTTCCGACCAAACATGGTTACGGCGAACGTTGCTTTACTCGTCCTACTAGCCTTCGTCTGTGTGCAGAGCGTTTACTGCAAAACTCCACGTAAGTACTGCTGACAATTTAGCGACTTTAAATATCATTAAACGTATCGTAAGCGGTGCGATTACATAACACCAACACCTCTTTTGGTGAGAACATGTCTTTTTCATTGTATGTTTACCATTTTTGACGCTTCATAGGCCTAATAATAGTAATATTAATATTAATAATAATATTTTTTTAGAGGGGGAAAATGCTTTATGCACCGTCAGAGGAGGCCATGTTTCCTCTGGTGTGTGGGACTCTCACCACTAAAAAAATCCTCCTCTAATTCAAGCATTTACATCCATCCTGGAACCACTTAGCCCATTACTTCAGGATAATAATATAATACTGTAATAATAATAATGACGACGATGATGATATAATAATATTATATTAATAGTAATAGTAATAGTAATAAA
This sequence comes from Magicicada septendecula, assembly GCA_034769895.1. Classification (NCBI taxonomy): domain Eukaryota; kingdom Metazoa; phylum Arthropoda; class Insecta; order Hemiptera; family Cicadidae; genus Magicicada; species Magicicada septendecula. Next base: position 35,600,872 of record CM068370.1, on the reverse strand, counting down.
AAACAATTTACTTTTTACAAATTATAAGGTTTCCGACATTAGCCATCGTAAGTTAAAATTAATAAACACGGCGTTTCGACCTCTATATTTCTAAGGTCGTCTTCAGGCGAACAAAAAATAATGCAAAGATAAATCTATCACTAACAAATAGATATCGTCAATACTCCAAATCTTAGTTATACAACTATAGTGCTAAAATAATAATAATAATAATAATAAAACAGTATTCACCATTCCATTCGTTGTTGCAACGTAAACAACGAAGCTACCAAGGCAGGATCTCCTTTTGAACTCGCTATATAAGAATCGCATTAATTTACTTTTTATTATCAAATTGTAATTACTTCTGCAAGTGGGTTGTATTATTTTTATCGTTTTAACTGACCTAAAACTTTCGGTCAATTTTAGGTCTGCAATCTAATCGCAGAAGTAATTACAATTTGAGAATATAAGTATCCCGTAAGAAACTCAAAAGAAATTTACTTGTAAAGGAATTTACTTTTCATTTCTTATAATCATTATATTATAAAAAAAACTCTGTTAAAAAACAAAATATGTTTATAAGTCGAAAAAGTATTGGTATTCCGACCAGAAAACGCTATGAGTGAAGAAACTTACTGCCCGATAACTTCTGGAAAATATTGAACAAAGCATTTCATTCTTCGTATTGTTTAAATTAGCAGCCATCCTTACTTTTCTTTTATAAAATTGCTAAACTGCTATAATTGTTTTTATTATTTAGACAAAGCTTTTCGTCATTACTGACATCTTCAGGTCTTAAACAACCAACCATCTTCAGGTCTGGTTGTTTAAGACCTGAAGATGTCAGTAATGACGAAAAGCTTTGTCTAAATAATAAAAACAATTATAGCAGTTTAGCAATTTTATAAAAGAAAAGAAAGCATTTCATATTTGACTTCTGTAACTAGTAAACGTACACGCGCACGCCCGCGCGCCCCCTAACAGTAAACCCGTGTGTTCACCGCTGCGCAAAAATGTACAAATTGCACGCAATATTGTTATCAAAAAGTGTACTGTAATCTGTTGCAAATCAGTGTAGAGTAACAGATTATAATAATATGTAATACTACATAACAGATTATAATATAACCAAACGTAATGACATACTGTACATAGATATTTCATATTTTTATATATGAAATGTGTGTTTATATTTTTGAAATATATATATATTTGTAAAGTAGTACAGTGTGTGTGTGTGTGTGTGTGTGTGTGTGTGTGTGTGTGTGTGCGTATGTGTGTTTTACATAATGTTCAATACAAGTGAACACTACCATCGGCTGTAAAACAGTGTAACATCATATTTTTAGTTTGTTCTACGGTGAATCCTCGTTCACTCAACTAGGAACATCTGAAAGCCGCTAAATTTCACACGTTCCATTAAAAACAAAATGATAACAATCTCATACAAATGCTGTAAATAGGCACTTTTAAAATGTGCATTTATTTTGAAAGCGCTGGGTAACTTGTTCAGGAGAACAGACTTGAAGTTTAGGAATAAATGCTGATGGATATAGTTCAACGTTCCACGTTTGACTCCCTTATTTGTGCATGATAGTCTTCTCTCTTAAGAAATTTCATACAGTTTTGTCCAGTTTCTTAGAGGATGTATCATTCATTTCAAGCCAACAGAACGGGTTATCTGGAAAAATAATAATTTCAATTATTAGAATATACGCAACAGGAATACTGTTATCAGAATTAATAATATTAAAAACAAAAATATCGTTATTAAATATTATTTCCACTACTTTCACACGTTTCACACATTCCAAAAAATTCCAGTACTTTTTCCAAGGCTGGGTTCCAAGATGTTTCCATACTTTTCAGATTTTTTGAAAATAAAAAACACATTGGTTCACAATGATTTGAAAATGAAAATACAAAAATTGTTTTAAAAAAATATATTCTTTCCGTTGTAAATTATATAACAGTGTTCCGTAACATACTCAAGGTCATTGCCATAATAAACTGCCGTACCAAACATACAAGAGGGGTCTCCGGGTAAGAGGGCCACTCTTAACCGTTACGTTTACGGGTTTAATAACACGCTTTATTAATGTTTATAATATTTAAAAGCTTTTCTGAAATATAGGCTATTTATATCTTTAGATATACAATACTGGAAAGTAAATTGAAACTCTTTAATAGTTATATTATCGTGATCAGTATATACGTGTGTAAATTTACGAGAAATTTAGTTTCCGTTAAGGTGAGGAAATTTAAATTATTTCAGTTTCATGTAATTAGTTTGAAGGTGTTCTTAATTTGGTATATTACTGTTAAGTATTACAGCATGTTTTCGTTAAACAAAAACAGAAATTCCGTCCCCCCATGGAGACCGCACGAATCCTGTAATCAGCTATAGGTAGGCTACTGTACCTTTATCCGTTCCTGCAATCATTTAAGAAGGTTCAATTATGCGATTGTTTGGCTTCGATGTTTAATGAATATCGCTCATGATTTTATGTAGGTGAAAGAATTATATAAATTTTATTTCGTATGTTGCAAAATAGTTGGCTGGCGATTCTAGTTGGTGTTCTTAGTCCCTTTTTTAGTGAAAAATTATTGTAGCAGTAGTATATCACAGTAGCGTGCCTGTGACGCCAAAAGTTGATGTTGTTAGGTTAACATGAGAACTGAAATTATACATGGAAAGCGATAATGTATAACTCGTTTGTTTTGTGGAAACTACGAAAAAACCCCAACTCGAAAGTAAGCTGGGGTGGCCCAAGGGCCATCACTTGCCTATCACTATAAATGTCACTTTTTTACTTTTATTGTGGCAGAACTCGTTTATTCTGGTAATATTCGTTTTCCAACATGTACTCGTTATGCGGCAAACCAAAAAGTAACGTCCATTATGTACAATATGTAGAGCGTATGTTGGCATTCCTTAATACATTGTTTTTTGTGTTTTCCATTAACCATAAATATTTGTATTTTTTCAATTAACATTTGCTGTTGTAGTTTTGTTAATTTGTCAACTCAAAAACGTTAGGTTCTTTATTTTAAGTATTACTGTGTTATAAGCATTATACATACACATTAAACTTTATGTTTTCCTTAACCATGGCTTTTATTTATTTCAGTAGTGAACAAAAAACCAAAAACCATTCTCACCTGACCTCACAAATGAAAACAACACGTATTTTCGTTTTTCATTAAATAATAGGTCAATTTACAATTAGTACACTTCTTCTTTTCCACATCGTAATATATGTCGATACAATCGCATATTATATAAAACATCGAAAATGTACTGCAAGAATGGATAAATGTACAGTTTCGCTGCCGCTAAATAGCTTTTGTTTAATTACTTGTTACTATGGTAATTAATTCTGGTCTCCATGGTGTTTTTGACACCTTTATACGCGTCAACGAAAAGCCATAATTAAAAGGGCCTAAATCGTGCGAACGGGGCAAAATATCAAATTACAAGTTAGACAATGTTTTTCGCCTTGTGTCAAAGGTTACCTCTGCAAAATTTGGTGGCAATCGGTGTAAAGGTGTGGATTTGTATTCAGTACCCACAAATCCTCAGACTTTGAGTTTTATATATATAGATGTACTTTTCTTATTTACTCAGTTCTTACAGATAAAAAACACATAAAACAATTCTGTTGCTATGGTAACCATACAAACTAATCCTGTAATCTGCTGTAATAACGAACGAACTTATCGTCTAACCACAATATCGTATTCCTTGCGTATTTTAGTAATGACTTAATTTTTTGTTTTAGCCATATTTTGTGTGTTCTGTATTAATTAAAGCGATGTCGAACTTGATAATTTTGTTTACATTTTACTCAAACATACAACATTGTTTTGTTTGTTGTTGTTCAAACATACAACATTATAATTTTATTAAATTCCATATCCTCCGTAGACGTTCGCAGAGTCAAGACCAAGTGTGTTGACACCTTATTTGTTGAAACTGGTCGAGCCGTTTAAGGTAAAAAGAAAACAATGAACAAGGTTAATAGAAACGAACGTACAGTATATATCATCTAAACGTGTTATTGTCCTACTTTCGTACAGGGGTAACAAGTCTACTGTTGAGCTCTGTCTTCGAGTAAGATAAATATAGACGGGCCATTGTAATATTTTAAACAAATTTTTTGTAATTTGTTAAATTTACTATAAAACTATGTTTAAATCATTATATATTAGTTTCCTATTAGATTACCACATTGGTAATAGTGATTTGACAGAATTAATTATGTAGTTAATTATATTACCTTACCACTTGGTATTTATTTATGAGGTCTCTTCGAAAACGGCCTTATGATTCGTGATGTCATACACTTCTTGACTCTGTCCTGTAATCCATCTCCTCTTAGTATAAAGTACTAATTGGTATCAACGCATTTCAGATAGCGTACTATCTGACACTTGAAACATATTCTGGACACTTAAAAGCACTGTCAAAGGTTTCATCAAACATGTATATTGAAAACAAAAAAAAAAACAAAATGGCCTACAATTAAAATTGGTTTTGTCCCTTTTATAATACTTTTTTAACACATTCTTTTTGTGTTTTCTCAATGCCTACAGAAAAATACAAGTACGGCTTTTTTAAAATCCATATACCAATACTTTTGTCACTTATAAATTGTGTACCAGCATTTGTGCATAAAATTTACGGGGGTCCTATTGTTTGTATCTGCAAATAAGATTTTGTAGTTGCTCAGTAAAATATTTGGTAAGTTTGGGACTGTTGTGATGTTTACGGGAAGGAGCGCGTTCTGGAGAGGGGAACCTGTGACCTCGCTTATGCAGATTGCGTAACCGGGGAATTCTAGTTATTATGTATTTATGTAAATGGCTGAGAACATTGCTATCAGGTTCCCACAATACATTAAGTAGCCGCTTAATTTGTCTCAATTATCTGTTATGATCTAATCAGTTTTGCCTAATGGGCAATATTAATACAACCTGATTTACTGCTTAACATATTCTCAAGAGTTTCTCGTGGTACCTTTTAACATTATTTAAATAAAACAAAACAATTTAGAAACATATAAGATATTTTTAGAAACAAGGTATGTCGAGATACAAAATTAAAGTTCAACAAAGACATGACAGTCCCTGTACTGCCCTACAGGTGTGAATTATGGACAACAACCAAGAAACAAGACAGTATAATACAGGTCTTCGGAATGGCGTTCTTAAGAGGATTTAAAAGGTGTTGTAAACTTGATCGTTTACAGAATGAGGCCATAAGAAAAGAGCTACAAGTTTTAACTTGAATGAAAACTTAAAATTTTACAAACAACGATGGAAAAAACACTTAGGAAGAATGTCAAATTCCAGACTGGCCAAACAAGTCTGGAAATACAAACATACAGGGCATAGGTGTGTATGTGGCTAGACGCAGGAAGAGATGGCTGGAGGATCTTTGAAGGCGAAACAGGCAGATGTGATGTGAAGATGATGATGATGATGATGATGATGATAATGAAATAAAACAGTATTGAATTAAAATTAATTTTATTTATTAAAGCTTTAAATTAAATCTAAATAGAACATAACAGAATATAATCTTAATAGTGTACACAAAATTTAATGTCCTGTTTATTCAATTTTATTATAGGCAACAAAAGAAAACAGTTTTGATTAATCAGATTTAGCCACAAGTTAATAAATAATTCATACAAGTGACCAGATTTAAACAACGCAACATTACTTTAAAATGTGTCCAAAGATACAAAAATTACACTTTGGAAAGCTTATACATTTTTAAATAATATGAAAACAATAATTAATTTATAGTCAGACACAGAAATTAATTTAAAATGTAATAATTACTTTTAAATTTTAGTCCAGATTTTCAATAATTTACGCTAAACATGTAATATTAAAATGTTAAATATAGTATATCCTAATAACTTTCCTTTTGTTTTTTATTGACTTTACATACATCATATTTCTCGTTACTGAATTCTTTATTAAATGTATTAAAAATTTGGATTTATTTATTGGCAATTTGTTGATAAATTAAGGAGTGATGAAGTTTTAAGAAGAATAGGGGAAGAGAGAAGAATCCCGAAGGTAATATAAAATAGGAAAAGGAATTGGTTAGGTCATTGTTTAAGAAGAGACTGCTTGCTTACAACTGCCATGGAGGGTGTCTTAGAAGAGAAAAAAGACAGGGTAGAAGAATGAAGATAATAGATAGCATTAAAATCAGAGGGTGTTACGAAGAAACGAAAAGACTGGTATGCGATAGGACAGTTTGGAGAGCTTTTACCATTTGAAGACCTGCCTTAGGGAAGAACACCAAATAAAAAAATTGGCAATTTAAACAAGCAAGTTTACATCAAACCTAAAAAGTATTCGACACAAATTTCTTGGTATTTATGGAAGGTTCCTACAAAACTACACAAGATACAGTTCTGGACCCTATTTTTTCAATTTTTAAGACGAAAACCACACGAAACCATCAAATTTATTCTTCATTTACGTTCCAAGGATATCAGTAGTGCTTAATTTTAGCCTTGGAGCAGAAATCAAAATGAAATTTTTCGCAAGCCATAAATCGAAATCGAAGCGTTTTCGAACCCGTGTTTATATAAAATTTCTTCTTTAGTTCAGCCTGTAGAATCCGTTCGTGAAGTGTGTACTATTGCTCATGGGACACTTTCTGTATACAATACGTACTTCAAAATCGATTAAAATCAAATCAGAGGTTGAAATGCAACCTCTGAAGCTGCCATAACTGGTGAAACAATTGTCAGGAAAGTAAAATCATGTGTAGAACTCACCAAATGTTTGTTTATTAAGATCAAATGTTATTGAAAAGTTCTACCAAGTGCCGAGCGACCATTCCATCACTGTAATAATAAATCAATTGCTTAATATTACACACAACAACTGAGTATACAAATAACAAATATTAATTGTAAATTTTAAATAAAACAAATATTTGCGCTGAAAGATTTCAATTAAAAAAATAGTATGTGTGCACGAAATAGTAATGTAGACTATAAAATTAATTAATTTAGCTTCATGTGTACGTATTAAACTGGCATTTTCTGTACGCTACACATCACTGTTCTGCTTTGACACCTTTTACACTTCTTAATATTAGACCGATTTTGTTCATTCGAGTATTCGCACGTGTCTGCGTTATGTAACAGTTGGACAGCCAGTGTTCACGACTCTCGTGTTTCCTTGTAAAAATTAGAGACAATGTACTGATTACGTATTTTTTTACTTGTAATCTCTTTCTTCTAGGTTAGCAGCCCATATGGTTGGCAGCACCTCGCCATTCTTCACTTTTCTCTGCTTTTCTTTTCAACTCACAATATGATGTGCAGTTAATATCGACCATAAGCTGTTTCATGTAGTCGAAACGGGGTCGTCCTCTGTGATTCTTCTCTTCAACTGTTCCTTCTATTATTCTCTTAACCAACCCATTGTGTCGTAGTATATGCCCTATAAAAATTCGCTCTTCCGCCTTTTAAATTTCGTATAAAGCTCTTCTCCTCCTGAGCTCTTGTAAAGACTTCCTCATTCGTTATCTTCTCCCTCCAGCTTATTTGAATATTCATCTGTAGCACCAGGTCTCAAATGCTTGGAGTCTTTTCTTGTCACTTTCTCCAATTGTCCAAGATTCACTCACGTATAGGGCAACACTCCACACGTATGTCTTTGCTAGATTCTTCCTTATTTTTAGGCTTATAGTGTTTGAAGTGAAGAGGTTTTTCTGTTTGTAATATTTTCAAATAAATACACTGCAAGTAGGTTTATTTTCACCTGACGCACTTTTCACATAAATTATTCTGTATCTCCAGAGGTTTGTTTGAATTGTAAATGTATGTTTCGCTTACAATATTAGTTAACGGCTTGTAAACAAAAAATATATTTTTTACTTGTGTACAAAAATTCCACGGGTGACTGCGCGTTCTGCAATACGTTTCAAAGGTTATCTTCGTTCACATCCTCACGTAAAGAGAAACAAAAAATTTTCCCAAGTTCTCGACTAGTGACGTGTTCCTGTAATGGCTTAAAACGTCGAGAAACTTGTTAGTAATTAAACAATGGAGAAAATGCCAAACTGAGTCCTATGTAAGAATCATTTCTACCGCCGTTTTTAACAACTCATCGGTAGACGCTTATCCCAACAGGCAGATATCCCAAGCGATGTTTGCCTATATCCGGCTGATTTTCCTTGAAAATATCTCTTCTTAGTTAAACAAGAGTTAGCCGGGCTGTTAGTTCGTGGTCTATTGGTGTTAAAACCAAACGTTTCGGCCTCACCATCGGGGGCCACCTTCAGTGGAAAATTGTGACAGTTGTTCGCTAAAATAACCCCAGTACAGAGGCAAAGACTATAAAACCGATGTTGAGGCCGATAAACGGCCAAGTCTTGTTTAACTAATGTGACGCCAGCCATGAAAGCTTTAGATAAAAAATATTTCTTATTTTTTGTTATCTGAAAATCAATTACAAATTTTTATTTTACTTATTTATTTGAAATATATGTAAAAACATTGCAACTTATTTTCTGTAACATATTCAATTATTAAATATTTTTAAATGAATGCATGATATTTACAACTTTATGCTCGTCAAAGAAACTACCATACATTGTTATAATTAAGAAGTTATTTTTAATGAGTGCATAATGCTTATACAACAATTTTTTCTATTTTCTCCAATTTTTTCCTTTTACGGTGCAACTGGCTCGTTTAAAATTATATGGCGTTCCAAGTCGCATGGCACCTGAGTGATTGGTTAGGAGACCCTTACTAACACACACACAAACGCAGCTTGCCCGCACGCTTGGGGTACGAATCATCTACTGTGGTGTCCACTACGTAACTGCAACTTTTATAATATGAATTTTTTAACAAACGACCTTAGCATATTTGTAATCTCCATAAAATTTTAAAGAAAATGACACTAAACACGACTTGATTGTGATATATTTTAGACGTACAACCAAATCTAACTTAACATTCATTTTGACTTTAGAAATTAGTATTTTACAGGACTGTGCTTAAATCTAAATATGATATTTATATTGTAAATATAGTATGAGAAAATAGGTAATTGTATAAGTTATCATATCAATCAATTTTTTCCTTTTTCATTAGGATACATTTTTAAATAAAATAATTTTTTATGAATATTATGTACAATATATCATGTTATATATATCATGCCCTATATATATATGCATGTAGACCTATATCACGCCCTTAACTACTGCAGTCTAAATTTGCTTTTTATATTACTTTGTAATATTACTACCTTATAGAATTCTGTTGAGTATACTAATAATTATCTTCCAAGACAGTTTTTCTCTTTGATGAAGAAAGTTGTGTTAGTGGTTAAAATCACAAACAGAATTATCATTGTTGCACACCACTATATAAAAATCGGAATAATTTTTATATAGTGGTGTGCAACAGTGATAATTCTGTTTCTATATCTCTTTGGTTGGAGTATGCAATCAAACTTTAACTCCTGTGAAACTTTAAATTTCTTCCAGTGGCGTATTTAGGGGGGAGCACTGGACCTGACCCCCCCCTCAGAGGGACGAAAGTTGACGAGCAATTTTGTTAATCTTTTAATTAATTTCACAGCTGTGTACTCTAATACAGTAGTAACCCTTTTTAAATTTAGATCTACAAGCAAGTTTATTACACATCATTTGCGTGTATGTTTGAAATATGAACTATAGGAAAACCATGGTTTAGGACCGTGGTCGTGGTTTAATATAGGGTCCTAATAACATGGTTTGATATAGGTTCGTGGTTTAGGACTTCAAAATGGTGGAAACACTGAAAGCCCTCGTCCGGAACATGACAAATATCAGTTTATCAAGTAAACACGACAAAGTTGGAATTACAGAGACTGCTAATTCAAATAACAAGATTTACAAGGAAAATCAGTTACGTCAATAAGTATCTTATAAACTGTGTTTGAATAGCGTCTACTTTATTGTGTTATTACTTTAACGGGATTGGTTTCAGCATGTTATTACACGTTTTTCAGCCACTTTATAAATTGTAATATTAGTTAATGTTAACTTGTTTTTGTGTGTGTATGAAACCGGACCCCTCCCAAGACCGACCGGACTCCTCCCCCCCAGACCGAATTCTAGATTCGCTATTGATTCCTCCACCCCCATATACATATATTTATTGTACTGTTTTGTTTTTCCTCTGTATTCCTATATTGAGTTGTTGTAACACGACTACTACGTAAGACACCAATGGTAAACGTATGCGTCTGTGAAAATTACATTAGTTAATTTACTACACATAACGCGTAATGAACAAGTATGCCTTCGCCGTCACACCCCCTCCCGGCGGTGTCACTTGATTATGTCTTGTTTGCATTTATTTACTTCTTGTTATCAAATCCGCCGGCCTTGTAACAGGGCGTTGCCAGTAGTTAATTGCAAGGTAAACATTAATAAACGGTATGGAGAGCATACATTTTGTGATAAACTGCGTGCGTGCATGTGTGTGTCAGCGCGCGCACGCGAAAAAATTATTTTTAGATATATTATGAAAATGGTAACATCTCACGCATACGCATCTATTCACACACACGCTTGTATAAACATATATATATATATATATTTGTTGAAATATGTGTTAATTAGTTGTTTTTTACGCCTAATAAACAGATTATAAGAATGAGTTACATCACCTTGTATGGTGTTTTCAGCCATCATTTTTTTATAAGTAATTCGAATGAGTTTCTTGCAGTATTATTGTATAATATTATATATACGTATTATCAAATTATAATTACTTCTGCAAGTAGTTGTATTTTGTTTTTTTTTTAGGTAAATTAAGATGATAAAGAATAAGATCCAAATATTTGCAGAAGCAATTATAATTTGATTACGTATATATTATTATTATAATTGATAGTCTTCTGATTAGTAGGTTTCGTACTCGACTATTTCCCCTAAATTCGCTGTTCCAGCACTACACCTTAGTCCTCTTATAATCTTCTATCTTAACATCGTCTGTCATCGTTCTTCTTCTTCCCTCTTCTTCTCCTTTCCTCTTGTCTTCAAGAATAGTCAACAAATATTCATTTTCCTCTTATAACATGTCGTAACCAGTTTCACTTCCCCTTTAGATCTCTTTGTAAAATGCCTCGTCTCTTTCAGCCTGTTTACAACCTCTTCATTACTTATTCTCTCCGCCCACCTTATTAATGTCTCCGCTTTTCTCCATACCCACATCTTCAAATCCATAATGCCCCCTCTGCTCCTCACAGTCCTCGTTTAACGTCGGTATAACAGAACGTTAGGTACACCACTGTAGAGATGTATATAGGGACCATTCCTTTCTTTTTGTTTCTGACAATACAACTATATCGAGGCTTCTACTTTCGAATTCATTAATAACTTCCCCTACTTTTTTCTTAAACCTTGTATATTCCATACGCCAATTCTCATAGTCCGTTTACGTAGCTTTTGTCGGTTACCTTTATTGAATCCATCCGGCTGCAGCCTATTTGGTTTTTTAACGTTTCCTTTTTTTTCAACGAATGGGGAGTTGGCCCATTGCATTAACCCCCAACCTGGAGGACCCGGAAATTTTTAATCAAGGTTTACTTCCCTTAGCATTTGATGAACCAATATACAACTACAAGGCAGCAGCTGCTAATTTTGGTCGGCCCCGGGTATTTTATTTCCCCTGGTACCCATCATATCTGGTGAGCATTCCTCTATCCGCCACCTGGGGAGGCGCCCGATGGGAGACTAGCAACTCCATACGGGCACCGACACACTAAAAGAATGGCACAGGAAAGATTCCCAAGGAGAGTTATGGAATGGACCCCACCAGGAAGAGGGAAAAGAGGAAGACCACCTATCACCTGGATAGAAGAAATTCAAGCTGTATTGAGGGAACGATAAATTGAAGATCTTCGGATGGACAAGCAGCAGTGGAAGATGAAAATTCAATCACTTCTGTAATCTTTGGTTCCAGTAAACATTGTACAGCCGGAATAATAATAATAACAGAACGTTAGGCCTACATACATAGCACTTCATCAATCTCGTTTCCATTTCCGGAGCCACACTCTCATAATCTGAACTACAAGACGACCAACTAGTTCAACAAAACAAACTAGTATAACAAAAAACATAGGTTATGAATGGGTAGAGATCATTATGCATTTGATAATGCTGAATATCAAGGTTTCTGGATCTCACCTGCTCTGCCTGCCTTCCGAAGCAAAATCTATTGGGTTTTAAGGGGCAACCTGTTTAGAATATCGAGTTAGTAAATCTGCAACCTAATCCCTTAGCCTAGGAAAATAACCAACCCGCCGCACAAGCCCCAAAGTGGAGAATATTTCTGTCGCGGTTACTACTGTAGCCGATACCATAATACTTTCTCATTCTTAGTTTTGTAAAACTCAATCTTTTTTAACTGTATGGGAATCTTTTTTATTATTTCTACAAATTACCTACATTATTTTGTTTATTTTACAAACTACAAGGGCAATTTATCATTTATTTTAAAAAAAATTTCTAGTATGAGCCACTGTGGTCTAAGTTTGGTTCAACTGGTTCTTCACTACTTCTCCTCTCTCTTCTTCCTCTCCCATATCTCCTTCATTCTTGATCGATGTCACTCCCTCCTTTCGTCAGTCCAGATGGCACCGGTCCTCTTCATGGGTTTTCCTGAAAACCTTGGGCTTTTTAAATTTCTTTTTCAGTGGTTAGGGTTCTTCAATGTATTAATAAGTATAGTATTTTATTATTATTTATATTTTTTTGCTCTTACTACTATTTTACATTATTTAATATTATTTGAATCATAATTATTATTGTTTTAACGTTGTAGGAAGTCAAAAAAAGGGTAGTATAACTAGTTTATTTTTCTCAATACTAAATCCTTTTCCGTCGTCCGGAGGCAGGCTACATGGGGTAGCTTTGAGTTGAGTAGATGGTGCTCTTTACTGCATGCAGTAAAATTCGGCTTGGGGAGGTACTGAAGCCCGGGCATGACGCGTCCAGTGTCTGGTAGGGAACGCTCCTGCAGATGTGTAGAAAGGTATGAATAATCTGATAATAAGTGCCGTGAATCAACTGAGGCCATCCTAGAGGCAGCAGCAACGTCAGTACAGTGTCAAGGCTATTGAAGAGATACTGTGCGCACACAGGCGCCAATCGCTTAGAGATTTAACCCGTTGCGTTCGTCTGGAAAGTATAGAGGCAGAACATGATACAGCAACTTCATGACAACCTATAATGAGAAGTCACGACCTTCGAAAACCAACTGCGACGAATAACGTGTTGGTTGTCACTTCTATGACATCTGTGACAAGCAACGCCCATGTTTCATATGAAGGCGTCAAAATAGCAGTGGCGTGGCGTGGTACATAACAGCTGTTCCCGGTTTTGATAGGCCTAAAACAGCCTAAAAATTAATTTTTCATAGTACCAAGTGTTCTTTTTAGAGCCAAAATATTCTTTTTAGAGCAAAATATCTTTTTAGAGTATTTTCTATCTTTCGCTGGCAGAAGAAGAGGGTTCCGGTTCAGCGGGAACTGACTCCATTATACTTACACAGAATAAATGAGGACACAAATATTCGAATTAATAATAATAAAGACAAACAGACAAATACATAACTAAACGAACACAACACAAATAGGTAGGTAGTGACTGCTGCACATTGGTTCCGAAACGAACATAGCCGCTAGCTGAGCGTTTTGCCGGTTTATACAGCGGCAACACAATTGGGTGTCCCCCTCCCGTTTGTACAATGACAACTACTACGAGATCAATGACCGTACGCAGTAAATCATTGCCGATGTCTGAGCCGGCAACACAAGACGGTGCAAATGCCCAGCAGTTCGAAAGCAATGTTACGCTTTTCTTCATGTTTCCCTACTAATATTGTTCGGATTTCAATTATTCAATAACTAAACTATTTATTCTCTGATATAATTAATATCATTTTCTTTCATTTACGGAACTGTTGCCGCCGGCAACAGCGGTTACATGGACGCCACGCTACTGCAAAATAGATCTATAAATTGTGTGGAATACTATCGACTTATTTGTATTGTAATTGCTTATTTGTTTATGTAAATATATATCCCGCTTTATGATAGCTGCAGACAGAGGTGTGTTAAAATTTTGTCTTGGGGAGGGGGGCGGTCAAGTTGGCTTCATACAAAAGAAGAAACAAGTGAAGACAACTGAACATTATTATATTTAATGTGGTTGAAAAACGTTTCCTAATGTCCTGAAATCAAATCCATTAAAGTACAGTAAACGGTAATAACACAATAAAGATACGCGTTATCAAAACACTGTTCAGAAGATACTTATTGATTGGATTGATTTTCATATATTTTATACTTCTACCGTATATGCAAATGCTGTGCAATAAACCTGATTCGAAATATCGGTATGGAGAACCATACATGACTTCCATGTTCTAAGATTTATATTTAAAATCATTTTCGAAATGACATATTACCATAAAAACTACTTCTTTCTACTTACTGCTTCAGCCTTAACCACAGTACTATGGTCACTTACATATACCACCTCACGTTATCGCACTCGATTTTCACTGATGATGGAAGTCGATGGCATTGCCGAAACGCCTGGTTTTGTAGAAAACATTGGACTACGGCCAAACATCCCGGGTAGGAATTTTAACAAAAACTACTTCTTTGTTACCGATAACGTTGTACACATATATATAAAAAATATGCATAAAATTAATGGCTTGTATAAGTTAATGTTTGATCTCCATTAAGTAGCGCTCAAGTTTTCAAAGTTTTAAGATTATGATGTCCGTAATTAAAACATCAGAGCAGGTTTAGTGTGTATGAGGGTACACCGTGGACAAAAATTTTCAACATTTCCTATTGAGCGTTGCTTAGAGTAAAGCTGCGAATCTACAGTGTACGTTTCACAGAACAAACACGCGGAAAAGAAGGAGCGCTCCGAAGTCACTCATGGACCCTCAGCATCTTGCAGAGGGTTCATTC
The DNA here is from genome assembly GCA_034769895.1 of Magicicada septendecula. Taxonomy (NCBI): domain Eukaryota; kingdom Metazoa; phylum Arthropoda; class Insecta; order Hemiptera; family Cicadidae; genus Magicicada; species Magicicada septendecula. The sequence continues at coordinate 35,585,851 of CM068370.1, read as the reverse complement.
CCTAAAGACGAAAAGTCTGTCTATGAATCGTTCCTCTGTAAACACGTGCAGTTACACTGCCCAGCGATCCACAGGAAGCAAATCGCTATCCACCCTGCACACTTTTTTCGGCTTGCACGCGTTATGTTGGTGTGGGTTTCGGCACTTTCCATTTAAAAAGCGTGCAAATGTAAGAAAATAAACATGAATGAGGCCATAAATAACGCGAATTTTGTGTGTGTGTGTGTGTGTGTGTGTTCCCTGCCTTTTTATTCCAGTAATCATAATAATAAAATTGAAACGTAAACATTACATAATTGAGATATGCTTGCCTGCCACGAACGATATATTTTCTCTCATACATGATTTACATTAAAATGAAAAAATTATAATTTTATTGCCTGGCAACAAAATTATTTTATTTTTAACAATTACCATTGTTTGAAAAAGTTTAAATGAATTTTCAAGTACTTTACTGTTGTTGAAACGTAAAAGGTTGCAGGTAAACTACCCCTTCCCCTTAAGCGATCTTCACCAAAATCAAAAGTCCGTGGGATCTCTACAATTCAGGGATGTATGCAAAAAATTATTTGATTCTGTTTGAATATGCTGCAGTTATCGTTCGTCATAGAAAAAATTACCCTAGTTAAAACATAAAATGTTGCCGGTAAACTACCCTATTCCCTTAACCGATCTTCACCAAAACCAAAAGGTCTTGAGAACTCTACAATTCAGGGCTGTATGCAAAACATTATTTGATTCTGTTTGAATTTGCGGCTATCGTTTGCAAAAATATTACCCTTGATAAAAAAACGCTGCAGGTAAACTACCCCTTTCCCTTAACCGATCTTCACCAAAAACAATAAGTCTTGAGTAATCTACAAATCAGGGCTGCATGCAAAAATTATTTGATTCTGTTTGAATTTGCGGCTGTTATCGTTTGCCATAGAAAAAAAATCTACAGACAGACACACAGACAGACAGACACATAGACACACAGACAGTTTTCGAAAAATGACTTTTTTCATGTTTTGAGTGTAGTACAATCAGAATCTGCAATAATCTCGAACACGATTTTTTTTGCCATCACCATACTTCCATTTCCTTAAGGAACATGGAAGTAATAAGAGATTAAAATTGTTAACTTTCTCATCCCTCTGGGGGGGGGGGGGCCTCTAGTTCCGTTCGTCCACTCCCATAAATTCTCCCCTGACTGTAGATATTTTTTCAGCCGAAACGTCGTTTTAAAGTAGTTGCGGTGACAAAAAATATCTATATTTATAAAAATATTAAAATTCGCATACTTTAGCTGTCACATACGTGTGATATTTCATGTTTGACAATTAAAGTACCACTCGCTGGCAGTAGAAAAAGTCAAAAATCTGTTTCTTTTCCAGCATCGTACCTGAAACCTTGTAGAAGGAAAGATCCGGCTTTGAGCAAATGCGTGAAGGAAATGATTGAAGGTTTGTTGAAGCGATCGCCAAAAGGGCTGCCAGAACTGAAGATACCGCCCATGGACCCTCTTGTCATACCAAAAGTAACACTTGACCAAGGAGCTTCCGAAGCAGTGAATCTGAAAGCCACCTTCAACGATCTGACCACCACAGGAATTTCTAAAGGAGTGGTCACAGACGTGAAGTAAGTAGTTTTGTAGTTTTACACAATTATTGCAGAACAAATAAAGAAAATTTTTATACCCGAATGCTACACTTCTGTTCGATTTAAAACTGATCTACGTTCTTAATTAATATAAATGTTATAAATTAATGATATGTTTTTCTTTTTTTTTAGTAGGCCTATATTTCTACAAAGTTAGAATCTACAGTACTATTGTTTGTACGTGTTTGTTTACGAATGTTTACTTTTAAAGTTTTGAGATATTTTAAAAATATGTTTAAATTGAGATATTTGTTGTTCGTTATCCTTCACGAAGCACTACGCAAGGAATAGTGCAAATAGATATTCAGAACTTGCACGTTTCCGGCTGTACCTATATGTTTCGGGTTTTACTTTTGCGATTCATACACAAAACAATACCAACAATTGCTTTTTTTCTTTTTGATTACGTTAATTTCAATCTGTGAACTGGTAGGCATTTCAACCGTATACCCTGTCTGTAGCAATTAATGTTGCTAGTCAAAACATAATTTACCGTTTTATCTTAGTCATTCTTTTTAAATTTACATTTTTTATTTCAGCATAAACGCAATTAATTTTAAATCTGTAGCTAAAAATTCTTAAAATAAGCTTCATTTAAACAGTAGCGTATCTAGAATTTGACGTTGGGGAGGGGTCCTTCATATAAAAGAAAAAACAAGTTAAGATTAATCAACATTTCTATCTATAAAATGATTTAAAAAAGTGTCATAACATCCTGAAATCAATTACATTAAAGTAAACGGTAATCACACAATAAAAGTGTTATTGAAACATTGTTTAGAAGATACTTATCGACTGATCTGATTTTCCTATATTTAATATTTCAAATGTATACGCTAATGCTGTATAATAAACTTGTTTTTGTATTGAAAAACAGTTACTATTATATTAGTTGAAAAAATAATAAAATATCCTAAAAATTAAGAGGTTAACAAAATTCGTCAACTTATCTTCAACACTTTGGGAGGGGCGGCCCATTCCCGCTCATCCCTCCCGTGAATACGCCCCCACATTTAAATTGTATTCTTGTTCGTTGCATGTTTTAGCTTGTTCTGGTTTAGCGCTCTTGCACTGACCCAAGGCTTTAGCGCTATAGCAATTCAAGAGTTGTAGTGGTTTCATGATTCCAGCTAGATCATAGATATTTATGTCCTCTGTATTCATAAAAAATGTTGTCTGTAAGTTTGTAGGCCTTGCACTTGTAACCACGTAGGCCTGTCTTAAACATTCCTAATTTTTAGTGCTATACAACTAGTTCACACTTCATTCCCCAATATGGCTACAATATTCCTTGCACCTTCTCTTTGCTTGTCAATTTGACTGCCAGTTGGCATCAGTTTTATTTGTATGCCTAACTGACTTTAATATAAATTCAAATGGTCTTCTTCTTCTTCTTCTTCTTCTTCTTCTTCTTCTTCTTCTTCTTCTTCTTCTTCTTCTTCTTCTTCTTCTTCTTCTTCTTCTTCTTCTTCTTCTACACTTCGGGGATTAGGAAATATGCTTGTTCCGACTTCTCACATTATTAGATTTATTTTTCTCTTGGCCTACCTACATCCCTTCTTCCAGAAGTCTTGTACCTGTTTACAATTACTGGTGTTATATCTTCATCCATGCCACTTAAATCGTGTCCCCATTTTCTCCTGTGTTCTGCATTTAGATTATACATATTTAATTCTTACCGTATATACCGTATTCTCAGTTCTTATATGATCCCTTCTTGCTTGTGCATCTTTTATCCCTTCTTAAAAATCTCAACTCTGCTGATTGTATGTAGCTTTTATCTCTTTGTTTTGTACTCCAGGATTCATTGTCATATAATAGCAACGCAACAGCCATTGATTTGTAGAATTTTAATTTTGTCTCAAGTCTTGTTTTATTTTTCATCTTCTAATGAAGCTCAGATTTGAATAAACCGTAGTTTTCTGGATCCTTATATTTTCCCATCGTTTCTTCCATGGCACCCATCGATAAACGTTAGTTATTACAAGTATTAGTCCACGCAAAATTTACACTAATTTCTCGTGATAGTATTTGTTATTCGTGGAATCGGATTTTTGTTTACTGTCATACAATTTATGACAGATCTATATCTGCTTAACAACCACGTATACTGATTGAAATCCTCTTGCTTAATAACCTGAATAACATGTTTAAATAGGTATCCAAGTCACTTATTGAAAAAATATATATAATATTTACCGTATTCTTCCGTCGTGTGACTTCCTGTTACGTTCGATTGATTATCTTTACGCGTTTCGAAACATATGTTTCGTCTTCAGAACAAAAAGTCACTCAAAGTGAGGTCGTTAAACATCAAAATTGCAAATATTAAAAACAGATCTACACATATTCACATTACAAGAGTGCGCACTCGAGTGGGACCGATCGGACACTGTCTGTTAGTAGCTATTGTGTAAACAGGTTTATTGCGGTATCGTGGAGCGGGTTTGTTTTAAAGTTTAAAAAATCGTTTAGCACGAAGTCACGACTGTGTATGTCATTGTATGCTCTGTATATCTCGAATTCTTCCAAGGCGTTCATGTAAGCGCCTTTATACCAACATATATGGGTTTCAAGTTGGGATTAAAGCTCGTATATTTATTATTTTTATTTATTAAATGACGTGCGTAATTGGACACTGTCCAACATATAATCCAAGAGTACACTAAATACTGCTTTCAACTTGACGTATACTTAAACAGCCGGTTTAATTTAGTTGTATACTTTATTAATTAGTTTCGCTATTCTTAACAATGTAGACTCTTTCGTACAAAGATTTTTAAATATGTAAATTTTATTAAGGCTTTAATTTAAAATTTTTTTGAGCTCAGTCGCAGTGGGTCTAGATTTTGGTAACATTGAGTCTATGGTAGAAAGCTAATTGTGGCAGTGAGTAAATGTGGGTAGCTATGTGGGGAAAAGAGGTTTGGCTGACATGGTAACACTGCTTTTTCGTTACATGTTTCGTTAGACGCTGAATCAGTTTATTGCTCTAGGAGCGCGAGAATCCTAGTGGGAGACGTGAAGTTCTCACTTCAAAAGTAAAATACAATTCAGTCTGTTTCAATTGTTTCAATGTAAAGTTTTGGTATAAGCGTAGATTTAACATGAAACTTTATTATCTGTGTCAGAGTAATACTGGAACCGGAACCACATTTCGACGTTTCGTTCCACCTTCCCACTCTCAGAATGGAATCAAATTACGTTATCGACGGAAAAGTTTTGGTGGTGCCGATCAAGGGATCAGGAAGGAGCGACTCAAACCTAAGTAAGTGCTAGTTTTAAGATTTGTTGTTAATTAACGCCATATGACTTAGACAGTGTTCGTGTAGTGATCGTTTAGACACGGACGATTCAACTTTGAACGATAAAATATAAGTACTAAAGTGGGGGACAAACATAAGGGGTGCCTCGGATGCCCAATCAGTAGGACATCAGAACGGGAGACGTTTTTCTTACTCAATGAATTAGACATAAAAGTTTTATCTTATAGCCTGGACCAGCTTTCGCTTATTATAAGCTTCTTCAGAGGCTTCAGTATAAGGTAAAACTTTTTCGTTTTTACCCAAAAAAAAACTTTGTTTTCAGAGTCGGTAGTAATTTAATTATAATTAATATGATCTCTCTCTCCCTCCCACTCTCTCCCTCTTCTTTTCTTCGAACTTCATCTTTTAAAACTAAATGTAACATTCCTAAACTCACACATACATTTCAGTATGTTACAGGTGTTACAAATTCTCTTTACGTTAAACTAATCTATTATTTAATGAAATTAATTAACAAATTATTTTGTTCAAAAATTATATTAAAACATAGCTTATAATTAAAACAAATACGTCATGATATTTCCACGAGTATATTGCCATTGTAAACGTTTTGAGTACAGTATCATTAAGATATAGACTTTATAATGAACACTATGTGTTACATACAGGTTGCTTCACAGAAGTTTGATAATGAAAATTTTAAGTACCGGTAATTCATAACTTGAAATTTCAGTAGAATAAGAGGGTTTTTTAACTTTAAATTCACATTATTTTTGTAACGTCAATCGAGAACGTGCTATTAGTTTATAAAATAATTATTTACAAAAAATACTGTAAATAGCGTACATTGTGACATTAAAAGTTTAAACTAAATTTAAGCTAATTTTTGTTTTATATTATTTGCAGCCGACGTCACAGGAAGAGTGCAACTCAAGGCGAAATTCGTTGAAAAGAAAGGACAGAAGCACATTGATATTGTAGACAGGGATGTACAAATAGACACAAAGAATGCGCACTTCTATTTCGACAACCTTTTCAATGGAAACAAGGAGCTAGGTGCGTGTATAAAGTTTTCAAGACAAGAAAGTTGTAATTAGTGTATTTTACCGTAGAGAAGTAGGATGCAGATATTACACCTTTAGCTCTCAGTTTATGAACAATAGTTTCATAATGTTCCAGTATGCCATTCTCTTCTCATATTCTATGTCCCGTCTGTTTATCGTTATATTTTAAATCTTGTCAGTGATCGTCATCGTCAAAGTCAAGGAACTTCAAGGAAGTTGAAACACTTCCAGCTTGCTGAAAGAAAGCCCTCTTCCTAAATTGGTCAAAACTCCTTCCTCCACATATGAGAACTAATTGGTCCTCCATTTGAGTCACATGTTTGCCTAGGTTTCTATAACTTTTATTTCATCGTTAAGACCTTTAATTTATGTGTGATGTCCCCAATTATCTTCATGCCTAGTAAGATGGTGTGCAATAAGTATAATAAGATGTATTGACATAAGCGCTCTTAAAAATCAATGAATAAGTGGTGTGTTTCTATACCAAATTCTCGTGTTTTTCCAGGACCTGTCTAACCATGAATATTTGATTGACTCTATGTTTCCAAAACCTGTGTCATTACATTGGTTTACTATATTTTTCAGGCGACACGACGAACACGTTCATCAACGAGAATTGGAGAGAAATTTACAAGGAAGTGAAACCTGTTGTGGCGGAGACTATAGTCAGTGTGGCGCGCATCTTCCTGAAGAACGTACTCGACGAATACTCTTACGACGACATTTTCCCTGAAAAATAAGTAAAATGTGACAAACAATGGTGTCAGTTCAAAACCACCATTTAACCACAATAAAACAAATCGTTTACGTTGAACCAAATAATTAATCGTCCATAAGTTGGTCGTGTTGAACAGTCGCCCATGCTTTTAAAAACACACGTACAGTCTGTTTTTTTAGGATTTTTCAGACTTCGTCATAATTATTAATATTGCTACTATGCGGACAGTAAGGCCGGGGTCTTTCATTTTCTTCGTGTCGACTGTTGGGCTGGCTGAGAAACGTGGAGAACGACACTCTCCATTGTTCGAGAACGTTACATCCTCGTTACAATCATTTTTAGGGGGGGGGGGGATCAACACTTTCTAATTGGTTCAATTTCCCAACCAGGTTTCAGGAATCGTGAAAGATTTTCATTGTTTTCAAAAATCTGCAAATTTATTCTGTGCACAAAAGGGTTATCACAGATGGACATAAATGCCCCAGACACAAAATTAGAAACGTTTTCAAGTTTTAGGCTAAAATAGCGCATTTAATGCAAATTTAATAAAAAAATGAAATAAAACAGACATAGAGACGTTTCGCCTTCCCGCCTGGAGGCCAATCTTCAGTGCAATAAGGACTTAACGCACTGACAAGGTGTCCGTCAGTACACCACAGTACTTGACATTGCGTTAAGTCCTTTTTACACTGAAGATGGCCACCAGAGGTGAGGCCGAAACGTCCGTTCCAGTTAACAACTTTCGACATAAAGAAAATGGAAGACCACGGCCTTACAGATCGGATAGTAGTAATCTTAATACTTAACACAAGAACGAGCTCACATGCCGTGGGAGTCGCGTTGTTCTCCCCACTAGGCAGTAGGGAGGAAAACCCGACCTCAAAATTATCAATATTTTCCTCAATAAAACCATTCATCTCAGACGACATAAACTCCATATGTGGACACAGTAAGACAAAACAACTGATAATGTTTTCACAGTGCGCAAATAACTCAGAGAAACTGTGACATACAACTCCCACTGCTCAAAACTGGTTTCTGAGAATAATAGTGACAATGGAATCTCTTTTCGAGTGAACTCTAATTACAGATGAACCAAAATGAAGAAGAGGAAACATTATACCTACAACCCTAAAAATTGAAATTCATAACAGAGTCTAGGAACAAATAATGCAAATTAAGTACAAATCTAGCTAAAATTTCCAGCACGTAAATTTTCGTAGAGTTTTTTACTGGAATTTTTGTTGTTATTGAAAAAGACACCTGTTACGTAAATGTTCCTGTAAAGGTTCCTTTAAAATGATTTCTCATTGTAAAATAATTTCGCTCTGAGCAAGGACGACTGTTGTTTTATTCATTTGTAGTGGAAAATATTGTTGTGAATTAAATTGTTGTAAACTTTTTAAACTGTTGTAACACAGAAATATACGTTGTTATGCACTTGTCTACAGTGTTATTGATACTTCTAGTCTACGGTGAAAATAGTTATTAAACCATCATCGTCATCATCATCATCGTCATCACCACTCCAAGGATTAGGCCCTAGACCTGTTCCGTAACCCATTTCCTCCTCGGTCTACCGATATCTCTGTTCCCAGAAGGGTGATAACCCAAGGCAGCCACGTGTAGTCGAATATCAGCCACGCGGATCAAGTATTCACACTATCTCCTTCTGTGGCCTTCAGTTATTAAATTGTACTAAAAATTATTAAATACCGGGGTGATAGGCTGCGGTCGGCTGCCGTATTATCTCGACACCGTCGGCAACGTTTTGTATTCCAGCCTTGGGGATTATCTTCACGCCGCAAAAAACTACAGAGTGTTAAGAAACAGTTACGCCAGATCTTGGCCGAACGAACCATACCCGAAGGGTTGCTCTTACCCGACAAAAGTTGTCAAAAGAAATATTACAAATTTTAAAATTATTTGAAAAAAATAATTGGAAAATACAAGAGTAATAGTGCACCTAAAAAGAACAAATTAGTGAAACTATATCGTTCAACGCTTGATAATCTGTAGACTCTAACATGATGGTGAAACTGTATAAAACCGTGAGTGTTCCTCTGGGTTATACGGTATAGAAAAAATGGATATATCCCTATTTCTAGTAGTAGGATTCACACTTCGAGAAGCGGGTGCCATTTTTACGTTCTAATCTGAATATCTCCAGAAGAGACTGACTCCAAATGTTGAAGACAAGAAAATACGTATAATTCTGAAAGGATGCGTACTAAGATTCTGAAAGGAACGAAAATATTCTGGAGCGTGCGGAGGTATACATAAGTAGCTGCTTGCCACAACATATCTTGAAGTACAAGCAAAAAGGATTGGAGTGCGTTGGGCTTCTAAAAACAAGACGTCGGACCAGCTACCGTAATTTGAAGCTTACATCATATCACAAGGCCCGAAGCTTGGCCGGCTCTAGTAGAAGGCCGAAATATTAAACGTGGCAACGTTGTATCTGAGGCCTATAAGCATAGTGTAATAAAATAGCTAAAGTGAACATTTATATTTTGATTTAATTTCATAGCATTACTAAAATCATGAGTAGGCCTATTTATAGCTAAATCTAAATTATACGTCTGTGCGCACTTAGCGCTATACGTTTAAGTTGAAGAAATTAGTAAATTAGTGTTAGACCTAATGAATTAATTTTGTTCGAATTATTGAATTCGTATCATATGAATGAGTTAGTTATTATATTTCTTAAATAATATAACAGTATTTTACATAATAAGCTTTTAATTTGCAAAAAAATAAAGAATTATAAAGTGCTGTTAACCGGCAATTGAAAATGACGCGATTTGATTATTGAAATACATAAATTAAGAGATCGTCTAGTCGACCTCAAAATATCAGCTGTTCCAGTGTTGCCACGTTCCGGCTTTCTACTAGAGCCGGCCACACATAAAGCGTAAAAAGAAGAAGAAGAAGAAGAAGAAGAAGAAGAAGAAGAAGAAGAAGAAGAAGAAGAAGAAGAGGGAGAGGGAGAACAGGGAGGAGGAGGAGGAGGAGGAGGAGGAGGAGGAGGAGGAGGAGGAGAAGAAGAAGAAGAAGAAGAAGAAGAAGAAGAAGAAGAAGAAGAAGAAGAAGAAGAATATGGTGAGCAGGAAGAGGAAGAAGAAAATTTAAACAAAGGAAAATGTATAACTAATTTTTTGAAGGAGGTAAATGATCAATAAAATTAACGTTTAAAATCCCCAAAAATCATTATCCTTACGCAGGTAACAAACAATTTCTGTTTCTTCTACATATTTCATGTATACATGTGTGTGTGTGTGTGTGTTATTTAATGTTATAACACGAGTTTACGTTACATCTGTGCAATTTGTGCCCAACTGTGCAGTAATGCATTGTAGGTAACGAGTACAGACCGCACGACAACCTTGCTTCCTCACATGCGTGTACTGTTAGGTTAAGGTACGAAGCAACGCCCCTACGTCTAGAACAAATAACGACGCGGCGCGAAGGTTAGCAGAAAAATATTGTAATTGAAGAAGTAATGAAGGTTGTCGGTGTTTAATTTCGTTAAACTACATGCACATGTGGTATTAACGGGTTAAGCTGTGGTGTACGCTTGTTAACAAATGAAAGGAAATAGCACTCCGTTACCTGAAAACTGACTTCCCTTGTATTTAGACTAGTGGTGGGTCGTTCGCGAACGACCTAGCCAAAAAGAACTACTGAGTCAAGTGAACTGCTGACTACAGTCGTTCGCGCCGCTGTACAGTGGTTCGTAGTTCGCGTTAGCCACGCTCCTATCGACCACTTATTAAACTTAACGACCGTAGTTCGTTGTTAGTTCAGTCGTTCGCTTGTCTCGCATGCTGTAGGTTGTTCGCTTTTAGTAGGTCGCTCGTGAATGAGATGAGTAACGAGTGTTAGAATTGAAGGCTGGTCGCAACTGACCGGATCTGTGGCAACTACTGAAAACTCTTTAAATCCAAACTTTTGTGAGGTTTCAGTTCTGTAACATTTCCATTTCTGCGTCTTTTCTTCCTTCTGTAATCTCTTTCTTCCAATATTTTTGTTACATTAAGTTAGGTTAAGTTAGGTTAGGTTAGGTCAGGTCAGGTTAGGTTAGCTTAGTCTAGGTTATAATGAATAGAATTATAATGATAATGGAGCTTGTAGGACATTTTCGATCTCAATTGGCCGTGTCCCAATTGAGCGGTTTCAATTTCCATCTCGGTCGCAACCGACTAGGTTGTATACAATCGGGTCGTAACTAACCGACCTGCTGTCTGCTGTCGACCGTTGTTTAATTCGTTTACTGTTCTTGACTGCAGTTTATTTTGGAGTTTTTATATTATTACAAACTCCATATTTTTATATTATTAATTATATTGTTATACCGTTAAAGAATTTATATATATATATATATATATTTTCAATCACTTTCTGCTACAGATTGCAAGATTGCAATAAATGTTACACAGGACAAACAAAAAACCGCTGAAAAAACGTTATTTTGAACACCTAAACGCATACAAAAAACCAGAAATATATAAATCCAATTTAGCCACACATGCAATAAACACAGGACATGAATTCCCAGACATAACCAATGTGACACTAATAAAACATATACCACACAAAGGCACCATAATGAACATTTGGGAAATGTTTACAAATATACAAACATAAAACACAAAACAAACTAATACCTGAACAAATACAAATCAGTACAAAATATGACACAATATTCAAAGCACTCAATATCGAAAATACACAAAATACAAATACATATACCACAATCACACACAATAATACAACTTTAAAATACCACAGACCATCAAGAAACCTTAATAGCATCCAGCCAACACACAAATACTTCACCAGACGCAAGATCGCGAAGGCTGAGGATGAGAGCACGGGAGCTCTCGAAACATGTTCCAAATAAGAAAAAAAAACATCTTGAGGTAATATAAATATAAATTTTAAATATTATATATATGTATATATATATATATATATATATATATATAACTGGTCCCAGGATTATTCGTACACATTAAAAGCATTTTCAAGGTCCTCTTTAGAATATCTAATTTTAGAAGGACCCAGGATTTAATACACATTAAAAGCATTTTCAAGGTCCTCTTTAGAATATCTAATTTTAGAAGGACCCATCAAACTGTAGGCTTATGTAACTGTTTTTTCTGCTAAAATTATAAAAGTTTTCGTAAAATTAAAATACGCGTGTCTGTGCCCAAGTCACGTTTTTAATTTAAAACTTGGATTAAATCTTTTAGACAGCGTAACTATAAATAGTTTACTTATTTTCATCTGCACCTGGAACAAGTTAGCAAATTTGAATAACTGGGCTACAGTGTGTCTTATAATACAAGCAACGACGTTGTGAATACGTTCAACATTATGTGGGGGACCATTAGGCGAACCCTTAAGTCAGCAAGTAAAGGAACACGCCTAAAATTCTATATGGCTCTTCCCACACTTCTTTATGGGTCTGAGAATTGGACTTTAACGAAAGGCCAGGCCAGTCGCATCCAAGCTGCTGAAATGAGATTTCGCAGGCACGTGGCACTGTATACTCTCCATGATCATAGAAGAAAGGCAGATATACGGCAGGAACTGAATATTATGAGTATACTCTACAGGATCGCCTAGTATAGGCTGAATTGGTGGGAACATCTTTGCCGAATGGATGACTGCCGCATCCCCAAACAACTATGGAACTCTAAGCCGAGGGGGACGGAGATGTGTGGGACGTCCGAGGAAGGGCTGGAGTGACCAGCTCTAATCTTTCCTGTTTGAGGCCGGAACAAACCACCCTTGGTTTAATCCTTGAAGATGATGATGAGGACGATTTTCATCTGCAGATCATGTCCTGTAAATATTTCCGTTAAAAACTCCTGAAATTGTGTTAACTTATTTTAAAACCTCGTTAATGATCTATACGTAAATCCTTGAAACAAATCGTGATCTATACGTAAATCCTTGAAACACATCATTAACCATAATATGAAAAATAGTATTATGAATTTCTAGGAAATATATGAATGTTCCGTAATTTATGTTACATGTTTTCGTCGCTAGGCCTGTTCAAGAAAATGGATATCCAAACTCTTTTTGTGAAATTGTACTATTTAGTAAAGAGCAGAGTCTAGTAAAGAGATAGGTAAAGTAGTTTATAAAGAATTCTTACTTGGGGTGGTTAAACAAGTAATAAATTAATAATTAAAAAATCACTTACTGCCAAAATGTTTCAATTTCCCGGGCGCCACCTCATATCTACAAGGATGTGGATATAAAGGATTCATTTGCCAAACACACAACAACAATACTATGTCTAATGCTTATTTAATTAATTAAGTTGTAGCAAATTACAAATATAACACTATGTATGGATATTTCCTTAAGTAGAATCACTTCTCTTATCTTAACAATGAGTATCTCTGAAATCGCGATTAATTAACATTTAATAATTTTCTAACACTTATAATTGTAAATTATAATCTACAATTAAATTTGGCAAATTTAGATTACTGTTTAGATATGATTTTTTAAGAATTTACTAATTGACGTTTTATTTCGCTTCAGTCGAATGCAGAGCACTGAGAGGCAGTTCTCAAGGTTAATTAATTATTAGTGTGAGTTCTTTGACTTGAATGAATTGAGTTTATTGACTTAACTCTAAAGTACCATTAGTTTGAGAGCGTTGATTATTCGTAGTTCATACTCTCGGTGACATCATGTGGTCCTCTGTGTTTAGTAGTTGCTGGTCTCCGTAGTCGTTGTAGATTACGTATCCCTTCGCGGTCACTGCACCTCACGATCACTGTTTAATTATTGAAGAATTCTCGAACTGTTCACTTTTCACGGCACACGTATTGTGTTGAATATGAGTGTCCTTAATTGATGTTGGTAAAGTTCATGTATAATGTTTTTTAAAGTAGTTCTTTAGATTGCTGATTTTATGTCTAATATCTCTGTGGTAGAATATGCACTGAGTCTCTCTGTTGATGTGTTCTGTATTATATAAAAGCTGCTGTAATGTTTATAGTTTCTTGTGAATTATTTGTAATTGTAGAATGTCTGTTAATTGAATTTGTCTTCACTTAGTGTTGTACTGTTTATCCGTATTCTCCGACACTTTGTTTAAATTACGGTGAAGTTAATTAATTGTGAAGTCTGTTTTACATGTTGACTTCGCGTGATATTACTTTATACTAATAGTCTGTCGAACGCGATTAACTGTTCAACTCTCTTGCTATGAGTTTAGAATTTAGTGAGAATTATAACAACGAGCTTCGTACGATTTGTCGTATTCACTTCATTGTTCACTTTGAGAAATTGAATGTTCGCACTGAAGTAACCGTTCTCAAGACTGTAGATATGCGCACTTCTGAAATTGTGTCGAACGCTTGTAGTTGTTCACGCTTATGTAATGAATCGATGACTAAACATTGTTACCGAGTTAAGATGACTCGTGGTGATCACTTTGTAGATGAGTACTAGACTGCTGTTTTTCTGTTCTGAGATCTACCAAGTAAACTCTCCTCCCGCCTACCTCTGCTGAATCTTCCATCTGCTTGGATACTCTTATTGGTTCTTTAGCCAGTGTGACAAATTGTATATTCGTCATTGGTTTTCGAGTATCTCTGCTTTACACGTGATTCTCTTGTCGAACTACCATTCGTCCTGATTGTTACTACAGCCGTTTTCTCTATTTACTAGGAATCTCATTCAAGCACTCCAGAATTCGTGAGTTTCACTTTCCCCTTGTAAATCAGGCGACATTTCTTTGTCTCTCGTGGCCGTCTCCTAGTGTCCAATTTCTGTTACGCTTTGACATAGATACAATACTGGTATTGTTCGATCTGCTGCACCATTGTTTATCTTCAAGTTGCACTCTGGCTTTGTTTTGAGTCTGGAACGAATCTTCCTTTGTAATCACGACTTTCGTCAAATTTCTACGTTGCAATTGTTCTGGCCTCTAATGTTGTACCGTATCGAATTGACAAACTCTTTGCTTTCAGTCTGTGTCAAAGTTTTAAAAAGGGTAGATTGGTTTATTGGGGGTTATGCCTTTCTTCCCTCAGAACAGCTGCCTGATGCGAAACACAACGTCTCACATACATCTAGTAAGTGTCACTCTTTTTGTCAAACAATTAACTTTACAGCCGTAACACATCAAGCTGTCTGTAGGTTACAATGCCAAAAGGACAGTCTTACAAACTTTCCCTTCACACACCCTCACATACGTCTTTGTCAAATATAACTGCTAGTACACATTATTTTTAGCTATTATTTACTACTTGTACAATTTTATAAATATTTTCAAAAATAAACGTTACATTGTCCTTAAACTTTTATTACTTGATGGCGTGTAACAAAATCAAATAATAAAATTTGTGCCCTTTTTTAATTAATTATGTAAATTTTAATTAATTATGTAAATTTTAATTAATTAAGTATAAATATCTAATGAGTTACATTTATTGCTAGTGATGTAATCCCTTTAACGGGTTCGAGTACGTTCAACTTGGTTTGTTTACGTTCGAAACTGTCTACAGTGTACCCTTGTGTCTGGGCTGAGATTTATGACCTCTCCCATTCATCCCCCTGTCACTCTCTCATTCACACCTTGTTACTTGGCAAAGGGTCCTACTAGCGGTTTCAATTTTTCTGTTTGCTATTCTAACCTATACAATTGTTTACAATCCTACGCACTACCATCCATTCAGACCACTTATCTTCCTAACATATCATAATATCGAATTAACAACTATCTAATTCATTATGTACATCTGTTTACATATAATTATTCACCTAGATACTATTACTGTTCTTTCTTACTTCCTATTAGTTAAATATCCACTTATATATATTTTTCATTTGTCAATAATTTTCTACTTGCAAATGCATACAACAACAACAAAATTCATAATATCATATTAATTATCACTTAGTTCTTATCATTACTTTCATTGTTAGTCTTTGTTCAATGTCTTTGTTTTGTTTTTCTTAGATATACTTTTATTCTTATACATAATATACAAAATATAAATCTTTACTCTGATATACATCGTCAGTTGATAACCTTACTTCGATTATTACTTTAAAATTTTACAATTATTATACATAACTTTATTATATCATATTTATTATATGAGTGCTACAATTTGCTTACTCACGTAACCGATCGTTACTAACGCATTATTTCCTTTTACTGCTCTTCTTGTCAGGTAATATATTGCTTTAGCTGTCGGACATTGAAATTTCCTGTTGCTCCTTCCTTCTCGTCCAAATATTCTAACGTATAAGTAGCTTTACTTATTTGCTTCGCAACCCTATATGGTCCTTCGTACAGGTCGCAAAATTTCGCTATTATCTTATTCATTGCATCGGATATTGGACATGTTTTAACTAATACCAGGTCACCGATGGCTAATGTTGTTAGTTCTCTTTGGTTCATCTTATTTGCATGTCGCTCTCTCTTTTCTTTAATCCTTAAGTAAATGTCTTCCGGCTTATAAGTAGTTGGTTCGGAAATCACACTTCTGTCAATAAATTTGGTCCACTCTCTGGTTGGTTTCTTTCCAAAGTGTGCCTCGATTGGACTCATCTCAATGGTACTATGGTATGTCTCATTTAAACAAATTTCAATGGCTTGGATATACTTGGCCCAATTTGAGTGTTTCTCTTTGACAAATACTCGAAATAAGTTGCCTAGTTGTCTGTTAGTTCTCTCAGCTATATTTGTACAAGGGTTCCGAATAGCGGTAAACTTCGGTTTAATTCCTAGTTCTCGTAAACTCCTTGTCCAAATATTAGTAGTGAATTGGGTCTCATTATCAGTGACAATTGATAACGGTTTTCCCCATGACGCTATATATTGTTTGAGTCTATTTATGGTAGCACGAGTTGTAGCTCTTTTCAACGCATAAAGTTTGACGTACTTTGTGAAATTATCGATGATAACAAGAATGTATTTAACACCTCCAGTCGATGTAATTAGGGGTCCATAGTAGTCCATACTGATTAACTCCCCTTTCTTCTTTGGCAGCATCGGTATGGTTTCTCCTACATTATTCTTATGATGATCCTTACATCGCTGACATGTATCGCACTTTGTAATGATTTGATGTATCGTTTTGTTTATTCTGTCTCCAGTAAAGTACTCTCGAAAAAATCTTTCGGTTTTTTGTATGCCGCAGTGTCCGTATACAACGTGTAATTCTTGAATTAAATTTTCTTTCATGTTATTCGGTACATATATTTTCCATGACTTCTTGTCTTGTCGGTATAGGATTTTTTTAACATATTGATATTTATTACTTAATTTAGAGTCTTCCTTACTTTCTAATTCACAAATAATTTTGTTCAATTTAGGATCTTGGCGCTGCAATTTCTCAATATTTTTTATATCCTTCATTATTTTCTTATCCAATTTCAAGGTAATACGATTAATTTCCATCTCTTCACTAAAACTGACATCACTGCTGTCCATAGCGTCCTCTGGGTTTCGGCTTAGTATGTCGGCTACAATATTTTCTTTGCCTTTACAATGCACCATGTCGAAATCGTATTCTTGGATGCACAGTATCCAGCGGGTAATTCTAGCATTTGATAGGTGACATTTGTGTAGGAATGTGAGAGCTTTATTATCTGTTATGATTGTGAATTTATGTCTTAATAAGTATATCCGAAATTTCTTCAAACAATGTATGATACTCAGCAGTTCCTTCTCGGTGGTGTGATAGTTTAATTCAGCACCTTTGAAAGTTCTGCTAGTAAAAGCTACGACGGCGATGTGTCCTTCGTCATCATATTGAAACAATTGCCCTCCTAGTGCGTAGTTGCTGGCATCCGTTTGTAAATAATATTGCTTCTTGAGATCTGGGTGTTTTAAAATTACAGTATCTATAAATAATTCTTTGACTAATTTAAATTGTCGGTCGTGCTGCTCCGTCCACTTGAAGTAGCGCTCCTTCTTTAACAATTGTATTAATAAAGATGTTGTTTCAGCATATCGACTGGTAAATCTGTTATAAAAATTTGTAAGTCCTAAAAACTCTTTTAGTTGCTTTTGATTTCTTGGACGTGGAAAATTTTGGATTGCCTTTACCTTGTCTGGCATAGGACTAAGGCCTTCTACTGATAAACAGTAACCAAGATAATTAATTTCTCTACGGAAAAACTGTGATTTTTTGAAGTTCACTGTGATGTTTGCTTCGTATAAATTGGTCAATAATAGATCTAAATGTGTGAGGTGTTCCTCCAGACTGTTAGATAGACATAGGCAGTCGTCTACATATATTATCGTAAATTTCTTCACTGCATCTGACAACACAGTATCCAATCCTCTCGTCAGGCTGGCCAGACTTGTCTTTAATCCAAACGGTGTGACTGTGAAGCGGTAGGTCTTTCCTTTATATAGAAACCCGGTGAAGTCCCTGCATTCTCGCTTAAGTGGTACCTGCCAGAAGCTGGAGCGTAGATCGATCGATGACATATATTTTACTCCACCGCAATTAGCAATGAGCTCGTTGATTGGTTGTGCCCCTTCGAAGTCAGGTATCATCACCTTGTTTAACTTCCTGGCGTCCAAACACAATCTTACGCTCTGGTCCTTTTTTATAACTGTCACCATGGGGTTGATATATTGGCTGCTCGCTCGCTCGATCACTCCGTATCTTAACATTTTCTGGATCTCCTCTTCGACTTTGTCTTGATAGGCAATTGGTATAGGCCATCCCTTTTGGAAGAAGGGGGTGTTGTCCGTGATACGTAGTTCATGTTCATATCCATGAATTCGGCCTGGTTCTTCTCGGAATAGATTTCTATTTTTCATTAATATTTTAGTTAATTTTTTCTTCGTTTCTGTATTTATATTAGTTAACTCTTCGACAGCTTCTTGAAAATTAATAGATTCCTCATCGGCCGTTTCTTTATCCAAAGCGATCTGATGTATATGTACAATTTCATTAGGATCCTCTACATTTTTCTTATAATTTCTATTTTTAATATGCATTACATTTTGCTGGAAATCTATAGTACACTCACCTTCCTTCAACATATTTATTCCTAGTATACAGTCTTTATTCAGTCCAGGGATGATAAAAAATACTAAGTCAAATTTATAATTATCAACCTCAGCTTCTAAAAGTACTTGTTTTCGTATTAATTTTGATTTATGTCCGAATGCACCTTTTATATTGGTATTCGATAAGTTTAATAACTCGATTCTACCTAATTTATCTTTATTATGGTTGAACCACGTTTCGGCAATTCCGTTTAATCGACTCCCCGAATCAATAAGTGCAGTTACTTCTACATTATTTAATTTTATTTTTATTTCCGGACATTTATTGTACGGGAAATTAGTGGTTTCTTCTTCTTCATCCATTTTATCCAATTCTTCACGTCTAACTGGTTATTTATTTTTCTACTAGCTAAGTATTGTTGCCGCGACATTGGGTTGGCTGGTCGTTTTTTGTACGTGATTCTTGTGAAGGGCCAGGTTGTTGACGCTCAATTGTTACTGTGTTGACAATGGGCTGTTTTGTTCCCCTATCCTCTGTACCAAACGTTTGTTTATTGCGCCACCCAGGTCTGTGACCCTCGTGTTCAGTCTCCACTTTCATACCCTTCGTTTTATGATAGCCATTGTTAATATGTCTTCCACCGTTGTCAACCGTTGTCTGTTGTGGCTGCCGATACGGTCCTCTCATTTCTCGTTGTTGAATGGTAGCAAACTCATTTAATAAGCTTTCAAATTGATCGACTTGTTGGACGCCTCTAGTTATGATGGCAACTTCTATTTCCTTACTATAATGGCGTGCAAGTTTGCGAATCAGATGCTGGTCCGAGATTGGTGGGATCAGTTGTCTGCACTGTAGAATTTTATTCTCGAGGTATTGCACCATAGTGAGTTTAACATTCGGATAATAACATCCGTACTCCAAGCTGTCCCGGATGTTTTCTTGAATTTGTTGACTCCAGAATTTCTTGGTAAACGCCTCCTCGAATTGTTCAAACGTATGTATTTGGGATTGTACGATTCTCCACCATACTGTTGCTTCACCCTCTAGATGCCTGCTAATCCACTTAATACCTCCGCTGGGGTAATATATCCCTTTAACCTCTTTTATTCTTTTAGAAATTCCATGGGGTAGGCGTCTCGTCCGTTGTACCGTACCTCCTTTAACTGTTTTTGGTTAGCCACAATAGTATTTTGGTTGTTTACCATTGGTCTTAACTCCAACTCTGTTAATTTTCGTTTTAATTGCTCTTGATCTTCTTTCATCTCGTCGATGCGTCGACCCTTTTCTTCAGCTAATTTTCTTAATTGTTCTTCCATTTCTTCTTTGTTTACGGTAGAAATATTTCTGACTTCTCGGACGACCTCTTTCGTTGTGTTTATTTCTCTTCTCACTTCCTGATTGATTCGATTTAAATTTTCACTTAAGTTTTTAGTAGTTTTTTGTATTTCACACTTAAATTTTTCACTTTGTTGCTGTACCACCTCGCCAAAATTATGCTCAGTCTTATTCAATTCTTCACGCCATGTTTTATTCACTATTTGAATATCACCAACTAAATTGTCATGCAACGTGTTCATATCGTTTTTTATCTCCTCTCTTAACTTAGTGTGCTTTCCTGTAATATCCTTAATAGCTACTTCTAATTTATTCTGATTTACTTCAACTTTTTCTTCTAATTTCTTCTGATTTACTTTCACATCTTGAATGTCTTCTCGTATCTTCTTATTGTCTTCTTGTAATTTATTCAGACTTATTTCTAATTGATTCTGTAATTTCTTGTTATCTTCTTTCATTAATTCGTATAGCATTTGCAGCTCACTTTTTGGCTGTGGTCCTTCTGCCCTTATTTGTTCCTTCTCCGTCTGTGGTACTGTCGCACTTACTTGTTCAGCTTCTGCGCGTGGTCCTTCTGCCCTTATATTTTCAATATCCGTTCTGATTTCTTCCTCCATCATTGCTATGACTTGAGGATCTCCCATTTGGTTATATATCTCCATCTCTTCGCTCTCTTCAGCTCTCCTTGGTGCTTGTGTTTCTTCTTCACTGGCCATTGTCGTATAAGGTGTTTCTTTTTCCATTTTGCGTGCCTTACTTCGCGTCAACATATACCGTATATATTCGAACCGTGACTAAGCAACTGTAGTTACAATTACTAGCCCTATGTTCTTAATGTCTACTCTATTTATTAATACTTTTATTTTATTTCTAATTCTCAGTTTAGTTAACTTATTTAACTCAATTCATTCATCTGCCTTTTTGACAAATCTAAATTTAGATTTTGCCACGCGAGTTGGGCGACAAATATAAAGAATTCTTACTTGGGGTGGTTAAACAAGTAATAAATTAATAATTAAAAAATCACTTACTGCCAAAATGTTTCAATTTCCCGGGCGCCACCTCATATCTACAAGGATGTGGATATAAAGGATTCATTTGCCAAACACACAACAACAATATTATGTCTAATGCTTATTTAATTAATTAAGTTGTAGCAAATTACAAATATAACACTATGTATGGATATTTCCTTAAGTAGAATCACTTCTCTTATCTTAACAATGAGTATCTCTGAAATCGCGATTAATTAACATTTAATAATTTTCTAACACTTATAATTTTAAATTATAATCTACAATTGTATTTGGCAAATTTAGATTACTGTTTAGATATGATTTTTTAAGAATTTACTAATTGACGTTTTATTTCGCTTCAGTCGAATGCAGAGCACTGAGAGGCAGTTCTCAAGGTTAATTAATTATTAGTGTGAGTTCTTTGACTTGAATGAATTGAGTTTATTGACTTAACTCTAAAGTACCATTAGTTTGAGAGCGTTGATTATTCGTAGTTCATACTCTCGGTGACATCATGTGGTCCTCTGTGTTTAGTAGTTGCTGGTCTCCGTAGTCGTTGTAGATTACGTATCCCTTCGCGGTCACTGCACCTCACGATCACTGTTTAATTATTGAAGAATTCTCGAACTGTTCACTTTTCACGGCACACGTATTGTGTTGAATATGAGTGTCCTTAATTGATGTTGGTAAAGTTCATGTATAATGTTTTTTAAAGTAGTTCTTTAGATTGCTGATTTTATGTCTAATATCTTTGTGGTAGAATATGCACTGAGTCTCTCTGTTGATGTGTTCTGTATTATATAAAAGCTGCTGTAATGTTTATAGTTTCTTGTGAATTATTTGTAATTGTAGAATGTCTGTTAATTGAATTTGTCTTCACTTAGTATTGTACTGTTTATCCGTATTCTCCGACACTTTGTTTAAATTACGGTGAAGTTAATTAATTGTGAAGTCTGTTTTACATGTTGACTTCGCGTGATATTACTTTATACTAATAGTCTGTCGAACGCGATTAACTGTTCAACTCTCTTGCTATGAGTTTAGAATTTAGTGAGAATTATAACAACGAGCTTCGTACGATTTGTCGTATTCACTTCATTGTTCACTTTGAGAAATTGAATGTTCGCACTGAAGTAACCGTTCTCAAGACTGTAGATATGCGCACTTCTGAAATTGTGTCGAACGCTTGTAGTTGTTCACGCTTATGTAATGAATCGATGACTAAACATTGTTACCGAGTTAAGATGACTCGTGGTGATCACTTTGTAGATGAGTACTAGACTGCTGTTTTTCTGTTCTGAGATCTACCAAGTAAACTCTCCTCCCGCCTACCTCTGCTGAATCTTCCATCTGCTTGGATACTCTTATTGGTTCTTTAGCCAGTGTGACAAATTGTATATTCGTCATTGGTTTTCGAGTATCTCTGCTTTACACGTGATTCTCTTGTCGAACTACCATTCGTCCTGATTGTTACTACAGCCGTTTTCTCTATTTACTAGGAATCTCATTCAAGCACTCCAGAATTCGTGAGTTTCACTTTCCCCTTGTAAATCAGGCGACATTTCTTTGTCTCTCGTGGCCGTCTCCTAGTGTCCAATTTCTGTTACGCTTTGACATAGATACAATACTGGTATTGTTCGATCTGCTGCACCATTGTTTATCTTCAAGTTGCACTCTGGCTTTGTTTTGAGTCTGGAACGAATCTTCCTTTGTAATCACGACTTTCGTCAAATTTCTACGTTGCAATTGTTCTGGCCTCTAATGTTGTACCGTATCGAATTGACAAACTCTTTGCTTTCAGTCTGTGTCAAAGTTTTAAAAAGGGTAGATTGGTTTATTGGGGGTTATGCCTTTCTTCCCTCAGAACAGCTGCCTGATGCGAAATACAACGTATCACATACATCTAGTAAGTGTCACTCTTTTTGTCAAACAATTAACTTTACAGCCGTAACACATCAAGCTGTCTGTAGGTTACAATGCCAAAAGGACAGTCTTACAAACTTTCCCTTCACACACCCTCACATACGTCTTTGTCAAATATAACTGCTAGTACACACTATTTTTAGCTATTATTTACTACTTGTACAATTTTATAAATATTTTCAAAAATAAACGTTACAAGTTCAGCCAAACGAACTTATCATAGGTAGGCCGTTCACATCAGCGAACTAGCTCAGTGAATTAGGTCACTAGTTCAATCTATTGGACCACTCATTTCCTAAAATTTGTATCGTCATTAAAAGAACAAAAAATGACATCTTCCTCTTTCTGTTTATCTTAGGTTGTAGGCCAGGGATGGCCATCCCCCTAATGCACATTAGATAACATCAAAGTGAATGAAGATTAGCTGGAAGATAAGCACTAACATTTTGTGTCGTATCAACAAAGTAGACGCGATAAGATATAGGAAATAGGGCATACTATGCCAGCAGCAGACTATTGAGAAACAAACTCATTAGTCGTAACGCAAAAATAAAAGTATATAAGACACTTATCAGACCGGTTGTTACTTATAGAGGTGAGACATGGACATTGACAATAAAGGAACAAGAAACACTGAGAAGGTTTAAAAGAAGTATTTTAAGACGTGTTGTGTTTGTGGTCCGGTTACAGAATATGACGAATGGAGAATAAGAAATAACCAGGAGAGAGATGAGCTATTGAAGGATGAGGACATTGTAATATTCGTAAAGGCTCAACGAATACAATGGCTATACCACCTAAAGCGGATGGGTGATCAGCGCATGCCAAAGAAAGTCTGAAGGTGCAAGTCTACAAAAGTAGAAATAGGGGCCGACGTAGGATAAGATTGTTGGTTAACGTCCTGGGAAATGTAAGAAGAATCGATGTGAGGGGTGATACTGAGGTAGCAATAAATAGGAGACATTGGAGAAGATCGGTGTTGGAAGCCAGGGTTTACTTTGGGCTGCAGCGCTGAAGAAGAAGCAGAAGAAGAAGAAGAAGAAGAAGAAGAAGAAGAAGAAGAAGAAGAAGAAGAAGAAGAAGAAGAAGAAGAAGAAGAAGAAGAAGAAGAAGAAGACATTCTGCCTCGTCTTGTGTGTACTGAGTTTCCCATCGTTACTCAATTCAACATAATTCAATCGTAACATAATTCACTACACTCACAGCTTTTCTACCTCTAAAATTTCTCTGCTTGGGAAGGTAGCTTTGATGATAATGATGATGATTTTCAACGCGTAAATCATGCTACCGAATACATAAATTTGGAAGAATATGTCTATAAAAATTTCACCATGTATTCTACTGAGGTCCTAGAATGACGTACCTAATTGCGTAACATCTGTAAGTAATTATCACCAGTAAGAATTCTATCAAAAATGTATCCACAGACCTCGCCAAATGCACATATTTAAGGTTATTTTGAGGTCAGTTACCAACAAAGAGTTACGGTTAACGGTACCCCAGTAGTTGCGCATGTTCACACTTCTAGAACAAGAGAGAAGCCAGATAGGCTTCAAAGTCATCTTCAGTTAAATCACGGGATGTAAAGTTTAACTTATACGCCATAAAAAAAATTCCAGGAAATCAAGATGTTGTTCTCAGAAAGTGCCTACTACCCTCGGATGTATGAAGTCCGCGGAGATGTTAAACATAATTCTGTTGCTATTAATAGAAGGGGAGAAAGCCTCCTAGTAAATAGGATTTAGCACTCTGTGCTATTGCCAATCACATAGCACTTGACACTGTTGGTTGTTGCCGCTTTCTAGCTTAGATCGTGCTGGTATGAAAGTCCATACAAGTGGACCTTTTTAGGACCTTCATATATAGTCTGTACCTCGTCATTGGGGTGAATTAGCTGACGGCGTGTCAATTGTTTCCGACACTGGTGATGGCTTCCGACGGTGTGGCCGAAGGGTCTGTCAACACAAACTACAGCCCACGGCCTAACAGTCCGGCCAACTATGTGGCCGTGAAAGCCTCAGAAAGCTGTTGATGTTTCTTTGTTTTTTTTTTAATAATTTCCTGGAGCACTTAAAATTTCTTAAATTAATAAAAAAATATTCCTTCTTGAAGGCATATTCCATGTTTTTACTTCCATGTTCCATAAGGAAATGTAAGTATGGTCATGGCGAAAAAAATCGTGTTCGAGATAACGGCAGATTCTGATTGTACTACCCTAAAAACATGAAAAAAGTCATTTTTCGAAAAGTGTCTGTGTGTAGAATTGTTTCTATGGCAAACGATAACAGCCGCAAATTCAAACAGAATCAAATAATTTTTTGCATACAGTCATCAATTGTAGAGGACGCAAGGCCTATTGTTTTTGTTGAAGATCGGTTAAGGGAAAGGGGTAGTTTACCTGCAACGTTTTACGTTTTAACAAGAGTAAAGTGCTTAATTTTGATAAAAAAAAGTATCGTTAAAAGAAGGTCATAATAATCAACTGTAGAAAGTTAGATGAAATATCTATAAATGAAAAGCGTAGTTGAAGGGAGGAGGGGGTAATTTTTTTTATAAATTAAAATGGTAGTTGATGAGGGAGGAGATAAATTTTTATAAGTTTTATATGTGTACTACGTTATTGACAACAAAGAAGTAGTTTCTATGGAAACATTTCATTTCACTTTAACAAAATTCTATATTTTTCATTTTAATTTAAATCATGTGTGAGTGAAAATATATCGTTCCTGGCAGGCAAGCATATCTCAGTTATTTAATGTTTACTTTTCCAAAGTTTTATTATTATGATTACCGCAATAAAAAGGCCGGCATGACACACACACACACACACACACACACACACACAATTCGCGTTATTTCTGGCCTCAATCATGTTTATTTCCTTATGTTTGCACGCTTTTTAAATGAAAAGTGCCGAAACCCACACCAACAAAACGCATCCAAGCCGAAAAGGTGGACAGCGATTTGCTTCCTGTGGATCGCTGGACAGTGTAACTGCACGTGTTTACAGAGGAACATTTCATAGACAGACTTAATGGACTACTTACTGCAGCGCTACTTAATGGAGATCAAACATTAACTTTTATAAGCCATTAATTTTATGCATATTTTGAAGCAATAAATGTTTTAATAAATTAATACAATCTGTGTACTTATTTCTATTATAAGAATTACAAACTAATATGTGCATGTGTGTATGTATGAAAAATACATAAATATTTTTCTCCTCTGGAAAATTGTTTGCCCCTCCTGGAAAATATTTTGACCTCCCTGATGGCTAGTTATTAACTAGCCTGTGTGGAACATAGCGTTATGACATGGATCAGAAAGGTGGGTATTTAACAGAAGACACAAACGTATTAAAGATGGAATGTTTTGCTGAGAAATTTATAATTATAATTATACGGGTGAACAGAATCGTCATTCAGGAAATCAATCAGAAGACGAGTGGAAAGAAAGAAAGTCTCGACTTTAAAAAAGAAAAATCACTAGTATAGTATTGACAGGAAATACTTTGATAACACTACAGACATCATTCACCCTCGGCTGATAACTCACAGCGAGAGCCCAATTTCATTACAGGAATCAGATCGCAGCCCCCTTTGGCCAGCTTTTCGTTCGACCTACAAATATTTTATCCAAAAGTACAGTCCTTCCTCACGAAGGTTGAGGATAGTCTTCACTCCCCTGACATGGGGGTACGATTTTAGCTGATACGTCATTTCTTCAGAACTCAAGCATCCACTTATTTAATTAATATTTAAATGATTTCATATATAAATTTTAGGACATAGAAGTCATGCATGGTTCTCCATACAGATTTTTCGTATTGATGTTATAAACTTATTCGACCGAAAACTTAAAAAAAGTTAAATAAAACATTAACAATTAATATCATTCCATGTAAAAAAAATATGTAAAACCACGGATACGTAAAGAAAATAAGTTTTCGTTTTCACAAATTTACAGATTACAAACGCTTGGCGGTATTCACTTTCTTTCGCGTTGATTAAATAAAAGATAATTTAATCAAGTTAATTCTTTATTCTTAAAATATTAATAACTATGTACAATTCGTATTTTGATTATATTTCTCGGCGTTTTTACCAAAAGCATGCTGATATATTTAGTTTCGTTCTGAGTGTACATATTAAAAATAATTGTATTAATTAACTAGAACGTGGAAGTCACGTATAGTTCTCCATACCGATTTCTTTTTCTCTAGTCAGCGAGATACTTCATTTATATTTCGAATAA
Organism: Magicicada septendecula; assembly: GCA_034769895.1. Classification (NCBI taxonomy): domain Eukaryota; kingdom Metazoa; phylum Arthropoda; class Insecta; order Hemiptera; family Cicadidae; genus Magicicada; species Magicicada septendecula. Next base: position 35,558,617 of record CM068370.1, on the reverse strand, counting down.
CTAAAAACAGCTGAGAGCAAAACACAGCTGTTTTGAAAAGAGTACATTACCAACTTAACAAGATATCGTGTATAATTGTTTGGTTACAAGCCAAACATTAATAATACCTAATAATAGAAAGCCAAGCTTTCTAAAATAATACCTATAGTTTTTTCATAATTGTTTTCATTCTGTACAACGACAATTAGAATTTATAATATTCTGTATAAGCTACTTTTCTCGCTTAGGAACAAACTGTTATTAGCTCCTCTTCTTCACTGATAGGTTTTATCCAGTGAGGCAGCCAACTGCAGTTCATCTTCACCGCCCTGGATTATAACTCTATACCAACAGTCGCCAACCATGCGCCCGTCGATAAGGTTTCACGCGCCCGCGAACCAATTTGTAATTTTCTTTTCTTTGGAACGAAGGAACGCACCCGCATTATATCTGCTTCGAAGTACTGTATTATAAAATAGTACCAGCCATTTACTGAACTGCACTACGTCTTCCCCCAATACGATTGTCGAGCTTGTCGCCCAGACCCTGTAAACACCTTTTTCCCCAAAGTGATTTCTTTCAAATTTTACATTTCCGTGCACTTTATGAAAATAAATAGTGTTATTGTTTTTTTTTTAGTTTTTTAATAGTTTTTATATTTATTTTTATTAGTGTTTTCCTGCTTAACCATTGTTTTTCGATTAAACTATTGTTAGTTTTGACGTGCGTGTGCATGATGACAAATTGTTGACGACCTACTCAAAATGTGAAAAATTTTCAGAAATTTATATGAAAAATAGTGCAAAGATTTTTTGATTCGGTGTTCCACGTCACTAAATACAAGCGCAAGGGTATTATAAAACGACAGTTAATGTTTGTAACGTCCAGCTATTGAACTCCGCACCTTTCCATTGATGGGTTGGTGGAGGAGTGCGCCCATCGAACTGGTCCTCAGTTATATGTGCGCCCTCCCATATTTTCAAAGGTCACCTATGACTGCTCTATACTACGACAAAGTATCAAGTACTTAGTAACAAGTACCATAGTTAAAATTGTTATAATTCATAGTCAGACTGATAGGCCGTGGTCGACCTAGGCCATCTTGAGTGTCGATAATATCTGGCACATAACCTAACTCAGTATTGGGGTGAATTGGCGAACATCTGCCAGACATTATCGATACTGAAGATGGACTGCGACGGTGGAGCCGAAACGTTTCTCCACAATCAACAACAGTCGACCGCGGCCTAACAGGCCGAATAATAATAATTTTAAAAATGTTTGACGCCGGCAGTGAAAGCTTAAGAAGCAGTAAGTAGCATAGTATTTGAAAGTAAGAAAATAAAAACACACAATTGTCAGGTAAGCACTAAAGAATGTTATCAAAGAAGTAGATTATTTTCCATCATAGAGATTGAAAAGCAACTGAACCTGGGAGCTTTAAAACATCCTCCTTCTTCTTCTGCACAAGGATTATGCATGTCCCTGTTCCGTCCTCACAAACTTAGACCACCGTTTTCGTGGCCTTCCTATATCTCTTTTCCCTCTTGGGTTGTAGTTAAGTATTTTTTTTCGGTATTCTCCCATTTCCCATTCTGTTTACGTGATGTTTCCATCTTTCTTTATATTCAGTTACTTATTCCGTATAGATCCGTCCGGCTTTACTTTGTGAGAATTACGAGTATTTTTAAATTTTCTTCAGTACAGGGTACCAACCTGAAGCTGGATAAGTCAAGTGATGGGTCTGCCATCTCTAGGCCTCTTGACATGCCTGATTTTTTTATCATGGTTTACTCCCTTAGCTGGTATGTTCCAGTTTTAAGGCGCCGGAAACCCGCCATTTGCCCTCTCCTGTTAGCTATCTAACGTACACCCAGTGCACGCCAAACATTGCCCGGAAGCCACGCGACATAAATAAGTTATGGCTTCGAGGACGTAGGAGTATGACTTGTTGGCAGAGCTGATCCGATATCTCGGACACTGACTTATTTGTCAGAAATCAGTGGGCATTTCTCAGAGTTTTGATACTGAGAGAGCACCAGCAACCCCCTCAGCCTCTGAGACCCTTTACCAACCTTTGGTTTCCGTTTAAAAATATTAATAAATAATTACAAACGTCAATAAAATACAAACAAATTGATCATAATAATTCACTTTTAACCATTACTACACTTGGTCTAAAGATCAAAAGTATTGGATTTTTACAATTGTGTTTGTAACTTCTACAAATATGCACCGAGATTGCGAGGGAAGAGACAGAGAACTCTTTCGAAGACGGAGTGTCTAATTTCTGAATTATAAACCTGTTGTTTATAAAACAAACTGGTCACGTTAAAACAAACTTCAAATTCAAATACCTATAAGCGGATTAGTGACCGGAATGATTCGGGAGAGTCTAAAATATGGCAAACGATTCGTTAAATGGTGAGTTAATCAAATGACCTAATTCCTGATGACATTGTTATTGTAACATGTCTACGGTGAACAAAACGAGAATTGGGCAAGCAATAGTAGGATTAACACTGCCTATGGCATGTTTTGGAAAACACAAACACTTGATAGTTTCACTAACCTCTGACAGTTGTTTCAGCCAATTAGGCTATTCTCAGAGAGCTGCTGAGAACAACTAAATACAACGAATGTGTAGGGTGGTGAACTGTGTTAAGGGTGTGTGTATGGACATGTGTGTGGGGTGTGTACGGTGGAGGACCTAGTATAGGGAAGGTCAAGTGACTGTAAAAAATCAAGTAACATAATAGGAATTCATATTCTAAAATTAACTAAACTAAATAACAGATTTTAACAAAGGAGTTACAAAGAATTCTTTCTGTTCGTTTGTTACAGTTTTGTAACTTTTTATTGATTTCCTAATTTCTAAGGCAACCTTTAAATTTATCTGGGCGCATAAATAACTGAGGGCTAGTTTGATGGGCGCGCCCCTTCCCAGTCCGTCAATGCAAAATAGAAAGGCGGGAGCTGGACGTGGACATCAATGGTCAATAGCTGGACGTTACAAACATTAACTGTCGCTTTATAATACCCTTGTGCTTATATTTAGCGACGTGGGACGCCGAATCAAAAAAAAAAAAAATGCTTTGCAGTATTTTTCATATAACTTGTGAAAATTTTTCACATTAGAAGTAGGTAATCATGCACACGCACGTTAAATCCAACAAAACGTTTAACGAAAAAATTGTTAAACAGAAACACATTGTAATAAAAAAAAATTTTAAAAACTTACCACAATAACACTATTTATTTTTATAAAGTGCACAGAAATGTAAAACTTGAAAATATCACATTTAAAACATAAATGAAATTTTCGGTTCCTTTTCTTGGGAAAAACTTACAGTAATTATTGTATTAGAAAAAAGTAAAATTTAAAACGCCTTGTATTATTTTATAATAGAGTACTTCGAAGCAGGTACAATGCGGGTGCGTTCCTCTGTTCAAAAGAAAAGAAAATTACAAGTTGGTTCGCGGGCGCTTCAAACTTTATCGACGGGCGCAGGGTTGCCGACTGCTGTCCCACACTGTCTGAACATCAGAGATGAAGCACCCCAACATACAGTAATTATTTTTCCCCACGTAGGTAGGAAGGAGAGTATCAAAGCAATTGTGTCGATAGTGAACTAATCTTAGGGATTAATAGAGTTCAAAGAACAAAATAAAAAGAAACAGCGCCAAAGAAACATCTCTGCCGGCTAGCGGAGTAAGTCCGGTGTCGATTATCTTCTCGTCTGCTGAGAAGTGTACTGGTGTTTCATCCGTGGACGCCAAACTGAATCGACTGCTCGTACGTTTTACGTAAGAACCCAAGACAAGTTCCTCGTAGCTGCACTCGAGGTAGCTATATATTTCAAGATGATACATGGAAACGCCTTCTAAAGACCAGCTAAAGAGACTGAGCACAACACGCCGCATTGTAATCCAAGTGGAAAGCCATTTGGACAGCGTCATGAGGCAGTATATTGAGACTTTACCTCGCTCGTAACTCGACATCTACACGGTTCGACTCTCCACTCACAATTCACACCACACTGGAAACTGTTTAGCACTCTACACCTGTCTTAATCCTATACTGATCTCTAAGTCCTTAATACTATAAACAATTTCCACCTTAGCCAATCGCTTAATCATGACCGGGATGTGGCTGCGTCCTTAAATAAAGTTGTTAAGTAAACACACGCGATAAGCTTCTAAATAAATTTACATGGTAAAACAAACACTCGTCCTGTCTACGTTTTGTGTATTCAGTGCCGCTGAATTATTCAATAAGTCAGAAGTACCACCGAACGAGCACAATTGCCAACGTTCCCAATTTGATGTGTACTGCAAATTCTGTGCATTTAAATTGTCTACTTTTCTATAAATTACATTAATGTGCATATGGACTGTATATGTTCACATTATTACTTTTTTTTTTTAATTCGTATTGGCCATCTAACGACCACATGCCAATTTCAATTCTTTACTATTTCTTCTTTTCTTTTTTTCCAATATTTTTTCATCTTTTCATTTCCTGTCTTCAGTCCACTTTGAACCTGCGTTTTTATCTCTCCTACCCTGGACGCCCTCCATTTTCAACACTTTTGCCCGAAAAACTTCTCTGTCAATTGCTTCTTCTGCGTGTATATTATTTTTTTCTAAATCCTTTTGGACGTCTTTAATCCAACTTCATGTTGACTTCTTCCCCCACAGATATCTGAAGATTTGCTTTGTCAACCTATTGTCGTCTATTCTATATAAATGTTCACAAAATAATAGTCTTCTTTTTCTCATTGTTTCTGTTATATTTTCTATACTCTGATATATTTCATCATTACTTCTTAACTTCCAACCTTCTGAAGTTTTTCGTGGGCCTAATATTTTTCTAATAATTCGTTTTTCCAATATTTCTAGTTTGTCTAAATTATAATTCAGTGCTAGACATTCACTTGCATATAGGCATTCTGGCTTCGCTACTGTACTGTAATGCCTTATTTTCGCATTTTTAGATATGCACTTTTTATTGTAAATATCTTTAGTTATACCATATGCCCTTTCTATCTTATAAATCCTTTCTTCTATAGCAGATTTTTCTAAGGCATTCTCTTGAAATATCTCTCCTAGATACTTAAATTTTCGAACCCTCTCTATTCGACCAATATCTGTTACCAGGAATTTCGGCGCGTTTTTAATGTTTGTGGGAAATTTGGGTTTTTCTGCAGAAATTCTTAAGCCTGTTCTACTGGCTATGTCCTCTAAAAAATTAACTTGTGTTACTGCAGGATGTAAGATGTTCAGAAAGTATAGCAAAGTCCATTATTACTTTTATTACTTGTATATGAGCCACATTTATTACTTTTTTTTTGCGTATGAGCCACTGTGGACCACGTTTAGTTCAACTGGTTCCTCCCTTCTTCTCCTCTTTCTTCCTCCTCTCTCACATCTCCTTCATTCTTGATCGATGTCTCTCCCTCCTTTCGTCAGTCCAGATGGCACCTGTCCTCTTCTTGGGGTTTTCCTGAAACCCTTGGGCATTTTTTAATTTCTTTTTGAGTGGCAAGCATTCTTCAATGCCTTCTTCAGTAACCTGGAATTCTTCTATGTCTTTTTCTGTTTCTTTGAACCATGTATTGGACATTTTCACCTTTTTGAAATAGTTAAAAAGCTTCCCTGTTAGTCTGTCAGGATTTATTCTTTGAACATGTCCGTAGAAAGTAATTCTTCTTTTTCTAATTACGTCTGTGATTTTCTCAACACGTGTGTGCAGCTTATTATTGTGGCGTCTTCTGTACTGTTCTCCATCCTTTATTGATCCCAAGATTTTTCTTAATATTTACCTTTCTGTGACTTCCAGTTCCTCCATCATCATTTTCTTGTTCAGAGTCAGACACTCAGCTGCATAAAGTGCTTCCGGGCAAATTACTGTTGAATAATGCCTAAGTTCGGCATTAATGGGTATTAATTTCATGTTATATGTGTAATCAATTTTCATCATTATTATTATTAAATCCTTAAATTCGTAGTGACCGTCAATCAATGAATTTTTCAGTGAAGGGTTTGTGAGGATCGGTCAAAAATATAACACAAATTTTAACTTATTTGTGTCGACGTTTCGACAATGTTTATTGTCACATTACCTCTGTGTGAACACAAAAGAAATATCAAACCCAACAGGACAATTATTTAGGTGACCGTGTTTGTGTATGTGAGTGTGTGTGCACACACGCGTGTGCGTGCGTACGTATGTATGATTGTATGTGAAGGAGTTGAGATAGTTTAATACATCTTCAAATGTTTTCTTCAACTCCTTCACATACAATCATACATGCATGCCCACGCGTGTGCGCGCACACACGCACACACGCACATACACAAACACGTTCACCCAAATAATAATGGTTCTGTTGTGTTTGACACGTCTTTTGTATTCACACAAAGGTCCTGATGAAGAAAATAAACATTGTCGAAACGTCGACACAAATAAGTTAAAATTTGTGTTATAGTTTTGACCGATCCTCACAAACCCTTCACCGAAAAATTATTATTATTATTACACATGTTTTTGGGGTTCGGCAACCAAGACCTTTATCCCAACAACGTCTGCCAGAAGCGTTGCTCGACACGATGTTTCGTTTTCACCTACATTTTAGTTTACTCAACAAAAGTGGAAACTCGTACACACTAAAACGTAAAATGATATTTCGGAAGAACAGAAGAACAGTGATGATTTTAGGAAGAACAATGCTTTCAGTATATCGCTAACTGTTCGTTACTAGTGCAGTCTGTGTTGTTTTTGTAGATATTACAATTATCTTGAAGTCAACTTTCAACTCAAGGTTTTTGACAGCTCATTCTATACGGTATTACACCATCCCACTGTAATAGTTCTCCTCCTGGAGTCGTTAGTCTTTCGCGTAGTTTGTACCCACCCAGTATATACCTACCCGTGGTGCCTTGTGTTATGGAGTCTCTCACAGGTATATGGAACCTACAGTTTACCGCCGGATACGAACGGCATAGTTAGTTGGGGAGGGTTTATACTAGACAGGATTACTCTCGCTGGTTTGCCATCGCCTTGCGAGGGGGAACGTCGTGTCTAAATGGCCCTGGCGGGAATCGAACCCGCGCCGACAGCTGGACAGGGATGTGATAAAGTCTGTATCTATCACACCCACGGTATGATCAGTCTGTCACAGTAAAACGCCATCGCGCACACACAAACTGTATTGCATTATACAGTTTATGTTGAAAGTTACTCAACTCTATTAGATACTCTTCTGAGATGACCGTGTCCACAGTATTCGCTGATAGTAGTTGTAGACTTTCCTACGTTACAACGTACACATGCTAAATACATAAATACTGTAAATGTTACGGTTTTAATGTAAATAAGAAGTAATAAGTAAAATAAGTAAAAAACAAAAAACTATCCTAGTCTTATTTGACTTAGGCTATTTAAAATATATCTTGACACTGAGAGAGAGGGGGAGAGAGAGCGACAGACAGACAGAGATAGATGTCAGTAGATTCAAGATACTATAAGAATTGGTTCATTAATTAAAGACACATTTCCCTCAGCTAAGTGTCTTTTCGTTGTACTGTAAAGGAATTCAGTAAACAAAAGAAAAGTTGCCGATTAGACGCGTATTTATTTTATATTGTGTTTGCAAGTACAACATCGTGCACAGTACTTTCATCAATGGTGTAATAACTTTTTATAGTGATTTCGTATTAGAGACTCGTTTGACCTCAGTAACCGCGTATCTGAGTAGGCAGACGTGTTAACAGCCTTGCGGCGGCTCAGACTTCCCTCACTGGAAGGTGAGCTGCATGGCGGTTTGCCTAACAGAAAATCTACTTCTGGTTCTACAATGTGTTTTACACATTTTTATGGAAACAATTAATTCAAAGCAGGAGGAAATGGAGGAAATGTCATCAAGTTACTGTAAATGAGTACATCAACCGAACAGTACATTAAGAGAGGAAAATACAAAAATTCCACTTACGCTCGCATAATGTAATACATACATACATTCATACTCATTACAAATTATAAGATTTCAGACATTAGCCATCGTAAGTAAAAATTAATAAACACCACGTTTCTACGCCTACAGAATCAGAGGTCGTCTTCAGGCAATCAATAAATTAATATAAAGATAAATCTATCACTAACAAATAGGATCGTCAATAAATCCAAACCTTAGTTATAAAAAATATTGCTAAAATAATAATAATAATAAAACAATGCTCGCCATTACATCAAAGAAGGATTCCTCCCGTGGTTGCAACGTAAGCAATAATAATAATAATAACAACTAATATTGTTTAAAAGGAATAAATCCCAAATGTTTAGTACCAAGCCACGTGTTGTTCAATCAAATATATTGGAACTTACCGTCTGCGGCTTTCCAGAAACAGCGTCTTTATAAATTTACATGTATCATAGCTACACAAATTTTAAAACTAATTTGAAACCCCTTCACATATGTAAGAAAGGGCGATATTTGAACGCTCTTGAAGTATACGAAATTTATAAAGCACACAATAATATTGGTACCAAGCCGCATGTTTTAAATGATAAATTGGCCTTCAAATCAAATGTATTGTACAACACTGCCTTGCGCTACTGTCGTGGTGGGAGCGAGACATAGATTAGTGCGCGGTCGGTTTTCATACGATGTACATCGGTAACCTTCGTACTCGTTGTAAATATTATAATATGTTATATTAAGTTATTTTATATTAGATTTTAATATTTTAAGTGTTTGACAAGTGTATCATATTTAAATGATACACAATTACTTTTAAATTCTGATGATGGGACAAGGGTCCCGAAACATGTAAATTTATAAAGACGCTGTTTCTGGAAAGCCGCAGACGGTAAGTTCCAATATATTTGATTGAACTAATATTGTTATTATTATTATTACTTTAGCACTATATTTTATAACTAAGGTTTGGATTTTTTAACGATATCTATTTGTTTCTAATAGATTTATCTTTATATTAATTTATTGTTTGCCTGAAGACGACCTTTGATTCTATAGAGGTCAAAACGTCGTGTTTATTAATTTTAATGTCCGAAATCTTATAATTTGTAATGAGTATATTGCGCCATCGAGTAACAATAATTTTAAGAATAGCATACTAGTACATGTGTGTGTGTGTGTGTGTGTGTGTGTGTGTTATAAAACCATCATAAAATATATTGTTACCACGGTCTCACAGGTCGCCGTTTGTACATTGGAAACAAAATACGGACAACAATGAAGTCAATAATTATTAATCCGGCTGTACAATGTTTACACATTTTCCGGAACCAAAGATTACAGAAGTGATTGAATTCTCATCCTCCACTGCTGCTTGTCCATCCAAAGATCTTCTTCAATTTCTCTTTCCCTCAATATAGTCTGGATTTTTTCTATCCAGGTGATAGGAGATCTTTCTCTTTTCCTTCTTCTAGTTGGAGTCCATCCCATAACTCTCCTGACAATCTTTCCTGTGTCATTCTTTTCTGTGTCCATACCGTTGTAATTTTTTTTTGTGTTTCGATAAAAATCAACAACTGAATTGTTCACATTCATTCTGCCCTTAATGGCTTCATTGAAGGCACTAATTACCAACTTTAATTAGTCACAAATAACAATGTGAAATCAACAAGGTACTCTCATACAATAATTCAAGTTAACTTTGTCCACACGCAGTAATAATTATCAGCTATTAGAGTTACGCACTAATTATAACAAACACAATAATCACTTTCCACTAATCGCCAACAGTCACTTGATCCGCACTCTACAATCTCGCCGGGTGTAACTAATTCCTAAGCCGGCCGTAGACACTTATGTTGGTCCCGCAAATGTTTTAGAATAATTTTCCATTCTTTTAGCGGTGTGCCGCCATAATTTGCGTATTTAAAAGTGCTTGAACAGTCTCGAAGCTACTTGAGTGTACGGCCTTGACAGAGGCGCTGCACCTACTCGACTAGCCGAGAACCGTGTAGAACTGTTACGTAACTGCACCTGCCGAGTTTTCGAGAGCGTTACGTAAATGTCGTAGCAATATCTTGCTTGCGAGAGTTTAGTAACTAATATATACCCTGGATATGTTACTAGTATATCGCAGGGTAAGACGATACCCTTTGATCTTAACGTCCAGGCCGACTTTCTGTCTTATCGGACTAAATAAACCAGTTTCTCCTGTACGGAGTATTACAGCCGATTAAATCCAACTAGTTTGACGCCTGTCATAGTCCCGAGATAAGCGGGTACACGATTGTTTCCCTTGCGCCTTAACTTGGTACCGGTGGATCCCCAGGTTTCTTTTTTAACGGCTACTAAAGACTTTAAAACGTTAGCACTAGGTCACTCGATATTGTCATTTTGAAGTTACCTGCGGAACTTCCGGCACTAGCTGTTTTACATTGCGCATCACAAATTTTCCCAAGGCACCACAGTTATTATAATGCAACATCACTTTCACCCTAGTAAGATCCTTTTCTGCTTCCTTCTTTTGCGTTAGTACCTTCTCTATGTAGGCTGTTACTTCACCAGGAAAGTTTATCGTCCTCCCTTGTAGGATGTGGCCCTTCACCACGCAGTGCGGTCTTGGCTGGAAAAAGGCTAGGGGCTCCATTGGGACGCTATCAGTCACTTCCTCCAACTCTAGAACTGGTGAAAACCCAAACAACTCAGAACAAACGTGCTACCTCTCGAAGCTCCCACAAACCCGATTAACACATAAGTAGCAGTAATTTCTAGGCAATATAATCCATCGCAGCAGCAGGAAGTGTTTATCATAACAATTTGCCTAAGATTGCCGGAAGGCAATAATAATGTTGGCAATTCTACTGCACGTTTGTTTTTTTTTTTTTTTTATTTTCAACGTTGAATCCCTTAAAACAGAACTTTGTTAAATTTTTAATTTATAAACCTAGACAGTGTCAAATATTTTAACGTACATTCTTGTTGGTTACATGCTACCGGAAATTACTCATAAAAACAGGGTGCCGCACATATAAGGGATATGGCAGAAACGTTGCAAAAAATTTATTATTTTCAAGGTCGCTCATTAATTCAAATAATCGCTATTATAAGACTACGGACAGCATCAAAGGTAGATCAAATTTGAGACGTGAATGTAAATCACCGATTGAAAAAGAAGAAACGTTATCAACAGACTTGGACAGAAAATAACTAATCCACTTTGGCCACGTAAACGGAGTGGAAGAAAGGAGGCTTCCTAAACAAACAGTATTCTGATAAACATATAAAGAAAAGTTTACAGGCATTGCACAAATGCAATGCACAGAGAAGGGCATTGAAAATGCTTCAATAAATCTAAAAAATATATATATTTATGTTCATTCACCAATCAATGAATTCATTCTTCATTTACCAATGTACAGATTATAAGTTAAATGTAGTAGCATTCATAAGCGACGTTTTATATGTGTACTACGTTATTGACAACAAAGAAATAGTTTCTATGGAAACTCACCGGTTCCCATTTACGATCACGCACCAGCGATCTACCGCAAATGTGCGACACGTCCTTATAAACATTTTCAATGTTAAACGTTAACAATTTTGAATACCTGGGTTACAGTGTGTCTTATAATCTAAGCAACGACGTTGTGAATAAGTTGCATAAGCTCAACCTTATGTGCGGGACTATTAGGCAAACCCTTAAGTCAGCAAGTAAAGGAACGCGCCGAAAATTTTACAAGGTGATGGCTCTTGCCACACTTCTTTATGGGTCAGAGAATTGGACTTTAACGAAAGGCCAGGCCAGTCGCGTCGAATCGGCTGAAATGAAATTTCTCAGGCTCGTGGCAGGGTATACTCTCCATGATCATAGAAGAAACACAGATATACGGCAGGAACTGAATATTATGCGTACACTCGACAGGATCGCCCAGTATCGGCTGAATTGGTGGGAACATCTTTGCCGAATGGATAACTGCCGCATGCCTAAACAACTATGGAACTATAAGCCGAGGGGACGGAGGGGTGTGGGTACGTCCGAGGAAGCGCTGGAGTGACCAGTTCTAATCTTTGCCTATTTGATACCGGAACAAACCATCCTTGGTGTAATGCTTGAAGATGATAATGATGATGATGATGATGATGATAAAAAGAAAAAGAAACACGGGAAACCAATCAGAGATGAAAGTTTGGTGTGAGGAAGATTGCGTTGTAGGCCCCTAATCATTGGTCGTCTTGCAGAGGCAGGGTTCCCCTACCCGCTTCCAGCGCCAGTATACTCCCTCAGAGCTTCCCGAGCCTGTAAGGTTATCCGCGTCTTGTGTGTATGCTGACATATGTATGGTACCGTTATGTCCACGACATACGTGTGTTATGTGTGCTTGTGTTCATGCCGGGTTGGTGGTTATATTGTGGAGTCTGCAAGGCCATTTCCTTCTTATACTCGTATGCATAAGAACTGTAATTAATGTATTGTGTATGTGTAGTGAATTTATATGTAAATTTGTTAACTGCTTTTAACAGTTTACTTATAATAAATGTAAATACTTCGCATTTCTTGCCTTAAATTGTAAGTTTAAATTGTATCTACTCATATGTGCTTCGGACGTCTTTCATCGAAATATAAAAGAATGTTGTCATGAATGTTTATTAGAGTTTTAAGTTAATTATTATTATTTGATTTTTTTAGCAATTAGTGTTATTTATTTCTGCTATCAATTAAATAGTCCATAAAATAATAAAAATCGAATTAAAAATTATTATTAAACCAAAACTCGTATTTGATTTTGAAGACAAAGGTTTCACACTTCTAAAATACATATAGGTATAATACATTAGTGTATAAAAAAATTTCATTATCTGACACGAAACCTCCTTGTACAGAATAAGGGGATACGGAGACACATGGGAATTCAATTGCAAATACAGTGAAGAACAAAGAGACTGTGCTTATGGAAGCTGGAAACCAGCTAATTCCTAAGTGTAACTATCAAAACGTTTGTGAAATAGTTGAATGTTAATGTGTGTGTGTGTGTGTGGGGGGGGGCGCGTTGCATATATACGTATAAAACTGACAATTGAATCTATGACTTCACATCTTCATCCCACTATTAAGTCATCTCACTAATATCTCTGTCTCTGTATCTGTCTGACTGTCTGTCTATCTGTCTCCCTCTCTCTCACTCCCTCTCTCTCTCTGTCTCTCTATCTAGACGCTCTTCTCGGACGTTTGACGTCTATGACATGACACTTGTGGCTGCTCTACTGTCTATAACCCCCTGGTCTACTTGGTTGACACTTTTCTCGTCTGGAGTTATCCAAGATTCTTTATGGGTATCACGGTTGGGGAATTATGTTGAACGTTGCTTTCAGGTTCCCACAATACATTTAGGCCATCCTCAAGACCAACAGACTTTTCAGACAGACGAACGAACATTTATCTACCTGTCTATCTAAGAATCTACTTCTATTTATCGATCTATCTATTAATTTAATTATCCCTACGTCAGTGTGCAGTGTGCGCGCGTGGTTTGGTGTGCGCCTCTGTGTGGATATAAATATAAATTAAATCAAAAATACGTCTAAAAACAGGGCTGTTAGACTGTGCTCGGCTGCTATTAAACGCCATTATGTCGGTAACGTTTCGATTCCCCCTCGGGAATCTCCCTGAGGCCGTCAAAAAACGACAGAGTGTAAAAACACAGTAGCGGCAGATGTACGCCGAACAATACCCGATACCCGATGCTTTTACTATCGTTGCCAACGTAACGGCGTTTAATAGCAACCGACCGCGGCCTAACAGCCCGGGTTTTAGACGTACTTTTGAGTATATTGTCACCGTCCGTGCAAGTTCCAGACAACAATGTACATGAAATCTTTTCTTTTTTTCTGTTAAATGCAGCTTTCGCGTTGTTAGACTTACCAAGTTTTATCTGGCAGATAGGTTTTTTTTTTTATCAACACTATTCAGGTGCAGAGCTTAGACAAAGAACCATACATTGTCTGCAGGGCAAATGTCACCATGTACCTACCAACGGAACAAGACGGTAAACACATGCACATGTTGTACAACGCACATATGCGACGAAGTTGTGTGAAGTGTGAGTGCATTATTGTATCTATCACGATCGATAGATTTTTATGAAGTAATTCGAAATAATTGCTAAGCAGCAGCAGATAATGAGACGAAAGAACTCCAATGAAATCGCGCGTGTAGAAGGTCATGCAAACAGGTTGCCGTTTCCAAAAATATATGTGAGTATTTTCCTTTATTAATAAAAAAAAAGAATCGCGGTTTATCTGAATTGCGGTATATAAGGCGAAGGCATTAAGGAATAAATACGTCAAGTGTTTCCATTGGCGCTCTGCCGCAGTAGTGCGCTTGCCATAGTTCACGCGACATAAGCTTTCGGTTTGTTTCCGACCAATCATGGTTACGGCGAACGTTGCTTTACTCGTCCTACTAGCCTTCGTCTGTGTGCAGAGCGTTTACTGCAAAACTCCACGTAAGTACTGTTGACAATTTAGCGACTTTAAATATCATTAAACGTATCGTAAGCGGTGCGATTGCATAACACCAACACCTCTTTTGGTGAGAACATGTCTTTTTCATTGTATGTTTACCATTTTTGACGCTTCATAGGCCTAAATAATAGTATTAATAATAATAATAATAATAATAATAATATTTTTTTAGAGGGGGAAAATGCTTTATGCACCGTCAGAGGAGGCCGTGTTTCCTCTGGTGTGTGGGACTCTCACCACTAAAAAAATCCTCCTCTAATTCAAGCATTTACATCCATCCTGGAACCACTTAGCCCATTACTTCAGGATAATAATATAATACTGTAATAATAATAATGACGACGAAGATGATGATAATAATATTATATTAATAGTAATAGTAATAGTAATAAAAAACAATTTACTTTTTACAAATTATAAGGTTTCCGACATTAGCCATCGTAAGTTAAAATTAATAAACACGACGTTTCGACCTCTACGTTTCTGACGTAGTCTTCAGGCGAACAAAAAATAATACAAAGATAAATCTATCACTAACAAATAGATATCGTCAATACTCCAAATCTTAGTTATACAACTATAGTGCTAAAATAATAATAATAATAATAATAAAACAGTATTCACCATTCCATTCGTTGTTGCAACGTAAACAACGAAGCTACCAAGGCAGGATCTCCTTTTGAACTCGCTATATAAGAATCGCATTAATTTACTCTTTATTATCAAATTGTAATTACTTCTGCAAGTGGGTTGTATTATTTTTATCGTTTTAACTGACCTAAACTTTCGGTCAATTTTAGGTCTGCAATCTAATCGCAGAAGTAATTACAATTTGAGAATATAAGTATCCTGTAAGAAACTCAAAAGAAATTTACTTGTAAAGGAATTTACTTTTCATTTCTTATAATCATTATATTATTAAAAAAACTCTGTTAAAAAACAAAATATGTTTATAAGGCGAAAAAATTATTGGTATTCCGACCAGAAAACGCTATGAGTGAAGGAACTTACTGGCCAATAACGTCTGGAAAATATTGAACCAAGCATTTCATATTTGACTTCTGTAACTAGTAAACGTACACGCGCACGCCCGCGCGCCCCCTAACAGTAAACCCGTGTGTTCACCGCTGCGCAAAAATGTACAAATTGCACGCAATATTGTTATCAAAAGTGTACTATAATCTGTTGCAAATCAGTGTAGAGTAATTAGATTATAATAATATGTAATACTATATAACAGATTATAATATAACCAAACGCAATGACATACTGTACATAGATATTTCATATTTTTATATATGAAATATGTCTTTATATTTTTGAAATATGTATATATTTGTAAAGTAGTACAGTGTGTGTGTGTGTGTGTGTGTGTGCGTATGTGTGTTTTACATAATGTTCAATACAAGTGAACACTACCATCGGCTGTAAAACAGTGTAACATCATATTTTTAGTTTGTTCTACGGTGAATCCTCGTTCACTCAACTAGGAACATCTGAAAGCCGTTAAATTTCACAAGTTCCATTAAAAACAAAATGATAACAATCTCATACAAATGCACTTTTAAAATGTGCATTTATTTTGAAAGCGCTGTGTAACTTGTTCAGGAGAACAGACTTGAAGATTAGGAATAAATGCTGATGGATAGAGTTCAACGTTTCACGTTTGACTCCCTTATTTGTGCATGATAGTCTTCTCTCTTAAGAAATTTCATACAGTTTTGTCCAGTTTCTTAGAGGATGTATCATTCATTTCAAACCAACAGAACGGGTTATCTGGAAAAATAATAATTTCAATTATTAGAATATACGCAACAGGAATACTGTTATCAGAATTAATAATATTAATAACAAAAATATCGTTATTAAATATTATTTCCACTACTTTCACACGTTTCACACATTCCAATAAATTCCAGTACTTTTTCCAAGGCTGGGTTCCAAGATATTTCCATACTTTTCAGATTTTTTTGAAAATAAAAAAACACAAATTGGTTCACAATGATTTGAAAATGAAAATACAAAAATTGTTTATGAAAAAATATATTCTTTCCGTTGTAAATTATATAACAGTGTTCCGTAACATACTCAAGGTCATTGCCATAATAAACTGCCGTACTAAACATACAAGAGGGGTCTTCGGGTAAGAGGGCCACTCTTAACCGTTACGTTTACGGGTTTAATAACACGCTTTATTAATGTTTATAATATTTAAAAGCTTTTCTGAAATATAGGCTATTTATATCTTTAGATATACAATACTGGAAAGTAAATTGAAACTCTTTAATATTTATATTATCGTGATCAGTATATACGTGTGTAAATTTACGAGAAATTTAGTTTCCGTTAAGGTGAGGAAATTTAAATTATTTCAGTTTCATGTAATTAGTTTGAAGGTGTTCTTAATTTGGTATATTACTGTTAAGTATTACAGCATGTTTTCGTTAAACAAAAACAAAAATTCCGTCCCCCCATGGAGACCGCACGAATCCTGTAATCAGCTATAGGTAGGCTACTGTACCTTTATCCGTTCCTGCAGTCATTTAAGATAGTTCAATTATGCGATTAATCGATAATAATGAATATCGCTTCGATGTTTAATGAATATCGCTCATGATTTTATGTAGGTGAAAGAATTATATAAATTTCGTATGTTGCAAAATAGTTGGCTGGCGATTCTAGTTGGTGTTCTTAGTCCTTTTATTAGTGAAAAATTATTGTAGCAGTAGTATATCACAGTAGCGTGCCTGTGACGCCAAAAGTTGATGTTGTTAGGTGAACATGAGAACTGAAATTATACATGGAAAGCGATAATGTAAAACTCGTTTGTTTTGCGGAAACTACGAAAAAACCCCAACTCGAAAGCCATCCATCCCTTGCCTATTTCTATAAATGTCACTTTTTTACTTTTATTGTGGCAGAACTCGTTTTTCTGGTAATATTCGTTTTCCAACATGTACTCGTTATGCGGCAAACCAAAAAGTAACGTCCATTATGTACAATATGTAGAGCGTATGTTGGCATTCCTTAATACATTGTTTTTTGTGTTTTCCATTAACCATAAATATTTGTATTTTTTCAATTAACATTTGCTGTTGTAGTTTTGTTAATTTGTCAACTCAAAAACGTTAGGTTCTTTATTTTAAGTATTACTGTGTTATAAGTATTATACATACACATTAAACGTTATGTTTTCCTTAAACATGGCTTTTATTTATTTCAGTAGTGAACAAAAAACCAAAAACCATTCTCACCTGACCTCACAAATGAAAACAACACGTATTTTCGTTTTGCATTAAGTAATAGGACAATTTACAATTAGTACACTTCTTCTTTTCCACATCGTAATATGTCGATACAATCGCATATTATATAAAACATCGAAAATGTACTGCAAGAATGGATAAATGTACAGTTTCGCTGCCGCTAAATAGCTTTTGTTTAATTACTTGTTACTATGGTAATTAATTCTGGTCTCCATGGTGTTGTTGACACCTTTATATACGTCAACGAAAAGCCATAATTAAAAGGGCCTAAATCGTGCGAACGGGGCAAAATATCAAATTACAAGTTAGACAATGTTTTTCGCCTTGTGTCAAAGGTTACCTCTGCAAAATTTGGTGGCAATCGGTGTAACGGTGTGGATTTGTATTCAGTACCCACAAATCCTCAGACTGTGAGTGTTATATATATTTATATATATAAGAAAGTACTTTTCTTATTTACTGAATTCTTACAGATAAAAAACACATAAAACAATTCTGTGCTATGGTAACCATACAAACTAATCCTGTAATCTGCTGTAATAACGAACGAACTTATCGTCTAACCACAATATCGTATTCCTTGCGTATTTTAGTAATGACTTAATTTTTTGTATTAGCCATATTTTGTGTGTTCTGTATTAATTAAAGCGATGTCGAACTTGATAATTTTGTTTACATTTTACTCAAACATACAACATTGTTTTGTTTGTTGTTGTTCAAACATACAACATTATAATTTTATTAAATTCCATATCCTCCGTAGACATTCCCAGAGTCAAGACCAAAGTGTGTTGACACCTTATTTGTTGAAACTGGTCGAGCCGTTTAAGGTAAGAAGAAAAGAATGAACAAGGTTAATAGAAACGAACGTACAGTATATATCATCTAAACGTGTTATTGTCCTACTTTCGTAGAGGGGTAACAAGTCTACTGTTGAGCTCTGTCTTCGAGTAAGATAAATATAGACGGGCCATTGTAATATTTTAAACAAATTTTTTGTAATTTGTTAAATTTACTATAAAACTATGTTTAAATCATTATATATTAGTTTCCTATTAGTTTTCTATTAGATTACCACATTGGTAATAGTGATTTGACAGAATTAATTATGTAGTTAATTATATTACCTTACCACTTGGTATTTATTTATGAGGTCTCTTCGAAAACGGCCTTATGATTCGTGATGTCATACACTTCTTGACTCTGCCCTGTAATCCATCTCCCAGTTAGTATAAAGTACTAATTGGTATCAACGCATTTAAGATAGCATACTATCTGACACTTGAAACATATTCTGGACACTTAAAAGCACTGTCAAAGGTTTCATCAAACATGTATATTGAAAAGATAAAAAAAAACAAAATGGTCTACAATTAAAATTGGTTTTGTCCAGTTTATAATACTTTTTTAACACATTCTTTTTGTGTTTTCTCAATGCCTACAGAAAAATACAAGTACGGATTTTTAAAAATCCATATACCAATACTTTTGTCACTTATAAATTGTGTACCAGCATTTGTGCATAAAATTTACGGGGGTCCTATTGTTTGTATCTGCAAATAAGATTTTGTAGTTGCTCAGTAAAATATTTGGTAAGTTTGGGACTGTTGTGATGTTTACGGGAAGGAGCGCGTTCTGGAGAGGGGAACCTGTGACCTCGCTTATGCAGATTGCGTAACCAGGGAATTCTAGTTATTATGTATTTATGTAAATGGCTGAGAACATTGCTATCAGGTTCCCACAATACATTAAGCAGCCGCTTAATTTATCTCAATTATCTGTTATGATCTAATCAGTTTTGCCTAATGGGCAATATTAATACAACCTGATTTACTGCTTAACATATTCTCTAGAGTTTCTCGTGGTACCTTTTAACATTATTTAAATAAAACAAAACAATTTAGAAACATATAAGATATTTTTAGAAACAAGGTATGTCGAGATACAAAATTAAAGTTCGACAAAGTCATGACAGTCCCTGTACTGTCCTATAGGTGTGAATTATGGACAACAACCAAGAAACAAGACAGTATAATACAGGTCTTCGGAATGGCGTTCTTAAGAGGATTTAAAAGGTGTTGTAAACTTGACCGTTTACAGAATGAGGCCATAAGAAAAGAGCTACAAGTTTTTAACTTGAATGAAAACTTAAAATTTTACAAACAACGATGGAAAAAACACTTAGGAAGAATGTCAGATTCCAGACTGGCCAAACAAGTCTGGAAATACAAAGCTACAGGGCATAGGTGTGTACGTGGCTAGACGCAGGAAGAGATGGCTGGAGGATCTTTGAAGGCGAAACAGGCAGATGTGATGTGAAGGTGATGGATGATAATGAAATAAAACAGCATTGAATTAAAATTAATTTTATTTATTAAAGCTTTAAATTAAATCTAAATAGAACATAACAGAATATAATCTTAATAGTGTACACAAAATTTAATGTCCTGGTTATTCAATTTTATTATAGGTAACAAAAGAAAACAGTTTTGATTAATCAGAATTAGCCACAAGTTAATAAATAATTCATACAAGTGACCAGATTTAAACAACGCAACATTACTTTAAAATGTGTCCAAAGATACAAAAATTACACTTTGGAAAGCTTATACATTTTTAAATAATATGAAAACAATAATTAATTTATAGTCAGACACAGAAATTAATTTAAAATGTAATAATTACTTTTAAATTTTAGTCCAGATTTTCAATAATTTACGCTAAACATGTAATATTAAAATGTTAAATATAGTATATCCTAATAACTTTTCATTTGTTTTTTATTGACTTTACATACATCATATTTCTCGTTACTGAATTCTTTATTAAATGTATTAAAAATTTGGATTTATTTATTGGCAATTTGTTGATAAAGTAAGGAGTGATGAAGTTTTAAGAAGAATAGGGGAAGAGAGAAGAATCCCGAAGGTAATATGAAATAGGAAAAGGAATTGGTTAGGTCATTGTTTAAGAAGAGACTGCTTGCTTACAACTGCTATGGAGGGTGTTATAGAAGGAGAAAAAGAAAAGGGCGTAGAAGAATAAATTTAATAGATAGCATTAAAATCAGAGGGTGTTACGAAGAAACGAAAAGACTGGTATGCGATAGGACAGTTTGGAGAGCTTTTACCATTTGAAGACCTGCCTTAGGGAAGAACACCAAATAAAAAAATTGGCAATTTAAACAAGCAAGTTTACATCAAACCTAAAAAGTATTCGATACAAATTTCTTGGTATTTATGGAAGGTCCCTACAAAACTACACAAGATACAGTTCTGGACCCTATTTTTTCAATTTTTAAGACGAAAACCACACGAAACCATCAAATTTATTCTTCATTTACGTTCCAAGGATATCAGTTGTGCTTAATTTTAGCCTTGGAGCAGAAATCAAAATGAAATTTTTCGCAAGCCATAAATCGAAATCGATGCGTTTTCGAACCCGTGTTTATATAAAATTTCTTCTTTAGTTCAGCCTGTAGAATCCGTTCGTGAAGTGTGTACTATTGCTCATGGGACACTTTCTGTATACAATACGTACTTTAAAATCGATTAAAATCAAATCAGAGTTTGAAATGCAACCTCTGAAGCTGCCATAACTGGTGAAACAATTGTCAGGAAAGTAAAATCATGTGTAGAACTCACCAAATGTTTGTTTATTAAGATCAAATGTTATTGAAAAGTTCTACCAAGTGCCGAGCGACCATTCCATCACTGTAATAATAAATCAATTGCTTAATATTACACACAACAACTGAGTATACAAATAACAAATATTAATTGTAAATTTTAAATAAAACAAATATTTGCGCTGAAAGATTTCAATTAAACATTTTTAATATATTATAAATGACCCTGAAGTCTATCAAAAGATTCAAGTACCGTCTGCCTAGTGGCAAAAGCTAAAGAGCATGATAATGTCTTTCAGCCGCCAGCAAAACGCAACATTATTATGGTTACTAACTGACTGATTGTTTCTTTTGCGCAAATGTTGCGTTTAGTTGCCATCTCAATATTCTTATTCAATCTACAACGTTTTACTCATTCGTTGGTTTCCCTTCGCTTCTCTTTCAGTTTCATGTTGTAGAATGCATCGATTTTCTCCTGCTCAGTCATCATCGACGCGAACGGTGTATTTATTAAGTACTCGTTCAATTCTTCGCGCATCAAGTCATCTTCCTTTCGTTTTTGTTGCGATGAGGCCGCTGGTACCGAAGCTTCACCGCCGACAGCAGCCGTTCGTTGCTGTTCCTTCTCGAGCTTCTTTCGTTCCCGACACTTTCTTACTCGCTCGGCATTTTGTCGTTTCTTGATCTGAGCCTTCTCGTCGCTGCTATCCATTGTCGAATGCTATTTTAGTCAGTCGTCACGTTTGTTTACTATATATCAACAGCAGTGTATTTCGCCACAACACAAAACAAACTTTTATTTACATATTGCGACGTATCAAAACAAACCTTTATTTACAATACAACAATCCCAATGACGTCATGCAATGATGACGTCACGCAGTGATGACGTCATACAGCGTTACATGTTACAGAAAGTTTCAAACGACGCAGTACAGACAAAAGAGCATGTAAAACCAAATTTATTCTCACTAAAACGTTTGCTTAAATTCAATGTCAGCAGCGATCATTTGCGTTTACGTATCAAATTTCTAGACTGTGGGGAATCGAAAGTGTGGAAGCGTCACGCAATGATGACGTCATACAGCATTACATGTTACAGTTTCAGCGTTACAGAAATTTTCAAATGATGGCCAGCCAAAAGACATTATCATGTCAAAAAATAGTATGTGTGCACGAAATAGTAATGTAGACTATAAAATTAATTAATTTAGCTTCATGTGTACGTATTAAACAGGCATTTTCTGTACGCTACACATCACTGTTCTGCTTTGACACCTTTTACACGTCTTAATATTAGACCGATTTTGTTCATTCGAGTATTCGCACGTGTCTGCGTTATGTAACAGTTGGACAGCCTGTGTTCACGACTCTCGTGTTTCCTTGTAAAAATTATAGACAATGTACTGATTACGTATTTTTTTACTTGTAATCTCTTTCTTCTAGGTTAGCAGCCCATATGGTTGGCAGCACCTCGCCATTCTTCACTTTTCTCTGCTTTTCTTTTCAACTCACAATATGATGTGCAGTTCATATCGACCATAAGCTGTTTCATGTAGTCGAAACGGGGTCGTCCTCTGTGATTCTTCTCTTCAATTGTTCCTTCTATTATTCTCTTAACCAACCCATTGTGTCGTAGTATATGCCCTATAAAAATTAGCTCTTCCGCCTTTTAAATTTCGTATAAAGCTCTTCTCCTCCTGAGCTCTTGTAAAGACTTCCTCATTCGTTAACTTCTCCCTCCAGCTTATTTGAATATTCATCTGTAGCACCAGGTCTCAAATGCTTGGAGTCTTTTCTTGTCACTTTCTCCAATTGTCCAAGATTCACTCACGTATAGGGCAACACTCCACACTCCACACGTATGTCTTTGCTAGATTCTTCCTTATTTTTAGGCTTATAGTGTTTGAAGTGAAGAGGTTTTTCTGTTTGTAATATTTTCAAATAAATACACTGCAAGTAGGTTTATTTTCACCTGACCCACTTTTCACATAAATTATTCTGTATCTCCAGAGGTTTGTTTGAATTGTAAATGTACGTTTCGCTTACAATATGGTTAACGGCTTGTAAACAAAAAATATATTTTTTATTTGTGTACAAAAATTCCACGGGTGACTGCGCGTTCTGCAATACGTTTCAAAGGTTATCTTCGTTCACATCCTCACGTAAAGAGAAACAAAAAATTTTCCCAAGTTCTCGACTAGTGACGTGTTCCTGAAAAGGCTTAAAACGTCTAGAAACTTGTTAGTAATTAAACAATGAAGAAAATGCCAAACTGAGTCCTATGTAAGAATCATTTCTACCGACATCGTTTTTAACAACTCATCGGTGGACGCTTATCCCAACAGGCAGATATCCCAAGCGATGTTTGGCTATATCCGGCTGATTTTCCTTGAAAATATCTCTTCTTAGTTAAACAAGAGTTAGCCGGGCTGTTAGTTCGTGGTCTATTGGTGTTAAAACCAGACGTTTCGGCCTCACCATCGGGGGCCACCTTCAGTGGAAAATTGTGACAGTTGTTCGCTAAAATAACCCCAGTACAGAGGCAAAGACTATAAAACCGATGTTGAGGCCGGTAAACGGCCAAGTCTTGTTTAACTAATGTGACGCCAGCCATGAAAGCTTTAGATAAAAAATATTTCTTATTTTTTGTTATCTGAAAATCAATTATAAATTTTTATTTTACTTATTTATTTGAAATATATGTAAAAACATTGCAACTTATTTTCTGTAACATATTCAATTATTAAATATTTTTAAATTAATGCATGATATTTACAACTTTATGCTTGCCAAAGATACTGCCAGACATTGTTATAATTAAGAAGTTATTTTTAATGAGTGCATAATGCTTATACAACAATTTTTTCTATTTTCTCCAATTAAAAATTTCATTTTTCGGTGCAACTGGCTCGTTTAAAATTATATGGCGTTCCAAGTCGCATGGCACCTGAGGGATTGATTAGGGGACCCTTAGTAACACACATTACTTACACACGCGTTCGGGCAGCTGGCCCGAACGCCTGGGGTACGAATCATCTACTGTGGTGTCCACTACGTAACTGCAACTTTTATAATATGAATTTTTTAACAAACGACCTTAGCATATTTGTAATCTCCATAAAATTTTAAAGAAAATGACACTAAACACGACTTGATTGTGATATATTTTAGACGTACAACCAAATCTAACTTAACATTCATTTTGACTTTAGAAATTAGTATTTTAAAGGACTGTGCTTAAATTTAAATATGATATTTATATTGTAAATATAGTATGAGAAAATAGGTAATTGTATAAGTTATCATATCAATCAATTTTTTCCTTTTTCATTAGGATACATTTTTAAATAAAATAATTTTTTATGAATATTATGTACAATATCATGTTATATATATCATGCCCTATATATATATATATACATATATATATATATATATATTACTATATACTTATAACTATTTTACCTCAAGATGTATTTTTTCTTTTTTTTAGGGACATGTTTCGGGAGATCCTGTTCTCCCATCTTCAACCTTCGCCATCTTGCTTCTGGTGCAGTATTTGTGTGTTGGCTTCTGGATGTTATTATGGTGGTTTGTTGGTCTTTGGTCCTTCAATGTTGCATTATTGTGTGTGGTTGTGGTATCTGTTTTTGTATTTTGTGTATTTTCGATGTTGAGTGCTTTGAATATTGTGTCATGTTTTGTATTGGTTTGTATTTGTTCTGGTATTAATTTGTTTTGTGTTTTATGTTTGTAAATCTGTAAATTTTCCCAAATGTTCATTATGGTGCCTTTGTGTGGTATATGTTTTATTAGTGTTACATTGGTTATGTCTGGGAATTCATGTCCTGTGTTTATTGCATGTGTGGCTAAATTGGATTTATATATGTTTGGTTTTTTGTATGCATTTAGGTGTTCAAAATAACGTTTTTTCAGCTGTTTTTTTGTTTGTCCTATATAACATTTATTGCAATCTTGGCATTCAATTTTGTATATACCGTTGGTTGTTGTATTATCTTTGTTGTGTGAGTTATTTAGATTTTGTAATTTATTTTTATTAGTTTTGTATGCTATTTTTATATCTGTGTTTTTAAATAGTTTTGTTAGTTTTGACATTTTATTATTTATATATGTGAATGTGGCCCATTTGTTGTTGTTGTTATTATTTATGTGTTGTTCAGTTTGATTAATTCTTAATTGTTCAGTTTTTATTTTGTATTTGATTTTATTTTCTATTTTGATCATAGTATTTTTATTGTATCCATTTGCATAACCAATTTGGTATATTATATTTCTTTCTTTGTCAGTTTCTTGTTTGTTTAGGGGTATTTTGTACATTCTGTTAAATAACGAATAAAATGCTGCCATTTTATGTTGTGGTGGGTGGTCAGAATGGTTAGGTATAATGATGTTAGTGGAAGTTGGTTTTCTATATATTGCATATTGTATGTGTTTGTTGTATCTTGTGATGGTTATGTCTAAATAGTTGATTTTGTTATGTTTTTCTTTTTCTTCTGTGAATTGTATTTTGGGATGTATGTTATTGATTTGTTTCAGTATGTTCTCTGCATTTGTGTTTTTGTTATTTGATACATATAGTCCATCATCTACATATCTTATCCATATGCCATCTGGGTCATGTGTTTTTATGATATTTTGTATTTTGGTGTCTATATGTTGTAGGAATATTTCTGCTATTATGCTTGATAATGGTGATCCCATTGCTAAACCTTCTTTCTGTTGATAAATTTTGCTATTAAATTCACAGTAATTTTGTTTTAGTATTAGTTGGAGACTATTTTTTATTTCGGTTATATATTGTTTGTTTTCATTTTGTTCTATAAGTTTGTTTATTATTATGTCAATTGTTTCTTCTACTGGGATATTAGTGTACATGTTTGTTATGTCATATGATGTGAAAAATGTATTTTCATTTATATTTATTATTTTTAGTTTGTCTATTAATTCGTATGTATTTTTTATGTTATGATGGTTATTTGTTAGTTGGTTATTTTTTAGTTTTTGTGCTATTATTCTTGCTATTTTGTATGTAGGAGCTTTTTTGAAATTGATTAATGGACGTATTGGGTTGTTTAATTTGTGTATTTTTATTAGGCTGTTCATTTTAGGTGGTTCTGGATTATTGTTTATATATATGTCTATGTTTTTATTGTTGAAAATGTTTTTATTTGTTTTTATTAGTTTTATTGTTTGTTTAAGATAGTTTTCTGTTGGGTTTTTATCTAGTTGTACGCATTTATTATTGTTGATGAAGTCTTCGGTTTTTTTGATGTAGTCTGTTTTATCAATGATTACTGTTGCTTGACTTTTGTCTGCTTTAGTTATTATTAAATTATTGTTCTTTACTTTATTTTTAATTTCTTTTATTGTTTTATTGTTTTTCTTTTGTTTATCTTTGTTTTTCATTTCGCTAGTGATTATTTTTTACTTCAATCTCATGTGAGAGATGATTTGTTATCTGTTATTTGGTAGTTGAATTCACTTATTTGCTATTCACTTCACTATTTTTTTCTTCACTATACACTTTTGTTTTTGCTTTGTTTTATAACCTCACTTTTCGTTTTTTCACTGTAGGCTTATTTACCTTGTATGGTTATATTATTTCAATCACTTTCTGCTACAGTCCGTTTCTTGATGTATATAATACTATATACTTATAACTATTTTACCTCAAGATGTATTTTTTCTTTAGGCACACGTTTCGGGAGATCCTGTTCTCCCATCTTCAACCTTCGCCATCTTGCTTCTGGTAGAGTATTTGTGTGTTGGCTTCTGGATGTTATTATGGTGGTTTTTTGGTCTTTGGTCCTTCAATGTTGCATTATTGTGTGTGGTTGTGGTATCTGTTTTTGTATTTTGTGTATTTTCGATGTTGAGTGCTTTGAATATTGTGTCATGTTTTGTATTGATTTGTATTTGTTCTGGTATTAATTTGTTTTGTGTTTTATGTTTGTAAATCTGTAAATTTTCCCAAATGTTCATTATGGTGCCTTTGTGTGGTATATGTTTTATTAGTGTTACATTGGTTATGTCTGGGAATTCATGTCCTGTGTTTATTGCATGTGTGGCTAAATTGGATTTATATATGTTTGGTTTTTTGTATGCATTTAGGTGTTCATATATAGGTGAGATAAAAACCCAACAGAAAACTATCTTAAGCAAACAATAAAACTAATAAAAACAAATAAAACATTTTCAACAATAAAAACATAGACATATATATAAACAATAATCCAGAACCACCTAAAATGAACAGCCTAATAAAAATACACAAATTAAACAACCCAATACGTCCATTAATCAATTTCAAAAAAGCTCCTACATACAAAATAGCAAGAATAATAGCACAAAAACTAAAAAATAACCAACTAACAAATAACCATCATAACATAAAAAATACATACGAATTAATAGACAAACTAAAAATAATAAATATAAATGAAAATACATTTTTCACATCATATGACATAACAAACATGTACACTAATATCCCAGTAGAAGAAACAATTGACATAATAATAAACAAACTTATAGAACAAAATGAAAACAAACAATATATAACCGAAATAAAAAATAGTCTCCAACTAATACTAAAACAAAATTACTTTGAATTTAATAGCAAAATTTATCAACAGAAAGAAGGTTTAGCAATGGGATCACCATTATCAAGCATAATAGCAGAAATATTCCTACAACATATAGACACCAAAATACAAAATATCATAAAAACACATGACCCAGATGGCATATGGATAAGATATGTAGATGATGGACTATATGTATCAAATAACAAAAACACAAATGCAGAGAACATACTGAAACAAATCAATAACATACATCCCAAAATACAATTCACAGAAGAAAAAGAAAAACATAACAAAATCAACTATTTAGACATAACCATCACAAGATACAACAAACACATACAAAATGCAATATATAGAAAACCAACTTCCACTAACATCATTATACCTAACCATTCTGACCACCCACCACAACATAAAATGGCAGCATTTTATTCGTTATTTAACAGAATGTACAAAATACCCCTAAACAAACAAGAAACTGACAAAGAAAGAAATATAATATACCAAATTGGTTATGCAAATGGATACAATAAAAATACTATGATCAAAATAGAAAATAAAATCAAATACAAAATAAAAACTGAACAATTAAGAATTAATCAAACCGAACAACACATAAATAATAACAACAACAAAAAATGGGCCACATTCACATATATAAATAATAAAATGTCAAAACTAACAAAACTATTTAAAAACACAGATATAAAAATAGCATACAAAACTAATAAAAATAAATTACAAAATCTAAATAACTCACACAACAAAGATAATACAACAACCAACGGTATATACAAAATTGAATGCCAAGATTGCAATAAATGTTATATAGGACAAACAAAAAAACAGCTGAAAAAACGTTATTTTGAACACCTAAATGCATACAAAAAACCAAACTTATATAAATCCAATTTAGCCACACATGCAATAAACACAGGACATGAATTCCCAGACATAACCAATGTAACACTAATAAAACATATACCACACAAAGGCACCATAATGAACATTTGGGAAAATTTACAGATTTACAAACATAAAACACAAAACAAATTAATACCAGAACAAATACAAATCAATACAAAACATGACACAATATTCAAAGCACTCAACATCGAAAATACACAAAATACAAAAACAGATACCACAACCACACACAATAATGCAACATTGAAGGACCAAAGACCAACAAACCACCATAATAACATCCAGAAGGCAACACACAAATACTGCACCAGAAGCAAGATGGCGAAGGTTGAAGATGGGAGAACAGGATCTCCCGAAACATGTCCCTAAAGAAAAAATACATCTTGAGGTAAAATAGTTATAAGTATATAGTATTATATACATCAAGAAACGGACTGTAGCAGAAAGTGATTGAAATATATATATATATATATATGCATGTAGACCTATATCACACCCTTAACTACTGCAGTCTAAATTTGCTTTTTATATTACTTTGTAATATTACTACCTTATAGAATTCTGTTGAGTATACTAATAATTATCTTCCAAGACAGTTTTTCTCTTTGATGAAGAAAGTTGTGTTAGTGGTTAAAATCACAAACAGAATTATCATTGTTGCACACCACTATATAAAAATCGGAATAATTTTTATATAGTGGTGTGCAACAGTGATAATTCTGTTTCTATATCTCTTTGGTTGGAGTATGCAATCAAACTTTAACTCCTGTGAAACTTTAAATTTCTTCCAGTGGCGTATTTAGGGGGGAGCACTGGACCTGACCCCCCCCTCAGAGGGACGAAAGTTGACGAGCAATTTTGTTAATCTTTAAATTAATTTCACAGCTGTGTACTCTAATACAGTAGTAACCCTTTTTAAATTTAGATCTACAAGCAAGTTTATTACACATCATTTGCGTGTATGTTTGAAATATGAACTATAGGAAAACGATGGTTTAGGACCGTGGTCGTGGTTTAATATAGGGTCCTAATAACATGGTTTGATATAGGTTCGTGGTTTAGGACTTCAAAATGGTGGAAACACTGAAAGCCCTCGTCCGGAACATGACAAATATCAGTTTATCAAGTAAACACGACAAAGTTGGAATTACAGAGACTGCTAATTCAAATAACAAGATTTACAAGGAAAATCAGTTACGTCAATAAGTATCTTATAAACTGTGTTTGAATAGCGTCTACTTTATTGTGTTATTACTTTAACGGGATTGGTTTCAGCATGTTATTACACGTTTTTCAGCCACTTTATAAATTGTAATATTAGTTAATGTTAACTTGTTTTTGTGTGTGTATGAAACCGGACCCCTCCCAAGACCGACCGGACTCCCCCCCCCAGACCGAATTCTAGATTCGCTATTGATTCCTCCACCCCCATATACATATATTTATTGTACTGTTTTGTTTTTCCTCTGTATTCCTGTATTGAGTTGTTGTAACACGACTACTACGTAAGACACCAATGGTAAACGTATGCGTCTGTGAAAATTACATTAGTTAATTTACTACACATAACGCGTAATGAACAAGTATGCCTTCGCCGTCACTCCCCCTCCAGACCGGTGTCACTTTATTATGTCTTGTTTGCATTTATTTACTTCTTGTTATAAAATCCGCCGGCCTTGTAACAGGGCGTTGTCAGTAGTTAATTGCAAGGTAAACATTAATAAACGGTATGGAGAGCATACATTTTGTGATAAACTGCGTGCGTGCATGTGTGTGTCAGCGCGCGCACGCGAAAAAATTATTTTTAGATATATTATGAAAATGGTAACATCTCACGCATACGCATCTATTCACACACACGCTTGTATAAACATATATATATATATATATATATATATATATTTGTTGAAATATGTGTTAATTAGTTGTTTTTTACGCCTAATAAACAGATTATAAGAATGAGTTACATCACCTTGTATGGTGTTTTCAGCCATCATTTTTTTATAAGTAATTCGAATGAGTTTCTTGCAGTATTATTGTATAATATTATATATACGTATTATCAAATTATAATTACTTCTGCAAGTAGTTGTATTTTGTTTTTTTTTTAGGTAAATTAAGATGATAAAGAATAAGATCCAAATATTTGCAGAAGCAATTATAATTTGATTACGTATATATTATTATTATAATTGATAGTCTTCTGATTAGTAGGTTTCGTACTCGACTATTTCCCCTAAATTCCCTGTTCCAGCACTACACCTTAGTCCTCTTATAATCTTCTATCTTAACATCGTCTATCATCGCTCTTCGTCCTCCTTCTTCTTCTCCTTTCCTCTTGTCTTCAAGAATAGTCAACAAATATTCATTTTCCTCTTATAACATGTCGTAACCAGTTTCACTTCCCCTTTAGATCTCTTTGTAAAATGCCTCGTCTCTTTCAGCCTGTTTACAACCTCTTCATTACTTATTCTCTCCGCCCACCTTATTAATGTCTCCGCTTTTCTCCATACCCACATCTTCAAATCCATAATGCCTCCTCTGCTCTTCACAGTCCTCGTTTAACGTCGGTATAACAGAACGTTAGGTACACCACTGTAGAGATGTATATAGGGACCATTCCCTTTCTTTTTGTTTCTGACAATACAACTATATCGAGGCTTCTACTTTCGAATTCATTAATAACTTCCCCTACTTTTTTCTTAAACCTTGTATATTCCATACGCCAATTCTCATAGTCCGTTTACGTAGCTTTTGTCGGTTACCTTTATTGAATCCATCCGGCTGCAGCCTATTTGGTTTTTTAACGTTTCCTTTTTTTTCAACTAATGGTGAGTTAGCCCATTGCATTAACCCCCAACCTGGAGGACCCGGAAATTTTTAATCAAGGTTTACTTCCCTTAGCATTTGATGAACCAATATACAACTACAAGGCAGCAGCTGCTAATTTTGGTCGACCCCGGGTATTTTATTTCCCCTGGTACCCACCATATCTGGTGAGCATTCCTCCATCCGCCACCTGGGGAGGCGCCCGATGGGAGACTAGCAACTCCATACGGGCACCGACACACTAAAAGAATGGCACAGGAAAGATTCCCAAGGAGAGTTATGGAATGGACCCCACCAGGAAGAGGGAAAAGAGGAAGACCACCTATCACCTGGATAGAAGAAATTCAAGCTATATTGAGGGAACGATAAATTGAAGATCTTCGGATGGACAAGCAGCAGTGGAAGATGAAAATTCAATCACTTCTGTAATCTTTGGTTCCAGTAAACATTGTACAGCCGGAATAATAATAATAACAGAACGTTAGGCCTACATACATAGCACTTCATCAATCTCGTTTCCATTTCCGGAGCCACACTCTCATAATCTGAACTACAAGACGACCAACTAGTTCAACAAAACAAACTAGTATAACAAAAAACATAGGTTATGAATGGGTAGAGATCATTATGCATTTGATAATGCTGAATATCAAGGTTTCTGGATCTCACCTGCTCTGCCTGCCTTCCGAAGCAAAATCTATTGGGTTTTAAGGGGCAACCTGTTTAGAATATCGAGTTAGTAAATCTGCAACCTAATCCCTTAGCCTAGGAAAATAACCAACCCGCCGCACAAGCCCCAAAGTGGAGAATATTTCTGTCGCGGTTACTACTGTAGCCGATACCATAATACTTTCTCATTCTTAGTTTTGTAAAACTCAATCTTTTTTAACTGTATGGGAATCTTTTTTATTATTTCTACAAATTACCTACATTATTTTGTTTATTTTACAAACTACAAGGGCAATTTATCATTTATTTAAAAAAAATTTTCTAGTATGAGCCACTGTGGTCTAAGTTTGGTTCAACTGGTTCTTCACTGCTTCTCCTCTCTCTTCTTCCTCTCCCATATCTCCTTCATTCTTGATCGATGTCACTCCCTCCTTTCGTCAGTCCAGATGGCACCGGTCCTCTTCTTGGGTTTTCCTGAAAACCTTGGGCTTTTTAAATTTCTTTTTCAGTGGTAAGGGTTCTTCAATGTATTAATAAGTATAGTATTTTATTATTATTTATATTTTTTTGCTCTTACTACTATTTTACATTATTTAATATTATTTGAATCATAATTATTATTGTTTTAACGTTGTAGGAAGTCAAAAAAAGGGTAGTATAACTAGTTTATTTTTCTCAATACTAAATCCTTTTCCGTCGTCCGGAGGCAGGCTACATGGGGTAGCTTTGAGTTGAGTAGATGGTGCTCTTTACTGCATGCAGTAAGATTCGGCTTGGGGAGGTACTGAAGCCCGGGCATGACGCGTCCAGTGTCTGGTAGGGAACGCTCCTGCAGATGTGTAGAAAGGTATGATTAACCTGATAATAAGTGCCGTGAATCAACTGAGGTCATCCTAGAGGCAGCAGCAACGTCAGTACAGTGTCAAGGCTATTGAAGAGATACTGTGCGCACACATGCGCCAATCGCTTAGAGAGTTAACCCGTTGCGTTCGTCTGGAAAGTATAGAGGCAGAACATGATACAGCAACCTCATGACAACCTATAATGAGAAGTCACGACCTTCGAAAACCAACTGCGACGAATAACGTGTTGGTTGTCACTTCTATGACATCTGTGACAAGCAACGCCCATGTTTCATATGAAGGCGTCAAAATAGCAGTGGCGTGGCGTGGTACATAACAGCTGTTCCCGGTTTTGATAGGCCTAAAACAGCCTAAAAATTAATTTTTCATAGTACCAAGTGTTCTTTTTTGAGCCAAAATATTCTTTTTAGAGCTGAAATATCTTTTTAGAGTATTTTCTATCTTTCGCTGGCAGAAGAAGAGGGTTCCGGTTCAGCGGGAACTGACTCCATTATACTTACACAGAATAAATGAGGACACAGATATTCGAATTAATAATAATAAAGACAAACAGACAAATACATAACTAAACGAACACAACACAAATAGGTAGGTAGTGACTGCTGCACATTGGTTCCGAAACGAACGTAGCCGCTAGCTGAGCGTTTTGCCGGTTTATACAGCGGCAACACATTGGGTGTCCCCCTCCCGTTTGTTCAATGACAACTACTACGAGATCATTGACCGTACGCAGTAAATCATTGCCGATGTCTGAGCCGGCAACACAACACGGTGCAAATGCCCAGCAGTTCGAAAGAAATGTTACGCTTTTCTTCAAGTCTCCCTACTAATATTGTTCGGATTTCAAATTATTCAATAACTAAACTATTTATTCTCTGATATAATTAATATCATTTTCTTTCATTTACGGAACTGTTGCCGCCGGCAACAGCGGTTACATGGACGCCACGCTACTGCAAAATAGATCTATAAATTGTGTGGAATACTATCGACTTATTTGTATTGTAATTGCTTATTTGTTTATGTAAATATATATCCCACTTTATGATAGCTGCAGACAGAGGTGTATTAAAATTTTGTCTTGGGGGGGGGGCGGTCAAGTTGGCTTCATACAAAAGAAGAAACAAGTGAAGACAACTGAACATTACTATATTTAATGTGGTTGAAAAACGTTTCCTAATGTCCTGAAATCAAATCCATTAAAGTACAGTAAACGGTAATAACACAATAAAGATACGCGTTATCAAAACACTGTTCAGAAGATACTTATTGATTGGATCGATTTTCATATATTTTATACTTCAACCGTATATGCAAATGCTGTGCAATAAACCTGATTCGAAATATCGGTATGGAGAACCATACATGACTTCCATGTTCTAAGATTTATATTTAAAATCATTTTCGAAATGACATATTACCATAAAAACTACTTCTTTCTACTTACTGCTTCAGCCTTAACCACAGTACTATGGTCACTTACATATACCACCTCACGTTATCGCACTCGATTTTCACTGATGATGGAAGTCGATGCCATTGCCGAAACGCCTGGTTTTGTAGAAAACATTGGACTACGGCCAAACATCTCGGGAAGGAATTTTAACAAAAACTACTTCTTTGTTGCCGATAACATTGTACACATATATATAAAAAATATGCATAAAATTAATGGCTTGTATAAGCTAATGTTTGATCTCCATTAAGTAGCGCTCAAGTTTTCAAAGTTTTAAGATTATGATGTCCGTAATTAAAACATCAGAGCAGGTTTAGTGTGTATGAGGGTACACCGTGGACAAAAATTTTCAACATTTCCTATTGAGCGTTGCTTAGAGTAAAGCTGCGAATCTACAGTGTACGTTTCACAGAACAAACACGCGGAAAAGAAGGAGCGCTCGGAAGTCACTCATGGACCCTCAGCATCTTGCAGAGGGTTCATTCCCTAAAGACGAAAAGTCTGTCTATGAATCGTTCCTCTGTAAACACGTGCAGTTACACTGCCCAGCGACCCACAGGAAGCAAATCGCTATCCACCCTGGACACTTTTTTCGGCTTGCACGCGTTATGTTGGTGTGGGTTTCGGCACTTTCCATTTAAAAAGCGTGCAAATGTAAGAAAATAAACATGAATGAGGCCAGAAATAACGCGAATTTGTGTGTGTGTGTGTGTGTGTGTGTGTGTGTGTGTGTGTGTGTGTGTGTGTGTGTTCCCTGCCTTTTTATTCCAGCAATCATAATAATAAAATTGAAACGTAAACATTACATAATTGAGATATGCTTGCCTGCCACGAACGATATATTTTCTCTCATACATGATTTACATTAAAATAAAAAAACTATAATTTTATTGCCTGGCAACAAAATTATTTTATTTTTAACAATTACCATTGTTTGAAAAAGTTTAAATGAATTTTCAAGTACTTTACTGTTGTTAAAACGTAAAAGGTTGCAGGTAAACTACCCCTTCCCCTTAAGCGATATTCACCAAAATCAAAAGTCCTTGGGATCTCTACAATTCAGGGATGTATGCAAAAAATTATTTGATTCTGTTTGAATATGCGGCAGTTATCGTTCGTCATAGAAAAAATTACCCTTGTTAAAACATAAAATGTTGCCGGTAAACTACCCTATTCCCTTAACCGATCTTCACCAAAACCAAAAGGTCTTGAGAACTCTACAATTCAGGGCTGTATGCAAAACATTATTTGATTCTGTTTGAATTTGCGGCTATCGTTTGCAAAAATATTACCCTTGATAAAAAAACGCTGCTGGTAAACTACCCCTTTCCCTTAACCGATCTTCACCAAAAACAATAAGTCTTGAGTAATCTACAAATCAGGGCTGCATGCAAAAAATTATTTGATTCTGTTTGAATTTGCGGCTGTTATCGTTTGCCATAGAAAAAAAAATCTACAGACAGACACATAGACAGACAGACACATAGACACACAGACAGTTTTCGAAAAATGACTTTTTTTCATGTTTTGAGTGTAGTACAATCAGAATCTGCAATAATCTCGAACACGATTTTTTTTGCCATCACCATACTTCCATTTCCTTAAGGAACATGGAAGTAATAAGAGATTAAAATTGTTAACTTTCTCATCCCTCTGGGGGGGGGGCCTCTAGTTCCGTACGTCCACTCCCATAAATTTTCCCCTGACTGTAGATATTTTTTCAGCCGAAACGTCGTTTTAAAGTAGTTGCGGTGACAAAAAATATCTATATTTATAAAAATATTAAAATTCGTATACTTTAGCTGTCACATACGTGTGATATTTCATGTTTGACAATTAAAGTACCACTCGCTGGCAGTAGAAAAAGTCAAAAATCTGTTTCTTTTCCAGCATCGTACCTGAAACCTTGTAGAAGGAAAGATCCGGCTTTGAGCAAATGCGTGAAGGAAATGATTGAAGGTTTGTTGAAGCGATCGCCAAAAGGGCTGACAGAACTGAATATACCGCCCATGGACCCTCTTGTCATACCAAAAGTAACACTTGACCAAGGAGCTTCCGAAGCAGTGAATCTGAAAGCCACCTTCAACGATCTGACCACCACAGGAATTTCTAAAGGAGTGGTCACAGACGTGAAGTAAGTACTTTTGTAGTTTTACACAATTATTGCAGAACAAATAAAGAAAATTTTTATACCCGAATGCTACACTTCTGTTCGATTTAAAACTGATCTACGTTCTTAATTAATATAAATGTTATAAATTAATGATATGTTTTTCTTTTTTTTTAGTAGGCCTATATTTCTACAAAGTTAGAATCTACAGTACTATTGTTTGTACGTGTTTGTTTACGAATGTTTACTTTTAAAGTTTTGAGATATTTTAAAAATATGTTTAAATTGAGATATTTGTTGTTCGTTATCCTTCACGAAGCACTACGCAAGGAATAGTGCAAATAGATATTCAGAACTTGCACGTTTCCGGCTGTACCTATATGTTTCGGGTTTTACTTTTGCGATTCATACACAAAACAATACCAACAATTGCTTTTTTTCTTTTTGATTACGTTAATTTCAATCTGTGAACTGGTAG
The DNA here is from genome assembly GCA_034769895.1 of Magicicada septendecula. Lineage (NCBI taxonomy): Eukaryota > Metazoa > Arthropoda > Insecta > Hemiptera > Cicadidae > Magicicada > Magicicada septendecula. Next base: position 35,521,300 of record CM068370.1, on the reverse strand, counting down.
GCATTTCAACCGTATACCCTGTCTGTAGCAATTAATGTTGCTAGTCAAAACATAATTTACCGTTTTATCTTAGTCATTCTTTTTAAATTTACATTTTTTATTTCAGCATAAACGCAATTAATTTTAAATCTGTAGATAAAAATTCTTAAAACAAGCTTCATTTAAACAGTAGCGTATCTAGAATTTGACGTTGGGGAGGGGTCCTTCATATAAAAGAAAAAACAAGTTAAGATTAATCAACATTTCTATCTTTAAAATGATTTAAAAAAGTGTCATAACATCCTGAAATCAATTACATTAAAGTAAACGGTAATCACACAATAAAAGTGTTATTGAAACATTGTTTAGAAGATACTTATCGACTGATCTGATTTTCCTATATTTAATATTTCAAATGTATACGCTAATGCTGTATAATAAACTTGTTTTTGTATTGAAAAACAGTTACTATTATATTAGTTGAAAAAATAATAAAATATCCTAAAAATTAAGAGGTTAACAAAATTCGTCAACTTATCTTCAACACTTTGGGAGGGGCGGCCCATTCCCGCTCATCCCTCCCGTGAATACGCCCCCACATTTAAATTGTATTCTTGTTCGTTGCATGTTTTAGCTTGTTCTGGTTTAGCGCTCTTGCACTGACCCAAGGCTTTAGCGCTATAGCAATTCAAGAGTTGTAGTGGTTTCATGATTCCAGCTAGATCATAGATATTTATGTCCTCTGTATTCATAAAAAATGTTGTCTGTAAGTTTGTAGGCCTTGCACTTGTAACCACGTAGGCCTGTCTTAAACATTCCTAATTTTTAGTGCTATACAACTAGTTCACACTTCATTCCCCAATATGGCTACAATATTCCTTGCACCTTCTCTTTGCTTGTCAATTTGACTGCCAGTTGGCATCAGTTTTATTTGTATGCCTAACTGACTTTAATATAAATTTCAAATGGTCTTCTTCTTCTTCTTCTTCTTCTTCTTCTTCTTCTTCTTCTTCTTCTTCTTCTTCTTCTTCTTCTTCTTCTTCTTCTTCTTCTTCTTCTTCTTCTTCTACACTTATGGGATTAGGAAATATGCTTGTTCCGACTTCTCACATTATTAGATTTATTTTTCTCTTGGCCTACCTACATCCCTTCTTCCAGAAGTCTTGTACTTGTTTACAATTACTGGTGTTATATCTTCATCCATGCCACTTAAATCGTGTCCCCATTTTCTCCTGTGTTCTGCATTTAGATTATACATATTTAATTCTTACCGTATATACCGTATTCTCAGTTCTTATATGATCCCTTCTTGCTTGTGCATCTTTTATCCCTTCTTAAACATCTCAACTCTGCTGATTGTATGTAGCTTTTATCTCTTTGTTTTGTACTCCAGGATTCATTGTCATATAATAGCAACGCAACAGCCATTGATTTGTAGAATTTTAATTTTGTCTCAAGTCTTGTTTTATTTTTCATCTTCTAATGAAGCTCAGATTTGAATAAACCGTAGTTTTCTGGATCCTTATATTTTCCCATCGTTTCTTCCATGGCACCCATCGATAAACGTTAGTTATTACAAGTATTAGTCCACGCAAAATTTACACTAATTTCTCGTGATAGTATTTGTTATTCGTGGAATCGGATTTTTGTTTACTGTCATACAATTTATGACAGATCTATATCTGCTTAACAACCACGTATACTGATTGAAATCCTCTTGCTTAATAACATGAATAACATGTTTAAATAGGTATCCAAGTCACTTATTGAAAAAATATATATAATATTTACCGTATTCTTCCGTCGTGTGACTTCCTGTTACGTTCGATTGATTATCTTTACGCGTTTCGAAACATGTTTCGTCTTCAGAACAAAAAGTCACTCAAAGTGAGGTCGTTAAACATCAAAATTGCAAATATTAAAAACAGATCTACACATATTCACATTACAAGAGTGCGCACTCGAGTGGGACCGATCGGACACTGTCTGTTAGTAGCTATTGTGTAAACAGGTTTATTGCGGTATCGTGGAGCGGGTTTGTTTTAAAGTTTAAAAAATCGTTTAGCACGAAGTCACGACTGTGTATGTCATTGTATGCTCTGTATATCTCGAATTCTTCCAAGGCGTTCATGTAAGCGCCTTTATACCAACATATATGGGTTTCAAGTTGGGATTAAAGCTCGTATATTTATGATTTTCATTTATTAAATGACGTGCGTAATTGGACACTGTCCAACATATAATCCAAGAGTACACTAAATACTGCTTTCAACTTGACGTATACTTAAACAGCCGGTTTAATTTAGTTGTATACTTTATTAATTAGTTTCGCTATTCTTAACAATGTAGACTCTTTCGTACAAATATTTTTAAATATGTAAATTTTATTAAGGCTTTAATTTAAAATTTTTTTGAGCTCAGTCGCAGTGGGTCTAGATTTTGGTAACATTGAGTCTATGGTAGAAAGCTAATTGTGGCAGTGAGTAAATGTGGGTAGCTATGTGGGGAAAAGAGGTTTGGCTGACATGGTAACACTGCTTTTTCGTTACATGTTTCGTTAGACGCTGAATCAGTTTATTGCTCTAGGAGCGCGAGAATCCTAGTGGGAGACGTGAAGTTCTCACTTCAAAAGTAAAATACAATTCAGTCTGTTTCAATTGTTTCAATGTAAAGTTTTGGTATAAGCGTAGATTTAACATGAAACTTTATTATCTGTGTCAGAGTAATACTGGAACCGGAACCACATTTCGACGTTTCGTTCCACCTTCCCACTCTCAGAATGGAGTCAAATTACGTTATCGACGGAAACGTTTTGGTGGTGCCGATCAAGGGATCAGGAAGGAGCGACTTAAACCTAAGTAAGTGCTAGCTTTAAGATTTGTTGTTAATTAACGCCATATGACTTAGACAATGTTCGTGTAGTGATCGTTTAGACACGGACGATTCAACTATGAACGATAAAATATAAGTACTACAGTGGGGGACAAACATAAGGGGTGCCTCGGATGCCCAATCAGTAGGACATCAGAACGGGAGACGTTTTTCTTACTCAATGAATTAGACATAAAAGTTTTATCTTATAGCCTGGACCAGCTTTCGCTTATTATAAGCTTCTTCAGAGGCTTCAGTATAAGGTAAAACTTTTACGTTTTTACCCATAAAAAACTTTGTCTTCAGAGTCGGTAGTAATTTAATTATAACTAATATGATCTCTCTCTCCCTCCCACTCTCTCCCTCTTCTTTTCTTCGAACTTCATCTTTTAAACCTAAATGTAACATTCCTAAACTCACACATACATTTCGGTATGTTACAGGTTTAAAAATTTTCTTTACGTTGAACTCATCTATTATTTAATGAAATTAATTAACATATTATTTTGTTCAAAAATTATATTAAAACATAGCTTATAATTAAAACAAATACGTCATGATATTCCCACGTGTATATTGCCATTGTAAACGTTTTGAGTACAGTATCATTAAGATATAGACTTTATAATGAACACTATGTGTTACATACAGGTTGCTTCACAGAAGTTTGATAATGAAAATTTTAAGTACCGGTAATTCATAACTTGAAATTTCAGTAGAATAAGAGGGTTTTTTAACTTTAAATTCACATTATTTTTGTAACGTCAATCGAGAACGTGCTATTAGTTTATAAAATAATTATTTACAAAAAATACTGTAAATAGCGTACATTGTGACATTAAAAGTTTAAACTAAATTTAAGCTAATTTTTGTTTTATATTATTTGCAGCCGACGTCACAGGAAGAGTGCAACTCAAGGCGAAATTCGTTGAAAAGAAAGGACAGAAGCACATTGATATTGTAGACAGGGATGTACAAATAGACACAAAGAATGCGCACTTCTATTTCGACAACCTTTTCAATGGAAACAAGGAGCTAGGTGAGTGTATAAAGTTTTCAAGACAAGAAAGTTGTAATTAGTGTATTTTACCGTAGAGAAGTAGGATGCAGATATTACTCCTTTAGCTCTCAGTTTATGAACAATAGTTTCATAATGTTCCAGTATGCCATTCTCTTCTCATATTCTATGTCCCGTCTGTTTATCGTTATATTTTAAATCTTGTCAGTGATCGTCATCGTCAAAGTTAAGGAACTTCAAGGAAGTTGAATCACTTCCAGCTTGCTGAAAGAAAGCCCTCTTCCTAAATTGGTCAAAACTCCTTCCTCCACATATGAGAACTAATTAGTCCTCCATTTGCGTCACATGTTTGCCTAGGCTTTCTATAACTTTTATTTCATCGTTAAGACCTTTAATTTATGTGTGATGTCCCCAATTATCTTCATGCCTAGTAAGATGGTGTGTAATAAGTATAAAAAGATGTATTGACATAAGCGCTCTTGAAAATCAATGAATAAGTGGTGTGTTTCTATACCAAATTCTCGTGTTTTTCCAGGACCTGTCTAACCATGAATATTTGATTGACTGTATGTTTCCAAAACCTGTGTCATTACATTGGTTTACTATATTTTTCAGGCGACACGGCAAACACGTTCATCAACGAGAATTGGAGAGAAATTTACAAGGAAGTGAAACCTGTTGTGGCGGAGACTATAGTCAGTGTGGCGCGCATCTTCCTGAAGAACGTACTCGACGAATACTCTTACGACGACATTTTCCCTGAAAAATAAGTAAAATGTAACAAACAATGGTGTCAGTTCAAAACCAGCATTTAACCACAATAAAACAAATCGTTTACGTTGAACCAAATAATTAATCGTCCATAAGTTGGTCGTGTTGAACAGTCGCCCATGCTTTTAAAAACACACGTACAGTCTGTTTTTTAGGATTTTTCAGACTTCGTCATAATTATTAATATTGCTACTATGCGGACAGTAAGGCCGGGGTCTTTCATTTTCTTCGTGTCGACTGCTGGGCTAGCTGAGAAACGTGGAGAACGACACTCTCCATTGTTCGAGAACCTTACATCCTCGTTACAATAATTTTTAAGGGGGGGGGAATAAACTCTTTCTAATTGTTTAAATCTCCCAACCGGGTTTCAGGAATCGTGAAAGATTTTCATTGTTTTCAAAAATCTGCAAATTTATTCTGTGCACAAAAGGGTTATCACAGATGGACATAAATGCCCCAGACACAAAATTAGAAACGTTTTCAAGTTTTAGGCTAAAATAGCGCATTTAATGCAAATTTAATAAAAAAAATGAGATAAAACAGACGTACAGACGTTTCGCCTTCCCGCCTGGAGGCCATCTTCAGTGCAATAAGGAATGAACGCACTGACAAGGTGTCCGTCAGTACACTATAGTACTTGACATTGCGTTAAGTCCTTTTTACACTGAAGATGGCCACCAGAGGTGAGGCCGAAACGTCCGTTCCAGTTAACAACTTTCGACATAAAGAAAATGGAAGACCACGGCCTTACAGATCGGATAGTAGTAATCTTAATACTTAACACAAGAACGAGCTCACATGCCGTGGGAGTCGCGTTGTTCTCCCCAATAGGCAGTAGGGAGGAAAACCCGACCTCAAAATTATCAATATTTTCCTCAATAAAACCATTCATCTCAGACGACATAAACTCCATATGTGGACACAGTAAGACAAAACAACTGATAATGTTTTCACAGTGCGCAAATAACTCAGAGAAACTGTGACATACAACTCCCACTGCTCAAAACTGGTTTCTGAGAATAATAGTGACAATGCAATCTCTTTTCGAGTGAACTCTAATTACAGATGAACCAAAATGAAGAAGAGGAAACATTATACCTACAACCCTAAAAATTGAAATTCATAACAGAGTCTAGGAACAAATAATGCAAATTAAGTAGAAATTTAGCTAAAATTTCCAGCACGTAAATTTTCGTAGAGTTTACGTTACTGGAATTTTTGTTGTTATTGAAAAAGACACCTGTTACGTAAAAGTTCCTGTAAAGGTTCCTTTAAAATGATTTCTCATTGTAAAATGATTTCGCTCTTAGCAAAAAGTTGTTTTATTCATTTGTAGTGGAAAATATTGTTGTGAATTAAATTGTTGTAAACTTTTTAAACTGTTGTAACACAGAAATATACGTTGTTATGCACTTGTCTACAGTGTTATTGATACTTCTAGTCTACGGTGAAAATAGTTATTAAATCATCATCATCATCATCATCATCATCATCGTCATCACCACTCCAAGGATTAGGCCCTAGACCTGTTCCGTAACCCATTTCCTCCTCGGTCTACCGATATCTCTGTTCCCAGAAGGGTGATAACCCAAGGCAGCCACGTGTAGACGAATATCAGCCACGCGGTTCAAGTATTCACACTATCTCCTTCTGTGGTCTTCAGTTATTAAATTATACTAAAAATTATTAAATACCGGGGTGATAGGCCGCGGTCGGTTGCCGTACAATCTCGACACCGTCGACAACGTTTCGTATTCCAGCCTCGGGGATTTTCTTCACGCCGCAAAAACTACAGAGTGTTAAGAAACAGTTACGCCAGATCTTGGCCGAACGAACCATACCCGAAGGGTTGCTCTTACCCGACAAAAGTTGTCAAAAGAAATATTACAAATTTTAAAATTATTTGAAAAAAATAATTGGAAAATACAAGAGTAATAGTGCACCTAAAAAGAACAAATCAGTGAAACTATATCGTTCAACGCTTGATAATCTGTAGAGTCTAACATGATGGTGAAACTGTATAAAACCGTGAGTGTTCCTCTGGGTTATACGGTATAGAAAAAATGGATATATCCCTATCTCTAGTAGTAGGATTCACACTTCGAGAAGCGGGTGCCATTTTTACGTTCTAATCTGAATATCTCCAGAAGAGACTGACTCCAAACGTTGAAGACAAGAAAATACGTATAATTCTGAAAGGATGCGTACTAAGATTCTGAAAGGAACGAAAATATTCTGGAGCGTGCGGAGGTATACATAAGTAGCTGCTTGCCACAACATATCTTGAAGTACAAGCAAAAAGGATTGGAGTGCGTTGGGCTTCTAAAAACAAGACGTCGGACCAGCTACCGTAATTTGAAGCTTACATCATATCACAAGGCCCGAAGCTTGGCCGGCTCTAGTAGAAGGCCGAAATATTAAACGTGGCAACGTTGTATCTGAGGCCTATAAGCATAGTGTAATAAAATAGCTAAAGTGAACATGTTATATTTTGATTTAATTTCATAGCATTACTAAAATCATGAGTAGGCCTATTTATACCTAAATCTAAATTATACGTCTGTGCGCACTTAGCGCTATACGTTTAAGTTGAAGAAATTAGTAAATTAGTGTTAGACCTAATGAATTAATTTTGTTCGAATTATTGAATTCGTATCATATGAATGAGTTAGTTATTATATTTCTTAAATAATATAACAGTATTTTACATAATAAACTTTTAATTTGCAAAAAAATAAAGAATTATAAAGTGCTGTTAACCGGCAATTAAAAATGACGCGATTTGATTATTGAAATACATAAATTAAGAGATCGTCTAGTCGACCTCAAAATATCAGCTGTTCCAGTGTTGCCACGTTCCGGTTTTCTACTAGAGCCGGCCACACCTGAAGCGTAAAAACGAAGAAGAAGAAGAAGAAGAAGAAGAAGAAGAAGAAGAAGAAGAAGAAGAAGAAGAAGAAGAAGAAGAAGAAGAAGAAGAAGAGGGTGAGCAGGAAGAGGAAGAAGAAAATTTAAACAAAGGAAAAAGTATAACTAATTTTTTGAAGGAGGTAAATGATCAATAAAATTAATGTTTAAAATCCCCAAAAATCATTATCCTTACGCAGGTAACAAACAATTTCTGTTTCTTCCACATATTTCATGTATACACGTGTGTGTGTGTGTTATTTAATGTTATAACACGAGTTTACGTTACATCTGTGCAATTTGTGCCCAACTGTGCAGTAATGCAGTGTAGGTAACGAGTACAGACCGCACGACAACCTTGCTTCCTCTCATGCGTGTACTGTTAGGTTAAGGTACGAAGCAACGCCCCTACGTCTAGAACAAATAACGACGCGGCGCGAAGGTTAGCAGAAAAATATTGTAATTGAAGAAGTAATGAAGGTTGTCGGTGTTTAATTTCGTTAAACTACATGTACATGTGGTATTAACGGGTTAAGCTGTGGTGTACGCTTGTTAACAAATGAAAGGAAATAGCACTCCGTTACCTGAAAACTGACTTCCCTTGTATTTAGACTAGTGGTGGGTCGTTCGCGAACGACCTAGCCAAAAAGAACTACTGAGTCAAGTGAACTGCTACTACAGTCGTTCGCGCCGCTGTACAGTGGTTCGTAGTTCGCGTTAGCCACGCTCCTATCGACCACTTATTAAACTTAACGACCGTAGTTAGTTCAGTCGTTCGCTTGTCTCGCATGCTGTAGGTCGTTCGAATGCTGTAGGTTGTTCGCTTTTAGTAGGTCGCTCGTGAATGAGATGAGTAACGAGTGTTAGAATTGAAGGCTGGTCGCAACTGACCGGATCTGTGGCAACTATTGAAAACTCTATAAATCCAAACTTTTGTGAGGTTTCAGTTCTGTAACATTTCCATTTGTGCGTCTTTTCTTCCTTCTGTAATCTCTTTCTTCCAATATTTTTGTTACGTTAAGTTAGGTTAGGTTGGGTTAGGTTGGGTTAGGTTAGGTCAGGTCAGGTTAGGTTAGCTTAGTCTAGGTTATAATGAATAGAATTATAATGATAATGGAGCTTGTAGGACATTTTCGATCTCAATTGGCCGTGTCCCAATTGAGCGGTTTCAATTTCCATCTCGGTCGCAACCGACTAGGTTGTATACAATCGGGTCGCAACTAACCGCGGTCCCTTCTGTCTGCTGTCGACCGTTGTTTAATCCGTTTACTGTTCTTGACTGCAGTTTATTTTGGAGTTTTTATATTATTACAAACTCCATATTTTTATATTTTTAATTATATTGTTATACCGTTAAAGAATATATATATATATATATATATATATATTGTGACGGCAGCGGTATGCGAACATCTGCTCTCCGTTACCAGCGGCCGAGACGTGACCAACTACGTGCTCGGAGCGAGCCAATCCGGCATCAGCAGCCGCCGAGACGTGACCAACTTCGTGTTCGGAGCTAGCCAATCAGCGATGCCGGTTAGTTAATAAAACCCGGGCCGGCAGAAAATTGTGCTCTCACTGCGCACTAAACTCACCCTGTATCTCCTGCTTCTCAGGACAGTATTCACCTACGCAGCCCCAGCGTGGTGGCCCCTCTTATCTGCCACAACGAAGCGTAAGCTGGAACAGTTCCGTCCGTATCCTCTCCAACTCGCCCTGGTTTGTTTGTAACAGAGCTATCAGGACGGGCCTCCGTCTGCAAACGGTGGAAGAGTTTGTCTTCAGACTCTCTGTGGGCCTCTTCTTCCGGGCTGCAGACTCCCGATACCCCCACCTCCGTGCCCTGGCCAGGGACGAAGGTCCCCCTTGCCACGTAGTCAAAAGACCCCGCACTCTGCTGGACGACCCCCCATAGTCTCCTACATAGGGCCCTTCTCCTAAGGGAGTCAACACCCTACCGCTAGTACCCTACCTCAAACAGAACACCTACCACACCTTAGACGTAGCATTACCACTCACTCTGCCCTGAATGGTCTGCCCTGGTCGTTTGCGGCCTCGGCGGGGTTGTCTTATGTCAGTTGTGCAAGTGCCTTCTTTCATCAGGCGCCCGCCCCGGATACGCAACGGGCCTGTGCTGATCACCGCTATGCGGACAGTGGGGCCACGTCGGAGGCAGCAGCGTTGGCCAACCGGTACTCATATGTCCCGGGAGGTTTCTCCGCTGTGACTCGGACGCGTCACCGCTGGCTTCAGGGCCCACACTCTACCAGACTTTGGCTAGGCTGAGCACCTCACTTGTGAGATCCTCTCCCCTACCCAACTGCAAAAGGAGCACACCATCCCACCCACTTGACCTTGTTTTACCTAAAGTCCTTGAGAGAGCCCGACCTACTTGCAGTCATCGGAGGAGTCACTCCGGGCACTGCTACCATGCAGGGGCCTTGAGCCCCGTCCCCTCATTAGCTACGAGCTACAGAAAATTGTACGCACTCTTCATCGCCACGCCATCGAACGCACTTCATCTCCTCTCCTCTCTCGGACGACATCGGGGCGGAGTCAGCCGGAAGGAACAGCCGAAGAATAGAACCGCCGCCGTTCTTGCGTCTTCGCACTCCCGTTCCGCGCCAGCGATGGATTTCGCTGGGCCGGCAGCCGACTCTACAACCGGTGCCGAAAGAAGAGGAGGACTGTAGTACGCCACGATCAGCGGGCGCAGCCGCCGAACATCTCAGCGCGGCACGACCAACATCACCGTTCTCGCCACTCGGTCCTTTTTAGGGCCACCAAAAACGATAGTGTGTACGATTGGCGCCAGTTGTCATGCGGCAAGCCTTTTGTCCGGTGACAAGTGGCGCCCAACGTGGGGCAGCGATCATCTTGCGGATGCAAGATCCAGCCACGCCAGCGAGCTACCAGCCGGCACACCAATCAACATGGCGCCCAACAGACACCTCCACAACATCTGGAGAAGAGCAGTAGGCTGGCTACCGGAGAGCATTCAAGACCCGGGGGAGATGTGACGGCAGCGGTATGCGAACATCTGCTCTCCGTTACCAGCGGCCGAGACGTGACCAACTACGTGCTCGGAGCGAGCCAATCCGGCATCAGCAGCCGCCGAGACGTGACCAACTTCGTGTTCGGAGCTAGCCAATCAGCGATGCCGGTTAGTTAATAAAACCCGGGCCGGCAGAAAATTGTACGCACACAACTGTCCCCACTTCTGCTCCAGACTTCAGACGGACAGGACTGCTCTCTACTCTGGACGTTTCTTCAGCTTCTGGCTGCATCCGCCCACCTCGCAGGACGAGGAATATCGCTGCTCTCTTCGTGGGACAGGACTCACGTGCCAGCTGTTTCCAGTGAATTGAGTAGCTGGTAGAAGCAACAGCTGGCCGAAGTTGCCCTGCTAAGGACCACCTGCGCCAGAAAAACATCTTGCCGGACAGGAAAGAAGAGGATTGCTCTGGGCTCACCTGGTGAGTGCCGTATCAGTGTGTAATTCCTAACTTGCTCACGACTGTTAGGTAGCGCTGCCCCGGACGATCCTTGCAAGCCCCCACCAGTGGTAAGCGAGCTAGGATATCGCCGGGGTAAAGGGGCCAGTGGACACCAGTCTTGGTAAGGACTGGTATTCAACGAAGCTGGTCGTTAGCCCAGCTCCTCCCGCATCGTCGTGAGCAAGGAAGACGCGCGGGTAATCCGGCTTCGGCCGGACCCGAGATCCCTGGCGTCTGGCAGTGACTGCCTAGCAGTCTCTGCCCGGCGGCCGTCGCACCTGGCCAGCATGCCTTCCACAGGCAACGGCCCAAGTGCCGAGTCGCTCGGCCCCGCCTTGCTGCCCCATCTGGGCGACGCGCCTGATTCGCCTCGGGCGATGGAGACGGATGATCCTCTCCCTAACCCGCTTCCTCCTCTTCCGACTGACGAGTCGGGCGAGTTCGCGACCGTTGGTCGGCGTAATCGCCCGGCTAAGAAGCCCAAGAGAACCCACCCAACCGCTTCCTCTAACACCTCGGCCATGGACATTGGACCTTCTCAGGGCCCACAGGCCGCGGTTCCGACTGCTTCGACAGCAGCTCCGGCTGCTGCCGCTGTTGGTCGTGCGCCGCCCCTGTACGTCCATAGCGTGTCTAATGTCGCCGCCTTATACAGACGGCTGATCGCGGCCCACGGCCTGTCGGCCGACAAGCTTGACCTGAAGCTGCTTGGCGGTGATACGGTCAGGATTGTCGTCCGCCAGCTCGAGGACCATCGCTTGGTCGAGGCCTTCCTCCAAGCGCATAACCTACAATACCACACCTTTACTCCTAAGCGAGTCAAGCCCTTGTCTGTAATTTTGCGAGGGCTTGACGCGCACACTGATCCTCAGGAGATCCTCTTGGAACTCCGCGACCTCGGGTACCCGGTGCAGTCAATTTTCCGCCTGTTCACTCACTCAGAGACCCGAGTACCTCTCCCGCTCGTCCGTCTCCAGCTCGAGAAGGGCGAGGCTGCTGATAAAATTTTCCACCTGACGCGGCTGTTTGGCTTCCGCGTCCGGGTGGAAACCAGTCGACCCCAGGGCAAGCTTGCGCAGTGCCACCGGTGCCAGAGGTTCGGCCATCACACCGACGTCTGCCGCAATGCCCCGGCCTGTCTACGATGTTCTCTGGGACATTCAACACAGGCCTGCACTGTGGCAGACAAAACCAAATTTCGCTGCATCAATTGTGGCCAAGGCCACGCAGCGAGTAACGTAAACTGCCCGGTCTATAAGGCGGAGCTCCTGCGGAAGCAAAAGCCGCAGGGGCCCCTCCCGAAGCCACGGCAGCCAGCTATGCAGCCCCAACCTAGACAGCCTAAAATGCAGGCTAGGCCTCAACCTCAGGCACAACCGGCACGGCGCGCGCCCTCTCCGGCTCCACCTCCAGCCCCTGCAAAGGCAACTAAACGTACCGCGTCTCCTTCAGAAGCAGAGACACGCCCAGTAGCTGTCATCTCGGTTATGGAGCCGGAGAATGAACCCTCCACCTCCGCGGAACCTCCTACTCCCGCCTCTGAACCAGAGGTAGCCTCGCCGCCCCTGCCACCTCCGCGATTTCCGCGAGCAGGCATAAAACCCAGGAACAAAGGGATACCCACACCGGATGCTCGGCCCCGAGCTCCTGCCGGCCCACAGCCCAAGAAAAGTCCTGCTTCCCGGTATAAGTCCGACGAAGCGCAACAGCGTACTTTTCCTGCCGCTGATTCACAACCGTCTGGCCCTGGTCCTATGGCTTCCACCACGACCCGATCTGCCGTAACACCTGGTCGCTCTTATGCGGCCTCAGTTTCCAGGCAAACCGCCCAGTCCGTCATTTCCAATGACGCACAGTTCGTCCGCGGCTTTCTGTCTAGCTACGACCTCCCGAAAGTCGCATCTACCTTCAGGTCCATCCGAGACCGCCTGGAAACTGCTGACCCAACTGAGAGATTCATGCTCTTGGTGGAAGCCTGCGAAGTCATAGGTCTTCTATGAACCGAGCCCTTAGACGAGATCTCTCGCTCGTAGCCTGGAATGCTAACAACATCGGTACCAAGCATTCCGACCTTCTTGAATTCCTGGCTCGGTTCAAACCCGACGTACTTCTCCTCGGGGAAACCCACCTGACCCCGGCGAACCGGTTTCGATTACCAAATTACGTGGTCTATCGGGATGACCGAGTTGGCCGACGAGGAGGCGGCACGGCGATCGCGGTGAGGACCTCCATAGGTCATCATCGTGTCGCTTTGCCGCAGCTTACCAACCTAGAGGCCACCGCCATTGAGGTCCACGGAGCTCTTGGCGGCGTCCTCGTGGTCTCAGCTTACAAGCCCCCACAAGCTGAACTCCTTGTCGGCGACCTGGACGTCATCTTCGATTCCCATCGCAGGGTAATTTTGGCCGGCGATCTGAATTGCAAGCATCGCGTTTGGAATAGTCGCCTGACTACTCCGAACGGGAGGCGCTTGCTCAGTTTTGTTGAATCGCGCCGGGCGATGGTGTTTGGTCCAGCGCAACCCACGTTCTTTCCGTCACTGCCTAACGCGGCTCCCGATGTTCTGGATATCGCGGTGACCCAAGGAATTGTCTGTCCGGTCGAGGTATTCTCACTTACGGAGCTGACATCCGACCACAACCCTATCTTGGTCCACGTCGCTACCCAGCACGCCTATGCACGTTCTGACAAGAAGAAGGTTATCGATTGGGATCGCTACGGCCCGGCCTTGTGCCGTAGATTGCCGCCAGCGGCCCCACTCGATTCCGTTCGCCTCCTAGACGAAGCAGTTGCGGGAATCGAAGAGGCAATCATCTCGGCTATAGGCGTGTCTTCACGTACGCGAGTTGGCTTCACGCCTGACTACCAACGCATCCCTGAGGAAGTCTCTCTTCTCGCTCGCGAGAGGAATTACTTCCGGAAACGTTGGCAGAGGACCCGTGATCCGGCCGATAAGGCAGCATACAATCGGATCACCGGACGACTGCGTGGCAGTCTGAGGGCGTTCCGACGTAGCTGTTGGGAACTCGACGTGGCCCGAACGGGGGATGCGGACCCGCAATCTCACCCGTACAGAATACCTACCGCATTGACGGGACGGAGGCGCCGACCTCCACTTCCCGCCATTGTTGGACCGTTCGGTCGACTCCTGGGTCGCCCGGAGGAGAAGGCCGAGCACTTGGGCTTGTGTTTCGAGCGTCAGTTCGCTCCCAACCCGCCCATGGGCTGGGACTTCGACGAACAAGTCGAGATGGCTGTGGAAGACTTTCTGTCTCTTCCGATCACGGCGGAGCCCGAACCCATCTCTTTGGAAGAGGTCTCAGATCGGCTCGCTGAACTTCAGCCAAGAAAGGCTCCAGGCCCGGACGGTGTTACGAACACCGCTCTACGACTTCTTCCCGAGCCTGGAGTTCAATTCTTGACTGATTTGTTCAACGCGTGTCTTAGACTGGCCTACTTTCCCAAGAAATGGAGAAAGGCGACGGTCATCGTGATCCCGAAGCAGGGAAAGGATACCACCCGCTCGGAAAACCTCCGGCCTATCAGCCTACTTTCCGCTACGTCCAAGGTTTTTGAGCGCCTCGTACAGCGTCGTGTACGAGAACATCTAACCAACTTTGACGTGCTGGTCCCCGAACAGTTCGGCTTTCGTGTGGGGCATTCGACCACTCATCAACTGATGAGACTGGTGGAAAGCATCACGGAAGCCGGGTGTCGGAGAGAACGGACCGTTGGCTGTTTCTTAGATGTTGAGAAAGCCTTCGACAGCGTATGGCATGATGGCCTTTTATTCAAACTTAGGGAAGTCCAGCTCCCGGACTGCTACCTCCATCTGGTTGCTAGCTTTCTGACGGAGAGGACCTTCTGCGTGAGAGTTGGCGATTCTGTCTCTTCCGAGAGACGAATCACAGCCGGCGTCCCTCAAGGTAGTGTTCTAGGCCCCCTTCTGTTCTCGATCTACGTCAACGACGTGCCGAGACAGCCTGGAGTCCAGATGGCCCTCTTCGCTGACGACACGGCCGTATTTACGGCCGATCGTCATGAGGAAAGGGCCGTCCTACGACTGCAGCGCCAGCTCGACACGCTCGTGGACTGGACTGAGAATTGGAGAGTGCAACTGAACGCCACCAAGAGCGTAGCCGTCGAATTCTCCAAGCGACGGAAGAACCCCGTTAGGCAACTACGTATCGGCAGAACGTACTTGCGCTGGTCCAACGAGGTCAAGTACCTCGGCTTACACCTCGACCGTCGGCTCACCTGGCGTACCCACGCACAGACAGTTCTTAAGCGAGCATCCACTCGCCTGTGCGTACTGTTTCCACTCCTGATCAGCTCAGCCATGACCAGGAAATTGGGTAGGATGATCGTCGGCGCGTATCTGCTGCCGGTCATTACCTACGCCTGCCCGGTCTGGGGTTACCTCGCCGCAATGCATAAAAAGAAGTTGCAGAGCGTCCTCGACAGGGGGCTTCGGCTAGCGGCCAAAGTCCCCCGTCGCTTCTCATCTCGCCTTCTAAGGAGAGGACTTGGCGTCCGCTCCTTAGACGACACTTTCAGGCGGCTTGCACGCAAATTTTATGCACGTGCGGCGAGGTTCCCAGGCAATCCTCTAGTGACTGGGCTGGGAAGGTACCGTATACGCCCAGGTGATTCGTGGAAACGCCCTCGGTGTATACTGCGCTAGCGTAGGCTAGCACAACAGCCGAGAATCGGCCTGCTATAGAGCACGCGCCCTACTTGGGCAGGGCCACGAGGCAGGAGCTCCAGAAGGTAGCTCGGAACTCAGTTACCGTGCGGTTCGTCTCTGCGACGCACAACCGCAAAGCCCAGAGCGATTGTACGCACTCTTCATCGCCACGCCATCGAACGCACTTCATCTCCTCTCCTCTCTCGGACGACATCGGGGCGGAGTCAGCCGGAAGGAACAGCCGAAGAATAGAACCGCCGCCGTTCTTGCGTCTTCGCACTCCCGTTCCGCGCCAGCGATGGATTTCGCTGGGCCGGCAGCCGACTCTACAACCGGTGCCGAAAGAAGAGGAGGACTGTAGTACGCCACGATCAGCGGGCGCAGCCGCCGAACATCTCAGCGCGGCACGACCAACATCACCGTTCTCGCCACTCGGTCCTTTTTAGGGCCACCAAAAACGATAGTGTGTACGATTGGCGCCAGTTGTCATGCGGCAAGCCTTTTGTCCGGTGACAATATATATATATATATATACATATATATATTCAATCACGTTCTGCTACAGATTGCAATAAATGTTACATAGGACAAACAAAAAAACAGCTGAAAAAACGTTATTTTGAACACCTAAACGCATACAAAAAACCAGAAATATACAAATCCAATTTAGCCACACATGCAATAAACACAGGACATGAATTCCCAGACATAACCAATGTGACACTAATAAAACATATACCACACAAAGGCACCATAATGAACATTTGGGAAATGTTTACAAATATACAAACATAAAACACAAAACAAACTAATACTTGAAAAAATACAAATCAATACACAACACGACACAAAATGTTAGTGCTTATCTTCCAGCTAATCTTCATTCACTTTGATGTTATCTAATGTGCATTAGGGGGATGGCCATCCCTGGCCTACAACCTAAGATAAACAGAAAGAGGAAGATGTCATTTTTTGTTCTTTTAATGACGATACAAATTTTAGGAAATGACTGGTCCAATAGATTGAACTAGTGATCTAATTCACTGAGCTAGTTCGCTGATGTGAACGGCCTACCTATGATAAGTTCGTTTGGATGAACTACTTTACCTATCTCTTTACTAGACTCTGCTCTTTACTAAATAGTACAATCTCGCAAAAAGAGTTTGGACATCCAGTGTCTTGAACAGGCCTAGCGACGAAAACATGTAACATAAATTACGGAACATTCATACATTTCCTAGAAATTCATAATACTATTGTTCATATTATGGTTAATCTATCACGATTTGTTTCAGGGATTTACGTATAGATCATTAACGAGGTTTTAAAATAAGTTAACACAATTTCAGGAGTTTTTAACGGAAATATTTACAGGACATGATCTGCAGATGAAAATCGTCCTCATCATCATCTTGAAGGATTAAACCAAGGGTGGTTTGTTCCGGTCTCAAACAGGCAAAGATTAGAGCCGGTCACTCCAGCGCTTCCTCGGATGTCCCACACATCTCCGTCCCCCTCGGCTTAGAGTTCCATAGTTGTTTGGGGATGCGGCAGTCATCCATCGGCAAAGATGTTCCCAACCAATTCAGCCTATACTGGACGATCCTGTCGAGTATACTCATAATATTCAGTTCCTGCCGTATATCTGCCTTTCTTCTATGATCATGGAGAGTATACAGTGCCACGTGCCTGCGAAATCTCATTTCAGCCGCTTGGATGTGACTGGCCTGGCCTTTCGTTAAAGTCCAATTCTCAGACCCATAAAGACGTTTTGGAAGAGCCTTGTAGAATTTTAGGCGTGTTCCTTTACTTGCTGATTTAAGGGTTCGCCTAATGGTCCCCCACGTAAGGTTGAACGTATTCACAACGTCGTTGCTTGTATTATAAGACACACTGTAGCCCAGTTATTCAAATTTGCTAACTTGTTCCAGGTGCAGATGAAAATAAGTAAACTATTTATAGTTACGCTGTCTAAAAGATTTAATCCAAGTTTTAAAATAAAAACGTGACTTGCGCACAGGCACGCGTATTTTAATTTTATGAAAACATTTATAATTTTAGCAGAAAAAACAGTTACATAAGCCTACAGTTTGATGGGTCCTGCTAAAATTAGATATTCTAAAGAGGACCTTGAAAATGATTTTAATGTGTGACATTGAATAAATCTAAAATGTCACAAGACATTTCACAAAACAGCCCGCACCCGAACGGCTACATAAGTGCGACACTTTAAGGTCGCGTCGTCAGTCAGTCGCCAGACGAGCGGAAGGTGACTGACGCAGCTGCAGTCGAAACGTTTGGCTCTGCGAGAAGTAATATGCCTGTTCGGCACCACCCAACAGCCAGAAAAGTAATTTTACTGAAGAGTTTTCTTTGTTTTTCATAAATTATTAAATAACATTTTTCGGGCGTTTTGTGAGCTTTCTAGATTTTATTAATATTTATAATCTTTATTATATCCATTTTTTAATAAAATTGATATATGTTTTCAAAATGTATATCCAAAATTACACTTCTTCTTCTTCTTCTTCTTCTTCTGCTCCTTCTCTTCAAGGATTAGGTTATATAAACATGTTCCGGTATCCACCTCATCCTCGGACGACCCACATCTCTTCTCTCTCTCCTATGGCACTACAGCCTTTGTTGGGAACTGGCCTTCTTCAATTTTTCCCCCCATTCTCTTCTGTCAGTAGCCATCCTCCTCCAGGAATGCACTTTCAATATTTCTTTTGCATCCTCATCCACCGCATCCTCCCATCTTCTCCTTGGTCTTCTCACTGGTTTTTTCCCGTGGATTCTGGTATTCAATAGTTTTCGAGGTGTTGTGTCTTCCCCCATCCCCCATCATGCCTACATGACCAGCCCACCTTAGACGCTGTAGTTTTATGTACCGTATTAGGGGTGGTTCTTTATACATTCGATACAATTCAAAGTTATATCTTATTCTCCAGCCATGTATGTCATTAACTGGTCCCAGGATTCTTCGTAATATTTTTCTTTCAAAGATATCCACATCTCTTCTACCAATGGCTTTATAGTTCAGTCCCGCTTTCGGCAATCGATCCTCCGTCTTCCTTTACAGATGTCTTCTGTAAATTAAAATAATTTCATTTATATCTTTTACTTCGAATACTGCTCTGATATCTTCATTCCTTATTCTATCTTGCAATGTATAATTTAAAGTATTTCGGAGAAACTGCATTTCAGCCTTCTGAATCTTGCCGCTTCCCTTTTTTGTTGTGACTCACGCCTCACTCGTATATGTTAACGTGAGTATTGCAATTGTCTTATACAATTTATCTTCTCTCTTATATCATATTCAGATCCACAGCTTAGTTCACAGCCTAGATATTCGAAACGGCTCACTTGTTCTAAAGTGCTGTTGGTTATAACAATCTTAGTCCTCACTGGATATTTACCTTTAAAGGCCATGGTTTTGGTCTTTCTTACTGAAATTGTCAGTGAGTACTCACTTGCCACCTCTTGTAATTGAAACATAGCTCTTTATAAATCATCCTCATTTTGCTGAATAAGAACTATGTCATCCGCATATAGCAGGGAACCCATACAAATTGATTTGTTAAGCTGTATTCCCGAAGTCACTCTGGATTTCCTTGCCCTCACCATGTCGTCAATGTGTATATTAAACAGGGTTGGGGAAACAGCTTTCCCGCCTAACTCCCTTATTTATTGGAATGTCACCTGAGAGGCTACTATTCAGATCCAAGACTACAGATCTACTTTTGTAAAGGATCTTAACTGAATTTATTTCTCTTCTACCCATAATATTCCATAACTTTTGAGGTACATTTATATGAACTGTTTTCTTTATAGGATATTCAAGTTCTAATATATAGTTTCTCGATAGTAAATTTTAAGCTATAACATTGTGACAGAAACAGTGAGATTAAAATCACTGAAATAGACTAACGACAAGCCCAGTGTAACAGTAAGTTATACTGTGTACCTAAGCAGAACAGGTATTTTAACATTGTGATTTGATATACGCCGACTTGCAAACGACCTTGTAATATGTAATTCATTTCTATTAGCTGCGGGCAAATCTTCGACAACAAAGATTTATATCGCATTATATATTATACGAAATAGAAATGAAATAAAAATCGATTAATGCGAATTGTACAAAATTAAAAAAATCGGATTAAAATACATCTCAAAACTCGTGTTATAATATTTCTGTGAATTAATTCTGTAAAATAATTTCCAGGTGTGTTTTTTTTTCTTCTAGCAAGTTTGAAATCCAGTAGGCGTTTGTTCTGATTAAACGCAAATTATTGTGTACATATCGCAAATGGACAACTTTGTCCTTCAGTAATGTTGGATAACTTTTTTTCTTAGTTAGTTCAAAACTTTTTTTTACCTGTTCAGGAAACACTTATTCCGTTACTTGTATCTTAGTAACCTTCAGGAAACACGTGCGTGCGTTTTCTCTGAAATTCTGATTTTTCATCTCAAATATGGTTCAGAATTCGTGGTCACACATTCTTCGTCTACCTTAAGGCCACATTATGTATTTGTGTTACTCGGTTTGGCTCGGCAACTTAGCTAAATCCAGGGGCGGATTAGTAGCGCGTGGTGCCCTATGCTGCCATCAGACTGGTGCCCCCCTCCATTCAAAATTCAAACCTTTTATCCATTATTTACACTGAAAAATGGCGTTCACAATTTTGAAAGTTAACAATTATTTTATTAAACTCTCAAATTACAACAAATATTTAGCTAATTAGTTATTACAATGAGCATAGTAGTATTTAAGCTTAGAAAATACTAACCAATCCATTTTTTTTCTTGATTTCGTCTTAACAAAGTGTTGTATAATTTCTTCTAAATCGAGCGATTCAAGTATTTAGCTTTCAGTATTCACGACGACAGTCTCTCATCTCCCATAGTTGAACCGACATATTTTAATGCGTTTTAATACAAAAAATGATCTTTCAAATTCTCAGTTAGCTATTGGAATCGTCAAAAGCAGACCATTAGCAATATAAAGGTTTTGTAAAGTATATAAAAACACTTGGTAAGTTTCACAAATTTTTTAATTAACTCTGACAGCTGTTTCGACTATCTAAGCCATTGTCAAAGAGGCGAGTGAATGAAATTACTGAACACAGGATGTTAGTGGAGTGTAGGTGGTGAACATCTGTTTAGGGCGTATCTGGAACATCTGTGTTGTGATGGCGAGGGGGGTGAGCAAGAGACAAGGGAAGGTCAGGTGTCTTTAAAAACTAAATACAATCATGAATGCAAAATATAAAATTAACTGAACTAAATATAAAATGAATGCCAAATTTAAAATAATGATGAACAATCAAAATAATATAAAACAAACTAAACTAAATAACAGATTTTAATAAAGGGGATACACAATATTCAGTCTGTTCATTGGTTACATTTTTGTTATTTTTTATTGCTTTTCTAATTTCAAAAATTTCTAACAAATTCATTTTTTTACCTTTTTGTATGTTGTGGAGTGGTGTTATGTTTTTTGTGTCTATGAAGTGATTGTGTTGTAAGCAATGATCTGCAAAACCTGTATTAGATGTATTGGTTAAAATCGCCTTCTTATGTTCAGAAATGCGATGTTTCAGAGCACGGCCACATTGTCCGATATAAATAGCATCGCATTCTGCACAGTGTATTACATAAACGCCAATTTATATTTATATATATTAGCAATATATATCTTCGGAAATACATCAATCATTTTACTAATCAGTAATCCAGTTTAATACTTTGAGCGGACAAACTGTAGTATCATGGAAAGAAAAATACCTCTTTCTTGCAATTTTACTCGTGGCATAAAGTATTTCAAATATATTAGAAGATCGTTATTCAAATCGTTCGAGTAAATTTCTATAAGAGCTTACGCTTGGTTTTCCAACTCGACACTCTCCATGGTTAATAACTGCATAAGAAAACTAAGCAATTCTGTAATGTGATCATACGTTTTGCTTCGCTTAGTCAATTCTGGATGGTGTCCCCTCTGATAGCTGAGGCCCCGGTGCCCGGTGCTGCAGCATACCCTAGCGTTATGGATAATCCGCCACAGGCTATACCGGTCAGAAGAAGCCTGAGGTCGCATCAAGAAGGAGGGAGAGGTGTAACACCCTCGCTAAACAGTCAAGGTTAATTGGTAGACGATAGCTGGGGCCTTGGGTACAAGCGAACGAGATTTATGAGGGGGAAGAATCGCAATATGTCTTCAAGATTTTGAAGACATAGTGTACATGATTATAAAATTGATACAGGGATATCAGAAATGGGGACTAAAGGTAAATATGAATAAAAATAAATACTTGGCAATAGGTGACCTTCAGCAAGACTTGATATTGGAGGAAGACATGGGGAAGGTTTCATGTACGGAGGAATACAAGTGCTTAGGGGCGAAAATTAACGGCCAATGGGAAGCAAGACAAAGAAATAAAATCCAGAATTAATTTGGGAAAGATGGCTATACATAGGCTACATTAAATGGAATACTGTGGGATAGGCAAATTACAGCAGAAACTAAAACCAAAATATTGAAGACCATTGTTAGAAGTTATTTAAAAGTACTTTCACTTGTGAAACTTACTTGTTCATATTCCCTCAAACGTCGTTGCGGAGCTGTATTCTCCTTCTTCAGTGAGGTTTGAATGCGGAATGCAAGTAAGTTTCACAAGTGAAAGTACCTTTAAATAATAATTATTAAATGCTGTGAAAAAAGTAGTGATGAACATTCAAAATAATATTGTTAGAAGTATCATCAATTACGGCTCAAGTTTGGACTACTAATAAACACACAAGAACAAAACTAATGACAGTAGAGATGGACTTTTGGAGAAGTTCGACAAGAGTACCCAGATGTGAGAAAATTAGAAATGAAGTTATTAAGGACAGAATGAGAATGAATGTGAAAAACGCAATTGTTGATTTATTCAAACAAACAAAAATTACAATGGTATGGACACACAAAAAGAATGGACAGGAAAGGTTGCCAAGAAGAGTTATGGAACGGACCCGACTAGGAAGAGGGAAAAGTGGAAGATCACCTATCACCTGGATAGAATAAATTCAGACTATATTGAGGGAAAGAGAAATTGAAGAAGATCTTTGGATGGACAAGGAGCAGTGGAAGATGAGCATTCAAACAATTCTGTAATCTTTGGTTCTGGAAAATGTGTAAACATTGTACAGTCGGAATAAATAATAATATTGGATCGCAATAAGGGGAAGAATGTCACTAATGTTTCAGTGAAAGCAGTCTACCTAGAAGACAAAACTCCGCGATTAAATCTGACACAAAGTAGCAACTCCACCAAGTGTCTGAATATCAAGTGGAGTTACCAGGGATATGATGACATTCACATAAGTGAATATCAACGAACTGCTTAAAGAATTGTGAAAAATATAATATAAAAATATATCCGCAAATAAAACTTAGATTATGGTTTCCAAATCAGAGAAACCGATTAGATCTAAGCTAAATATTGGAGCAAATAAATCATATTAACTTTTGGGTGATGTTATACGTTCTGATAGAAAGAGGAATTGGATAATTGCCCATTTTTATTGTATGTCTATGACATATTTTATCCAATCTCTTTTAAGATCTGTCACAAAACTTAAAAACAAAATACAGTTTTCCGAATTTTCCGAACTGAAGTTCGTAGTAGGAGTCAATGGATCCTCCTCCTACATTAAACAAAATTAGAAATGACGACATAATAACGATGGGTAACGAAAGCTTTTATGCGACATGACGATAAATAAGAAAAAACAACAGTCATGAAATGTTCCAGAAATGGAAAAAAGACAAGGCAAAGAAAACAGTATGATTGGTCACCACCTTCTACTCAATTGAAACTGATTCACCATCCTGATCGAGGGATTGTTTGAAGAGCGTAGTGGGAGGAGAAGGTTCGGGCAGGAGTATATGAATGAAATAAAAGGATGAGGAAGGCATGTAGTGATTAATAGGCTGTCTGCGGAAAGGAAGAAATTTGCAAACCCACCCACCTCTTGGTTCAAGAGAAGAAGTAGAAGGTAACGAAAGCTCACCTAAACAAGGGCTCAGATACAAAACAAAAGGAAGAAGGAATGAAGAAAACGCTTTATAGCTGAAGACGAAGCAGGCAAATGTCGAAACTGTGTATCGAAGATGATCAGGGTGACATTGATTCGACAATGAATCGGGTAATGTTTTTTGTAAACAAAAAACAATATTTACAACCTGAATAATTGTAAACACAAGATGCCAATGCTAGACAAGTATCACGAAAATAATCGATAACCTGAAATAAGTAAAGTAAATACGGAGTATAGGATTCTTTCAGCACCGTATTTTTATTTGGTCTTAGATTTCCTTCAGTTTCCGAACACCTTATAGAGACAGTTTCCCCTTAGACTAGTTTTCGTCTTATTTGATAAACGCAGGTTTCATAATGAACATATACAATTACAGAATATGTTTTTCTCAGAAGGTTCATATCCGAAGAAGTAAAATTATCGCAAAGCGATTCAAATTAAACAAAAAAGTAAATAAAACGAAGTGTACTGACTGAACCTTGAATCTATGCCGAGTGTCAAAGAAATGTCTCGGCCATCTCCGTCACCACGCCTCGTGTGCATTTACCTTTCTCTTCTCTTCCTTTTCTCCTTGTGTCCTTGGCCAGGCGTCCTTAACATTCAGACAATACACTTCTTCAACGAGTTTTTTATGACCGACTTTCTCTATTCGTGTTGACACCTTAACGTTCTGTAAGGGGACGTCCATTAATTGCGCGAGGTTTTTTTTTTAAATTTGGACCCCCTCCCCCCCTTGGTGAGATTTGGTGAGACGTGGTTGGACCCCCCCTCCCCCTCATGTGAGGTTTACCCTATAATTTTAAAAAAATTAAATTTATTTGATATGTTCATGTTTTTGCTTCATATACCACTAAAAATATATAAAGCATATCTTCTATGTACTACATTTTTTCTGTGAAATTAGAGGTGAAAATGATAACTACGTTTAAGGTGCACTATAACGAGTGTAATTAAATTAATTGTCTTGAAAGCTGCCAAATGGCTCTCTACATATCGTGGTTTTTGCAAATAATTTTCGCAAATAAGCAAATACAAAATAGGCTGCGACACCACCTTCCCTAATTCTTCACTCACTCCATGGGCATTCATGTGCTTCCTCTATTGTAATGATTGGACACATGACATCCATGTGTTTTGGTAGTACAGGAAGACAGTCATTAGACGTATCTACATCCTCCTCGTGCAGCCACTCCAGCCTATCGTCCACGGCGCACAGCAGCTTCTCAGCCCGACGGGTGACCACACGCGTTGGTCGAACCCTGACCACAGGTGCTCGCGGGGTTTCATGCAGGGCCGACCTGTGTTTCTGCAGCTTCATACACGAAGCAAAGTAGATGCCGCAAGTCGTGCAGCATCTGTTATGGATAGTTTGATCATTCAGCAAAAGTAATCGTCGGCATTTGGGAATAGTCCGCATGTTTGGGATACACCGTGAGAGATTGCCGAAGCAGGAACGGTGCGAACGACTTCCCATCGTGTTCCCCAGGCTCCGGCACAGTCGGTTCTCCGGTCACTTGGAGGATCGGATAAGTTGGAGGCATGAAACGTCCGCGAACCACAGTATGCAGCGCACTCCTCAATGGCCTGCAGCAGTCGCGATTTTCACACTTGACCACATGCAAATACAAATTAAAATTTGAGTATGAATTCGAGATTTATAGAGGCGCATTTAATAGGCATTTTAGCATGAAGTACATATATAATACCTGCAGCAAATACTGGCTTTCTCTGACATGGTCTGCATACCATTGTTCATCGGGCAAGTCGGGAACTATAGATAGGCTGTCCTTCGGATTTATGTATTCGGCAACGACTTTGTGCCCGTCGATTAATACCGAGCTCCATATTTCGCCCAGAATCTCGCCTGCTTTCTGGAAGTTCTCCAGTTCTAAGGTGGGATTCACGTAGAATTTCAATCTCTTGATTTATATGATCACTAAGAGAATTCTTGTCGGTGAACTTCAGCTTAGCTTCCTTCCACAAACGATTAACTTCTTGCTGGCACGTTTGTTTCAACTTGTCTGCATGCCGCTTAACATACGCATTGTAAAAGTTTTGATACAAATTCATGTTGAACACAATAACATCGGCTTTATATACGTCGCAGAATATCACGACTGACACGCAGTGATTTCGACCGGCGCGGCAGGGAACTCCCCGAATGAAATCTGACACTTGTGCGGCTCTTTGTTTCAAATCGGGGAATCCCGGGAATGCACACATATATTAGTATATTCAGTTCAGTTCAGAGAGGCCATAAAGATTGGTGGGCACTTTAATATTGTCTATGCTCGGGATTAATTTTATAAAACAAAATGTTATCCGTTATAATAATGTATATTCTCTGAATTAAAAAGTTGACGTGAGATTTTCATTGGCCCCCCCTCCCTTTAAATGAGATTTGGTGAGATTTTGCCGGACCCCTCCCCCCCCATTTTGAGCTCACGTAATTAATGGACGTCCCCTAACGTCCTCAGCGCCCTGATTTCTTTAATAAGACAAATTCTTTATTTTCTTTTCAAGAAGTGACGTAGCAAAAAATTTCTTTCATTTTATCTTCAAAAAATCTGTGATCAAAATAAAACAATCTCTCAATTTTAAAAGGTTAAAATGTAGAAACCGTGTAATGCATTATGGGACCGTATACGTCGTATTATTATTATTGCATGTGTGTGTGTATATGTGTGTGTGTCTGTGTCTTCTATAGGTCCTACAAAACGTTTACATGGACGACAAGACGCAGGGAAGGCAAATGTCACCTGTATAGGCCTACTCTCTCCCAAAGGGATTTTCATCGGCTAGTGCCGCATACACACACCTAACCGCCATATATTTCTGCCAAGTTATGATGTTCCATGGCCTTCCTCATGTTTTCATACAAGGACAGTCTAGGTTTGCCCCCTTTTCCCTCTGCCCGGGGGCCTCCACTGAAATATTTTCCTCGGCCATCTTTGTTCATCCGTTCGAAGTAAGTGACCGAAACACTTTAGGCCTCTTCGTTCTACTCTGTTAATATTTGTGTCTTCTGCATGCATCTTTCTTCTGATCTCCTCGCTGGTTATTCTCACCCTTCTTAAGACTGTGGCACTTCTACGGAGATAATCCATTTCCACAGGATTCAATTGTATAATTTCCGTGCTCAACCTCCATACCTCACACCCGTAAGACAGAACTGATTCAACAAAAGCTTTTCCTATATGAATCTTTGTGGCTCTCGAAATATGTTTGTCCCACCAAATAGAGTTCAAGTTTCCTAAAACTTTCCTGCCCTGTTCTAATCGTTTTTTGATCTCACCTCTATACACTTCCTGAAAATTAATCTCCATAAAATTTCGGGAACAATGGGGAAAGTGGACGACTGCAGTGTTTCCGTCCAAATTAAAATATGAGGCCAAGACCACGGTAACAGCAGAAGAGCAGGATCGTGTTCCCTGTGGACATTAATATTAACGTGAGCGACAATTAACATTTGATAGCCAACGTCATAGGCGGGGAGGGGGGATTTGTGTATATCTACACACAAGAAAGACATTAACATTCAGTTTGTATCATAACAAGGTATACCTGTCTCTAAAGTTCCGGAGGAACTAGAAAATGCCTTAATGGTCTTAGATTCGATGACAGAAAATTTATGATATCCACCAACCAGGCGCAAACGGTTGCATATATTGACATCGTTAAGTGGCTAACGGATGCAGAGATCAAGTATCTCCCGAGACAAGGAGATTCCCCCCACCAAGTGTCAACAGTCTTTCTGGGAGTGGATGAGCGGGTAATTGATACGCACTCAATTGCCCTAGAGAGAAGAAATTACCCCAAAAGGTGGAATAATGGAATAAACAGATTTTGGTCAACGGCATTAGGCAGGCCGCACACTGGACAGACATTTTGTTTCCCAACAGAACGGTTTTGACTCATCGTGTTGGAAAGCGTCGCTTCGGTGGAGAGATCCTTGAGACATTGGCTCACGACAAAAAAATCTCTCGTCAGCAGTAAAAGTGTGTGGTTCTTTGGTTCGTAACAGGCATTATTTTGCATCTACGTATTTCAGTTTCAACTACACCTACACTTGTTTCCATTGTATACTCAAGAGCAATCAATAATAGTAATAATAATAATAATGATAATAATAATAAATACACAACAATATACGAGAATCAGAAAGAAAGGACAATCCACGCACTTTCCACGTAGGACTAGTAAGGTATACCTGTCTTAGTTGTGTGGTTAGAACCCAGCGCATGCGCAGTTTAAAATGTCTCAAGCTGTTTTGTTGCGAGACATAATTTGAAGGAGCTTCGTCTTTGGTCCCAAGGGTCCTCGCAACGTCTCTAGCCAGTGTGTGGCGCTTTATACATCCTAATGGCAGTAGAGTCACCTGCGACACTTTGCGACACAATGGGTCAAAATGGTTCTGCCGCGAAACAAAATGTCGCTCCAGTGTGCGCCCGGCCTTAGGATGCAGAAGGTAACGGAAAACCACTGCTTTAAAGAGCTATAATATATCAGGAATATCGGTATGGGATGATATCGTCATCTTGAGTAATAATGGTAATTGTCTCCAACATACTGATAACATTTATATATTTAACAGAGTAAGTCAGCAGGAACGGTGACGGGTTTGAATAGTAATTCATCAAAAACAAACACTTATGATATTTAGTCGTCAGTAGTACCCAGAAGGTCTGTCTATTAGCGTCCATCAGGTAGAAAGAATTAACTCATATAAAGTTATGGATTGTTACATCACCAGCTAACTAGATCCTGTCAAAGAAATTAACCAAAGAATGGATGCAGCAGGAACAACGGTTCTTTAGATAAAATCTATGTTGTGTAATAACAATCTGAATTTGAAGCTGAGACAAATGATTCTTAAGTATTGTATCTGGTCAGTGTTGTAGTGTGGATCTGAAGTCTGCACACTAAAAGAAGCGACAATTAGGCGAATAGACGCCTTCGAAATGTGGCTTCACAAAAGAATGCTTTGTATTCCACGAACAGGACGAAAACAATCCAATGACGAATTTTTAGAAGGGCAAAGGTTCTACGAGAACTTATAACAGCTGTTAAATGTAGGAAACTGCCATATATAGTACTCAGAGGCAAGCAATACGAATTATTGAAGTTGATCTTATAGAAAAAAGTTGAAATCCGAAGAGGTGTTGGAAGATGGCAACCATCCTGGTTGGGGAGTATTCAAGACAGGACGGGTATTATCATCGTCGAACAATTGTTTCGTGTTTCAGAAAACAGAGACGAATACGCCGGTTTGATAACCAACATCAGTGAACCTGACAAGGCACGCACAAGAATCCTCATCATCACCATCCCGTAGACCTGTTTCGGAACACATCTCCTTCTCGATCTATCGACATCTCTCTTCTCAGTGGATGATAACCCAAGGCAGCCACAGGTAGACGGGTATCAGGCATGCCATTCAAGTTTTCACACCGTCTCCTTTTGTGGTCTTCAATCTTCTGGTACAATATTTAAATCGCATCTAATATCCTTCTCCGATCCATGAGAGAACAACCTTTCGTCCCTCTTAGAAATCTCATTTCGGCTGCCTGAATCTTCTGCACGTCCCTTTTGCCAAGAGTCTCATTATGTCTCAAATGTCTCATTAGCATACGAATGTGGGGACAGCCACAGTTTTATAAAATTTGATTCGGGTATCCTTCCGTGTTTTATTTTTCAGGTACCTACGAATCGTTTCACAGATGCGTCTAAATTTTGTAAGCTTAAAATTGGGAAATACGGCAAAACGACAAAAGGACAAATGCAAATGGATTAATGGCAAGCACAAGAAGAAAAATAATATAAAAATGCAATTTGTATCGTAACAAAGAATATGCTAATTTAGTTCCGATAAAAAAACGCTACATTTATCAACATGGATATAACTGTCAGGAAAGCGGCCGACTTGTGCAACGAGTCCGTCCGAATAACAATGTCAGGCCAAGGCCGCGTAGCAGGATCGCGTTCCCTGTGTGACCACGCTGACGTCGGTCCAGGGATATCGCCCACCGGAATGACGCCAGCGATTGACGTCATACTAATTATACCTGTAGTCTGCCATTGATTAACGCCGCCGTTTCTGACAGATAATAATCAATCTAGCGATTCAGCTGATTTCATTACTCGACAGGTTGCTGAGAATTTATTCGACAATACGCATTTCTCTTAGCGGTAAAACTGTGACTCTAATATTATAGATAATTGTACGTATTAAAATTACCTTTAAATCAACAATAAAAGCACTGAATCCGTGCCCCGTTCAGCTACAAGAATATCGTCAGGATAAAACAGATGATTAACGAGTGGGCGGAGTTATACATTTTAAATAACACTGAACATTGAACACTTAACACTGATTGAATTTTAAGTGAACTGACTGATTTTGCCACGTTCTTTAATTTTTTGAACTAAGTATGTTCTAAAACCAAGGTTTGAAAGAAAGATCGTAAGTAGTATTTATGGCACGGTTAAAGAAGATGATGAATGGAGAATAAGAAATAACCAGTAGATGAGCTTTTGAATCGTGAGGACATTGTAAGATTCGTAAAGGCTCAACGAATACAATGGCTAGGTCACCTAGAGCGGACAGATGATCATCAGCGTATGTTACAGAAAAATCATGAGGGCGCAAGTTTATAAAAACAGAGAGAGGAGCCGATCTAGGAAAAGATGGTTGCATGATGTGCTAGAAGATCTCAGAAGAATAGATGTGAGGGACTACACCGAGATGACAATGGATAGAAGGCTTTAGAGAAGATCGGTGTTGGAATCCGAAGCTCACGTTGGGCTGTAGTGGTAAAGAAGAAGAATGATCTAAAGCTATTAAGACAAGACAATTTAAAAACACTGTTCAGTACTGAACTTCAGTATCGTGTTATCATTCCTAAGCTTGTTTGGAAATTATACAATAACAGAATGCAATTTGTTTCAGGGAAACAGACGAAATGGATGTAAGCAGCGGAGGTCGTCAAACCGAGTATTTTTTCACTTTAACGAAGTACTGTAACTTTTTGTCATATTTCCTTGTAATTCCTGGGTCAGTGTTCTAAATATGTTTTGTTTACAAACAATAAAACCGTTAGCTGGAGGATTGTTATTGTTTCCACCAGGCTACACGTCACAATAGACCAACGATCTATACTAGTGGATCGCGCTGTGCATGTTAACAAAACAGTCCTGCTCGTTCAGCTCTCCCCACCACCTGGCTGTCGTCGCTCGCTGCTGGAACTTGAGCAGCCCATGACAACACTGAGTTTTATCATTACGCTTTCATTATTAAAGGAAAAGTACTAAAAGAATAAATTTCTTAAGGAATACGGATAAGAAATTTTACCAACGGGATGATGAAAAATACAACAGAAACAATTCCTAATTATTAATTTAAATGTGTTTTTAATTTTTATTATGTACATGTTGTTGACCATCATAATGTTTGCATTTCGACATTTCGTTATAATTACATTACTACAGTACGTCATTTTTGTATATTACATTCTTAACAACTTACAATTAACTCAAATAAACTTAAAACTAAATGGGCTTATGCTAGATTATCTACAAAATTATTTGCACAAACTAATATTTAAAAGTGAATTCTCAAATTGTGCGCCGCGTATGTAATCTGTCTGATCTTTTTAACAGTGCAATAGGGATTCTAATGTCGCTTTTGTGATACATATGATAGGCCTACATATGCCGGTAACTGTCATATTTATATCTTCTATTTTGAGCATTTATTATAAAGAATTCTTAAATTATCGGAAAATTCCATTTATAAGAAAAACACGCGATTAACATGTTTCTTTCTCAGTTACATATTGCAAAAAAGAACGAGCTTATTATACTTTTGACGAACACCTATCACGGAAAATTGTATTCTCAACAATTTTACGGGGACAAAGTCATATGGTACACAGGGAGAAATGTAAATTTATAGAAAGCGGTGGTTTTCTTTAGAAGTAAGAAAACAATAAAATATGTAGTAAAGAGCGATAGATATTCAAAAGACGACCTTGAGTTGACGCCAGTAAGTCGGCTAAAAACTTACAAATTGTCACAGGCGGGTCGGACCGTCATAAAACTGTATTGTTTGCTAGGGTGTACGAAACATTTACTAAGGTTGTAAAAGTTAAGTGCATCTAACAAAAGGAGCTATATTTTAGAAAAAGAGCGTATGTGTGAAATGGAAGGTGACGCGAATTTTCATACCACGTGTTCACGCGCATTTTGTGGACGAATAACGAATAGCGTCATTTTTTACGCGGGCTGTTCCGTTAAACAGATTGGGTAGTTTTGAATTTAGCGGTAAGTCAGACCAATAGGCGTGTAGTTTGTCGATATTGAGAGAAGGTAGTCTGTAGCGAAGTATAAAAATACTGAGTGTAAGAAGTTAAGTCAGTCAACGGAGAGATTACAGATATTCGACTCGTATTAGTTGCAATAATAATTTCTCAGTAATTTGATTAAGTATATTTCAATCGCCACGTAAGTCAGTCACGGTAACGCGATATTAAGTATTGTGAAAGCTACATATTATAAACATTTAATAATCGTTCACAAGAATAACGTGCAGAGAAATTAGAGAAGATAAGTTAAAATCGAGTAACATATCCAAGTTTTACTTAACACAGCATCAATCGTTGAATGTCGAAATACATAGCGATTTAAATGTGTGAAACGTCATGGTGCGGGACGGTCGATCAATAAGCAGTTATTAATCTGGTGTTAGACGCACTTAGCTTTGTAAAAGAATATACTGTGTATTCAACTAGTGTATTAGCATACGGCACCTGTGTAGTTATCACTAAGTTGTCAAAGTGAATGGTGTTTAATACCTGTGAAACCAGTGTATAAATTAGTGCAAAACTAACAAGGATAAGGGCTCAACGATTAACGTCGGCGACCCGCCTGGAACGTGTAGAATTGATTACATCGCGGCGCAGAGTGGATTCAACATGCAAGTAAATAATAAAATGAACACTTATTTTACTATTGTCTATTAAATTTAAATGTATGTAACTCATATTTGGTGACTCAATTAGTCAAAGAATCCATAGCCAAGAAATAAGCACAAACAAATTTTATAGCAAACTTATTAAAGGTAATGATCTACAAATTTTGTAATATGTAAATACAAATTAGTTATTAAAAACTTAATTAATAACAGTCAAATTGTGTTTATTTATTACTGGCGCCCTGGGATAATTCTTAAGAGTCGGTACACTAAAGTAATTGTTACATTCTGTTGCTGATAATTAGTATGGTATAAATATTAATATTGTCATTGGGTAAATTAGCTTGATAAACTCTTACTTTGCACATGCTCGTAGGCCAAGTGTAGTATGTATAATAGTAACGTGAACTTTTATTAAGGCCTATTAAAAGTGAATTACATTCTGTCGCCCGGAACGTGGGACTATTGAGTCACTAATAGAATAGTAAAATAAGAATAAAATAGAATTAAGAATAACAATAATATACGATATAGTTGTATGATTACGCGGAGTAAGAGTAGGAAAAACATTAACACACAGAACAACACGCACGGAAAAACAATAACATGAATACAGAAACAACATCCCACGGTAACGAAATGGACTTCGATATAAACAATCAGATAGGAGATTCGCAGACGATCGCACACATTTCAATGGGGAATGAAGAGTCAGGGACGCGGGGACTGAACGAAGAAAATACAGAAACACAACATATTACACAAGAAACACTAGTAGAGGTTAGAGAGAGACCAGTATATCAGACATTACCAGAGAAAAACAAAGACACCGATGTATGTACAATACTCCAACAACTATTACAACAAACACAACGAATTGAACAACAATCGAAAGAAACAAAAGAACAACTATTACAACAAACACAACGAATTGAACAACAATCGAAAGAAACAAAAGAACAAATAAAAGAACTGGCGGAAAAAACAACACAACAGCTAACACAACAAGCGACACAACACAAACAACAAATGCAACAATTAGCAGAGCAGATGCACAAACAAAATATGGAACTAAGAAACAAAGTATTCACGCAACTCAATCAAGAAAGAGCAAATAACCAAAAAGTTCTCCAGGAGTTTAGAGTAGATATTGATAATAAGATCGAAGAAAATTGTGATAAGATTAGTACCGAAATTAGTGCCAATACAAAAAACAAATTAAAGAACTTG
Source organism: Magicicada septendecula (assembly GCA_034769895.1). Taxonomy (NCBI): domain Eukaryota; kingdom Metazoa; phylum Arthropoda; class Insecta; order Hemiptera; family Cicadidae; genus Magicicada; species Magicicada septendecula. The sequence goes on along the minus strand of CM068370.1, from coordinate 35,487,281 downwards.
ACGAAAAATACAATAATAATTTTGAAATAATTATTGAAACAGTAAGTGTAAACAATCAAAGATGTGCAGATAACACGGCAGCTATAAATGAATTAAAGGTCGAAGTCTGACGAGACACACCTTAAATTACAATAAATACAACAGGAAGTACGAACTAAACTAGCGTCAATAAGCAACACACCATGTAATCGGAGCATGACAAACGAACAGGTGAAGGACATAAAATATAATGGCACGGGTGATTTCCCGATGGAATTTATTAAAGAATTGAATGAAATATTCAGAGAACATTATCAAGAGGCCGGAAACATCAAGTGGATAGCAAGACATCTTTAAGGAGAGGCAGCAGTGTGGTGGAGGTTAGTAAAAGATAACATTAACAATTTTGTGGACTTCACTGACGCATTTATAAGTAAATATTGGAATGACGTCATCCAAGAGAGAGTACGCAATGAACTGGAATTCGGAAGGTATCACGCCGAGAATGGGATGAACATGATCCAGTACTTAGAGAGTAAACTGTTAGAAAACCGACAATTAATTCCGCCAATACCTGATAAGTATTTAATTAGAAAAATTACTAAACATTATCCGCATGAAATAAGAGTTGCGATAATTACTCGTGGTGTAGTGACAATCAATGAATTCGAGCAGGTCTTGTTAGAATTTATGAGTCTGAGAAGTGACACCAGAGAGGCGAGCCGAGGGTACTATGACAGACGGCGAGATCGTAAATCATGGACGAGGGGTGAAGAGGAGAGAGAGCGACCAGCTGAGCACGGGCGCGCAAATGAAAGTGAAAGTAGACCAGTTACTTCACACTACCCCAAACGAACAAACAAGTTTAAAAATGAGAACGAACCTATTCCATCGACCAGCGGTGCGAACGGTAACAAAGTTAATACCGTTATGCCAAGAAACTAGCTAAGTTCTGTAAATATGAAGTAGACTTAAGTAATATTAGTAAATATATTAACACTACTTTTCTAGATTTAAGAGATGATTTAATGGATAATGATGATGTCAACATAATATGTAAAGTTAATAAATGTCCGGAAGTAAGTGTCTCGTTGAACGGAGTGTCCACATACGCCTTATTGGACACCGGGAGCCAATTAAACGCTGTCTCAGAACAGTGGTTTAAAGACAATAAAAAGGAATTGGGTGATCTAGAAATGTTAAAATTGTCGAATACCGTAATTAAGGGTGCAACCGGCAATAAGTCGAAAAGGGTTACACAACAAATCCTATTAACTGTCCAAATCGAAAGTTTAAGAGTCGATAGTGTATTCGTAGTTGTCCCAGAATTAATAAAAGATTGTATCTTAGGCATAGGGTTATTGGAAGAAAATGGGTGTGTGATCGACCTGAACAACAAACGATTAATCATTCAGGGAGACCAAAACCAGGAAGGAACTACAGCGGAGATACTACGAGTAGAACTAGCATCTGCCGATGAAGAGATCGAAGAATTGATTGGACAGAAGGTACAAACTATCACAGAAATAACCGAAGCTGAACGGAGCGAGCTAAAGCATATTTTGATGGATAATAAAATGGTATTCCGGGATACGCCAGGTAGGATTAACTCGTATCAACATAAATTCGAAGTCACCGATCGGACACCCTACTGTCAGAAAGGTTGGCCGATTCCGATGAGATACAAGGAAGCAGTGAAGGCAGAAATCCAGAAAATGGAGGCGCATGGTGTTATTGAAAGGGCCCAGAGTCCATACGTCAACCCTATGGTTACTGTCGTAAAGAAAGACCAGACGGTTAGATTATGTTTGGACGCCCGTAAGCTGAATTCAGTTACAGTTCCAGACCATGAGGGAGCCATCCCAATTAACAAGATACTGGCAAAATGTGGAAACATTAAAGTCATGTCCACAATTGACCTCCGTAGCTCATTTTGGCAAATCCCATTGCATCAGGAATGTAGAGATTTTACTGGGTTTTTGTACGAAGGCAAGTGCTATCGGTACACAGTGACGCCGTTCGGATTGAAGACTAGCCTAGCAAGTTTAACACGTGGTTTGGACCGAGTATTGTCGGAAGAAGTGAAGGCATTTACGATCTTATATGTAGATGACTGCTTATGTATCTCGGATAGCGTGGAAGAGCACCTACGGCACTTAAAATTATTATTACGTGACATCAAACAAGCTAATTTAACTGTCAACTTTAAAAAATCGCAGCTGTTTCGTAAAGAGATTGATTACCTGGGATATCGCTTAACAACAGAGGGTATCACCGCCGCACCGGATAAGATTAGAGCCATTCAGGAATTTCGGAAGCCAAATAATCAAAAACAACTTAAAGGATTTCTGGGCTTAACCAATTTTTACAACCGATTCACCAATAAATACGCCGAAGCGACGCAACCGTTGTTAAACTTATTAAAAAAGAATACCACTTTTAAATGGACAAAGGAAATGGATCAGCATTTTGAGAGAGTCAAGGAATTATTCATCGAATCAGTGGTTCTTAAGCATCCTGACCCCAACAAGCGTTTCTACCTACAGACGGATGCGAGTCGTTATGCGCTGGGAGGCCAGCTTTACCAGCTAGACGAGAATAACGACATTGGAGTAGTCGCATACACAAGCCGCGTGGTACGGGGAGCTTAGCGTAATTACTTCACCACAGAATTAGAGCTACTGAGTGTTGTATACTGTTTGCAAAAATTTAGGACCTACGTACTGGGTAAGCCTTTTACAATCATTACTGACAACAAGGCGTTAATATTCATAAAAAAGTGCCACCTAAATAATTCCCGCATAACGCTATGGATTCTCGCTATACAGGAGTATGATTTCGACATCATTCACTGCAAAGGGCGAGATAACATCGTGGCGGACATCCTGAGCAGGCATCCTGAAGACATGGACGGAGGAACAACCAATCGATCGAACCGAGGAGTTAGAGATCAATCTTATCAACATCCGCATCAGTAAGGAGGCTAAGGAGCAGCTCAAGAATATAAGAAGTTATCAACTAGCCGACATGAAATTGAAGCGAATTGTCGACGTAATACGAGCCAATAAACAACATAAACTTGCCCAAAAATACAGTTGGCACAATGACAAATTATACCGAAGCGAAAAAGGGATATGGAAACTTATGTTGACCAATGAACTTTGCCACAATATGATTGCTGAACTACATCAGGCATACAGTCATGTGGGAAATCGTCGTACATATCAACTGTTCAAAGAAAATTTCACGGGGAACTCAGTTAATAAGATTACCAAATTAATTACGAAAACTTGTCAAATATGCCAGAAAAGCAAGGACCATTTTAAACGAATGGTAGGCGAAACGCAGCCTGTCATACCCCAAAACAAGAGTGAACTAGTTAGTATTGACTACTATGGACCATTACCGGTATCCACCGGCAAGGTCAGGTACATACTCACTGTGATTGACAACTTCACCAAATATGTAAAATTATATAAATTAAGGCAAGCCACCACGACCGCCACTATAAATAAAATTAAATTGTATTGTGAAGAAATGGGAAGGCCATCAGCAATGCTGACTGACAACGGTACCCAGTTCACCAGCCAACGATGGTTCACAGCATTGACGGAGATGGGTATTAAACCAAAATATACCGCTGTTCGCAAACCGTGCACTAATTTGGCCGAAAGGATCAATCGACAATTAGGCAACATGTTTAGGGCATTGACATCCGAAAGACACACAAAGTGGGCACAATATCTTAATCTAGTTGAAGCATGTATAAATCAAACATACCATGAGACAATTGAAACCACCCCGTACGAGGCACAGTGGGGAAGAAAACCGGAGCGGGACTGGACCAAATATCTTGACAAGGAAATGATGCCGACAAGCCAACCAATTACTTATCATAATATTTACTTACGCATAAAAGAAAAGGAAGAAAAAAGGACAAATCGAATCAACGCTGCTCATCAGATTTCAAAATTCCAAATAGGAGATAAGGTGTTGCTACGCGCGTATCCAATCTCAGATATTAACAAGAAGATAATAGGGAAATTTTGCAATATATTTGAAGGACCATATAAAATAACAAAGAAACTCGGAACAGCAACCTATCAGCTAGAAGACGCACGACGACCAGGATGTATCAGAGGAAATTTTAATATACGACAATTAAAACCGTATTATGAGCAAAGACCTATTACTACACACATGAACACTGATACTACATAGATAATAAACAGATTGTAATAGCACACAACGTCTACATATGTAATAATTGTAAGATTCGAATACTGGTGTAATAAATAAGATAATCATTGTTAATTATTAAATTGTATAAGGATTCCAAAAGATATTAGCGTAGTTATTATGAATGTACTACATTGTAAGAGTAAGTTAAGGGAAGTAGAACGTAAACAGATGTTAGGGCAAAATGTCATTGTAACATGTGTTGAGATGAAAGGGAGAGCAAAGCAAAATATTTTAAAAGTAGTCGTTTCACCAGTTTGTCAAGGGTGGGACGGAGAGTCTGTTTGTAAACAAACCTTGAAATGCCGTTGACACTTAGGGTATAACAACAGATCGTAAACTAACTAATATTACCATGTTATGTTAAATAAATTAAAAGTAATTAATATAATGTGATGTACAAACAAATCTAGATTATAGCAAGGGTTAAACAAATTATTGTTAGTAATATAAAATTTTAGCAGGGGATTAGGGACGCATCAATAGAATCAATCCCAAATTCTATTAAAATTTTGATATGATTCTATCGGGGGACGACATCACGGAAAATTGTATTCTCAACAATTTTACGGGGACAAAGTCATATGGTACACAGGGAGAAATGTAAATTTATAGAAAGCGGTGGTTTTCTTTAGAAGTAAGAAAACAATAAAATATGTAGTAAAGAGCGATAGATATTCAAAAGACGACCTTGCGTTGACGCCAGTAAGTCGACTAAAAACTTACAAATTGTCACAGGCGGGTCGGACCGTCATAAAACTGTATTGTTTGCTAGGGTGTACGAAACATTTACTAAGGTTGTAAAAGTTAAGTGCATCTAACAAAAGGAGCTATATTTTAGAAAGAGGGCGTAGTGTGAAATGGAAGGTGACGCGAATTTTCATACCACGTGTTCACGCGCATTTTGTGGACGAATAACGAATAGCGTCATTTTTTACGCGGGCTGTTCCGTTAAACAGATTGGGTAGTTTTGAATTTAGCGGTAAGTCAGACCAATAGGCGTGTAGTTTGTCGATATTGAGAGAAGGTAGTCTGTAGCGAAGTATAAAAATACTGAGTGTAAGAAGTTAAGTCAGTCAACGGAGAGATTACAGATATTCGACTCGTATTAGTTGCAATAATAATTTCTCAGTAATTTGATTAAGTATATTTCAATCGCCACGTAAGTCAGTCACGGTAACGCGATATTAAGTATTGTGAAAGCTACATATTATAAACATTTAATAATCGTTTACAAGAATAACGTGCAGAGAAATTAGAGAAGATAAGTTAAAATCGAGTGACATATCCAAGTTTTACTTAACACAGCATCAATCGTTGAATGTCGAAATACATAGCGATTTAAATGTGTGAAACGTCATGGTGCGGGACGGTCGATCAATAAGCAGTTATTAATCTGGTGTTAGACGCACTTAGCTTTGTAAAAGAATATACTGTGTATTCAACTAGTGTATTAGCATACGGCACCTGTGTAGTTATCACTAAGTTGTCAAAGTGAATGGTGTTTAATACCTGTGAAACCAGTGTATAAATTAGTGCAAAACTAACAAGGATAAGGGCTCAACGATTAACGTCGGCGACCCGCCTGGAACGTGTAGAATTGATTACATCGCGGCGCAGAGTGGATTCAACATGCAAGTAAATAATAAAATGAACACTTATTTTACTATTGTCTATTAAATTTAAATGTATGTAACTCATATTTGGTGACTCAATTAGTCAAAGAATCCATAGCCAAGAAATAAGCACAAACAAATTTTATAGCAAACTTATTAAAGGTAATGATCTACAAATTTTGTAATATGTAAATACAAATTAGTTATTAAAAACTTAATTAATAACAGTCAAATTGTGTTTATTTATTACTGGCTCCCTGGGATAATTCTTAAGAGTCGGTACACTAAAGTAATTGTTACATTCTGTTGCTGATAATTAGTATGTTATAAATATTAATATTGTCATTGGGTAAATTAGCTTGATAAACTCTTACTTTGCACATGCTCGTAGGCCAAGTGTAGTATGTATAATAGTAACGTGAACTTTTATTAAGGCCTATTAAAAGTGTATTACACACCTAATTTAGAAATATTTGCTGCCAAAGTTTTTTCTTTGGCAGGAGCATGACATATAACTTTAAAAAACTTTTGACCTATAAGTTTAATGAGTTTAATTTCATGACTGTCTGCAAAGTCACTACAAAATTTATGATTTTTAAACACAGAACCTGTGAACTGGCGACAAGTTTGTGCTAATAAATTATAAGTATTTACTTCTTTGTTGTTATTAGACAAATATAAATTATACATGTATTTAATCAGTTTTAGAACATCATGAGATGCCCTCACCAGTTTGCCCTTTGAAATAAAATTTGTAAAGTGAGTGTACGCACTAATATCTGAAACGTCGGCCAACAGTACGTTCCTGCATTCCAAACACTTGATTTTGCTGTCAGTTTTTCTTACAATAAATCCACTTATATAAAATAAAATATTATCTTTGTAATATGTAGAACTCTGATTCCCTATCAAGTCACAAAGCACCTTTTCAAAGTTACAAGTCTCTGAAATATCTTCCTCTTCTAAAGTTAAAAGATACATTTTCTTCGCTGCTTTTCTGATGTCTCTTCTTACAATTGTAGGCTGCACAATGGACGGGCATGTTGGTTAAATATTTTAACAGTCTACTGAAAATATATTTTTAGTGAGATCACAGAACAAGAAGTAGTATGTCGAAGCAAAACACACGTAATTGCATGGGTGCGTAATTGTGACACTATGATATGCGGTATGCACAGTATGCACACTTGTTGCAGTGGACAGCCAGATGGTGGGGATAACAGGTAGACCATTTGCTCCGCACCTCTACTCCACACAAGCGCGATCCAGTAGTATAGATCGTTGCAATAGACAGACTGACGTCAGAAAATACATTAATTATGCAATATTTTAATAAACTGATCCTCTCGCCTACGGACGGAGACTACGTAGTTTGTACGCTTTATTTACGTTATTCTTCTGACGATTATGCTTTTCTGTGAGCACTGTATCATCAATTATCCATGCTTTTGGTATCCAGGCCAGTTATATGTACTGTATATGAATAGTAAAATAGTTTACCTTTTTACTTCCATATTCCTTAAGGAAATGGAAGTATGGTGATGGCAAAAAAAATCGTGTTCGAGATTATTGCAGATTCTGATTGTACTACACTCAAAACATGAAAAAAATTCGTTTTTCGAAAAGTGTTTGTGTGTGTGTGTCTGTCTGTCTGTCTATCTATCTGTCTGTGTGTCTGTCAGTAGATTTTTTTCTATGGCAAACGATAACTGCCGCAAATTCAAACAGAATCAAATAATTTTTTGCGTACAGCCCTGATTTGTAGATTAATCACGACCTATTGTTTTTGGTGAAGATCGGTTGAGGGAAAGGGGTAGTTTACCAGCAACGTTTTTTTATCAAGCGTTTTTATATGGCAAACGATAACAGCCGCAAATTCAAACAGAATCAAATAATATTTTGCATACGTCCCTGAGTTGTAGAGATCTCAAGGATTTTCGATTTTGGTGAAGATCGGTTAAGGGGAAGGGGTATTTTACCAGCATCCTTTTACGTTTTAGCAACAGTAAAGTACTTGAAAATTCATTTAAACTTTTTCAAACAATGGTAATTGTTAAAAATAAAATAATTTTGTTGCCAGGCAATAAAATTATAATTTTTTCATTTTAATGTAAATTATGAATGATTTAATATACATGTATAAAATAATATATCGTTCGTGGCAGGTAAGCATATCTCAGTTATGTAATGTTTACGTTTCCATTTTATTATTATGACTACAGCAATAAAAAGGCAGGGAAGACACACACACACACACACACACACACACACACACACAATTCGCGTTATTTCTGGCCTCACTCATGTTTATTTTCTTACGTTTGCACGCTTTTTAAATGGAAAGTGCCGAAACACACACCAACATAACGCCTGCAAGCCGAAAAAATGGACATCAATTTGCTTCCTGTGGATCGCTGGGCAGTGTAACTGCACGTGTTTACAGAGGAACGATTCATAGACAGACTTTTCGTCTTTAGGGAATGAACCCTCTGCAAGATGCTGAGGGTCCATGAGTGACTTCGGAGCGCTCCTTCTTTTTCGCGTGTTGATCTGTGAAACATACACTGTAGATTCGCAGCTTTACTCTAAGCAACGCTCAATAGGAAACGTTGAAAATTTTTGTCCACGGTGTACCCTCATTCACACTAAACCTGCTCTGATGTTTTAATTACAGACATCATAATATTAAAACTTTGGAAACTTGAGCACCACTTAATGGAGATCAATCATTAACTTATAAAAGCCATTAATTTTATGCATATTTTTTATATAAAATATATAAAAACCCAAACGTGAGAAGGCACGCGATGTCGTTGGTGCGGACCACGAAATGCTATAGTCGACTCAAAGAAATATATTTTATATTTATATTCATTGTGATGTGTGTAAAATTGTATATAAAATTGTTTTTAATATTTAATAATTGACGAACTTCACCAAGGGATAATCCTGATGATGTCCCGAAACGCATAGATATACATAAAAGTAAAAAAGGCCACCAGACGGAAAAGAGAAAAGGTAAACTATTTTACTATTCATATCAGTTATCCGGTAAACGTATCCTCTTCCTCAACGGTTGTACTCAGAATATAGTGTGGTGTGTTTCTATTTAATTTTACTTCCATATTCCATAAGGAAATATGGAATATGAGTGATCATATGAGTGATCATATGCTATGAGTCGACTATAGCATGTCGTGGTGCGCACCACCGATATCGTGTGTGTCTAAAATCTGGGTATTTTATGTGTTTTTATGTTTATATTATATTTATTGTTATGTGTAGAATTGTGTGTACAGTGTTTTTAATATTTTAACGATCGACGAACTTCAACAAGGGATATCCTGATGATGGGGCATATGTCCTGAAACGCGTTGAATGAAATATAGAGAAAAGGCCACCAGACGGACAAGAAAAAGGTAAACTATTTTACTAATTATATTTGATTCTGTTTGAATTTGCGGCAGTTATCGTTTGCCATAGAAAATACGCTTGATAAAAAACGTTGCAGGTAAACTACCCCTTCCCCTCAACCGATCTTCACCAAAAACAATAGGTCTTGAGTACTCTACAAATCAGGGCTGTATGCAGAAAATTATTTGATTCTGTTTGAGTTTATTTTTAGGCTGGTATTGTTTGCCATAGAAAATACCATTGTTAAAAAAAACGTTGTTGGTAAACTACCCCTTTCCCTTAACCGATCTTCACCAAAAACAATAGGTCTTGAGAACTCTACAATTTAGGGCTGTATGCAAATAATCTTTTGATTCTGTTTGAATTTGCGGCTGTTATCGTTTGCCATAGGAAATACCCTTGTTAAAACATAAAACGTTACAGGTAAACTACCCTTTCCCTTAACCGATCTTCACCAAAAACAACAGGTCTTGAGAACTCTACAATTTAGGGCTGTATGCGAAACATTATTTGATTCTGTTTGAATTTGCGGCTGTTATCGTTTGCCAAAAACAAATTTCCCTTGATAAAAAAAAACCGTTGCAGGTAAACTACCCCTTTCCCTCAACCGATCTTCACCAAAAACAATAGGTCGTGAGGACTCTACAAATCAGTGCTGTATGCAAAAAATTATTTGATTCTGTTTGAATTTGCGGCAGTTATCGTTTGCCATAGAAAAAAAATCTACAGACACACAGACAGACACACACAGAGACACTTTTCGGAAAACGACTTTTTTTCATGTTTTGAGTGTAGTAGAATCAGAATCTGCAATAATCTCGAACACGATTTTTTTGCCATCACCATACTTCCATTCCTTAAGGAATATGGAAGTAAAATAAAATAATTTTGTTTCCAGGGAATAAAATTATAATTTTGTCATTTTAATTTAAATCATGTATGAGTGAAAATATATCGTTCCTGGCAGGCAAGCATATCTCAATTATGTGATGTTTACGTTTCCAAAGTTTTATTGTTGTGATTACCGCAATAAAAAGGGGCACGCACGCACGCACGCACGCACGCACGCGCACGCACACACACATACACACACACACACACACACACACACACACATTCGCGTTATTTCTGGCCTCACTCGTGTTTATTTTCTTACGTTTGCACGCTTTTTAAATGGAAAGTGCCGAAACCCTCACCAACCCGACGCGTGCAAGCCGAAAAGGTCCCCAGCGTGGACAGCGATTTGCTTCCTGTGGATCACTGGCTAGTGTAACTGCACGTGTTTACAGAGGAACGGTTCATAGAGAGGCTTTTCGTCTTTAGGGAATGAACCCTCTGCAAGATGCTCAGGGTCCATGAGAGATTTCGGAGCGTTCCTACTTTTCCGAGTGTTTGTTCTATGAAACGTACTCTGTAGATTCGCAGATTTACTCTGACCAACGCTCCATAGGGAATGTTGAAAATTTTTGTCCACTGTGTACCCCATACACACTAAAACCTGCTCTGATGTTTTGATTGCGGACACCATAATATTAAAACTTTGGAAACTTGAGCACTACTTAATGGAGATCAAACAATAACTTTTACAAGCCATTAATTTTATGCATATTTTGAAGCAATAAATGATTTAATAAATTAATACAATCTGTGTACTTATTTCTATTTTGATATAAGAATTACAAACTAATATGTGAATGTGTGTATTTATGAAAAATATATAAATATTTTTCTCCTCTGGAAAATTGTTTTCCCCTCCTAGTAAATATTTTGACCTTCCTGATTGTTAGTTATTTTCTAGCCTGTGTGGAATATAGCGTTCTGACATGGATCAGTATGGTGGGTGTTAATCAGAAGACACGAACGTATTAAGGAAGATATGTTTTGCTGAGAAATTTATAATTATACGGGTGAACAGAATCGTCGTTCAGGAAATCAGAAGACGAATGGAACGAAAGAAAGACTTGATTTTAAAAAAGAAAAATGACTAGTTCTATGTGTACTACGTGATTGGCAACAAAGAAGTAGTAACGAACAAGATTGAACGAACACTGATCACCATCGTTCGATTATTATCCGAGACATTCTACTATCCGACTATGTGAATGTTAGTAGCTGCAACAGGCAGTATTGTAATATTTAACATTCCGTAACATGTAATAATATTGTGTTAAAATAAAATATAACACACATACAGTTAACCGTTAATCTCATAGCTCACAGACAACATGGACGAGCAACTTAGTAATACGTTTAACGCGAAGTGACTGGGACCAGCTGTTTTCTCGTGTTAAACGGGCAAAGAGTGAAACAAAATGAGATAACTGAACAAATACTGTATAGATTACTTACTGTATTGTGTAGTAACATAAAGCAATAAAGAATATTCATAAGGTACTTATATATGAGTCGTTAAGTTTCAAAATCAGATAACCCAAAAAATTAAATTTTCAGGAGAGCTAAATAACTTTATTGCAGGAGAGCTGGTTTTGCAACTAACCAGCACATTCAACTCCAATTTTAATAAGGATGTAGGTACGTGTTTTAGAAACTTGTGAAGTAGATAGGGACATGTAGAAGGTAATAAAGTATAGGAAAGTGCAAACAAAATATGAATGTGAAAAAATTTGATCTACCTGGTTTTGAAACTAGACGACTCATATAAACGTTATTTATTCTCATGGATAATTATTTATGGTTAATTTTTTGAAAAAAAAAGTATGGTCAATTTTCCTTAAACTTAGTGTAAACGTTTTACGATTTAGGTTTTCTAGCACAGTAATGTATTAGTATGTCTTTTAAAGTTCCTATAGTGACAATCTTCAATTCTGTTTAAAATAGTCCGTTTTTGCACACAATTCTGCATTATTTATTTTCAACAAATTGTTCTAATTTTTCAATATGGTCAAACATTTTCAAACATCTTCCAAGTTGGCTTTTACATATCGACAAACACGGCTCAGCAACGAAAGCATGTCTGTAGCGGTAAGAACTCGTCAATTTTTCCGTATAAAGTTCGTTCACACTGTTGTCACTTTCACAGTGTTTAACATGCACTGTTTTGGGGCGTGCATGTGTGGATTTATATTTGCAGCTTCTGAAAACCGACAAAAAAATTATTTTATACTGTTATGTAATGCGGAAAAGTGTTACACCATTACAGAACACTCTACGCATTTCTCGGCTGTTCCAGTGGAATCCGGCTGTAATGTTGGGTGCGTACGTGATCTCAACATGCGTTAGCGAGACTTTTCTAGACTTTGCCGGCCGCGCGCACTGCGTCAAGGCAGCAATCAATTACGCTCCAGTGTAGCGCTGATACGTAGTATGGAATATTCTGCTGCCTCAGCGGGGTATAAATACAAGACTTCAGCTACGCTTAGTTCAGTTATTGTCGGGCGATTTACACAGCGCGGTTCGAAGTATTGTGGCGAAGTGTTATGGGTTTTGTAACTGTGCGGGACAATTGTAATACAATTGTGTTTTATATTAGTTGACATTTTTATTGCGTGTGAACAATTTTTATTTGATTTGTTGTAAGAGACTATCTTGTTGATTACAAATTGTTTAATTGTGATAATTAGAGCTGGTGATTAGTGACTTAATTGGAGTCTTGTATTTTGTTTTCCACTGTACAATTCCTCTAATTCAGAGAGTAACTCTTCTTCTTCTTCTTCTTCTTCTTCTTCTTCTTCTTCTTCTTCTTCTTCTTCTTCTTCTTCTTCTTCTTCTTCTTCTTCTTCTTCTCTTTCTCCTTCTCCTTCTCCTTCTCCTTCTCCTTCTCCTTCTCCTTCTCCTTCTTCTTCTTCTTCTTCTTCTTCTTCTTCTTCTTCTTCTTCTTCTTCTTCTTCTTCTTCTTCTTCTTCTTCTTCTTCATACGACGCCCAAGGAGACTGCTGTCGTAACAATACACTACACCCTCCTTGTTAAAATCGATGAGTACAAATATAATAGTGTTTGAAACAGTCTTTCAATCTGATCCTGGAAGGAAGAGAAATAAGTATAAAAATGAAAATATTATAAGTACAAATGTTTGTAATAAAAATTACAAAAATTTTCTCAACATCTAATATACAGGTTGTATTTAATTCTTATTCGACACAATTGCGTCTTGCAGTTTATGGTATAGATCTCTCAGATTGAATGTAAGGCATAGAAAGCGTTTGTTAACGAGCGAATTTCTACAATTAGAAATTTCATAGAATTTCGTCAATTTTGAAAGTCTTTTTTGACAATGGGTTTACAAATTATTGTTCTAAAATGAAACCCTGTAGCGGAATAAATTATGATGATTTTGATCACCATCATCTCCAAGGATTAAAGCAATGATGGTTTGAATTATGAAAAGTATCCGGGCTGTTTGGCCGTGGTCCATGGTTAAAAACAAAACCAAACGTTTCGGCAGCACCACTGGCTGCCATCATCAGTGGAATAAGATTTCTGCACTCGGGGTGTTTACGTGCAGGCCCACAGTACTGTGGTATAGACTAAAGCTGTCCTGCCATGCTACCTGTACATATAAATTCAGCAAAGTCCCACGTACAGGTAAAAATGACACCATCAACCAATCACAACAGAGATGGTATATGATTGGCTCGCACCAAGATACGCCATTATGTGACTCACTTGTTTTCCAAGAAATACTGTGGGGAAGGCTGCTGATTTCCCGCGATGCCACCTGTGCTAATTGTTTACTAATTGCAACCCCCGCACAGGTAAGTAAACATCACCGGCCAATCAGAAACAAGAAGGTGTGTGAGAGGCTCGCATCGCGCCATGCCATAATGCACTTAATGAGATGCTTTCGCCCCGTCGATTCATAGCGATCGCAGCATGCTTCTGAATCAAGACGGACTCCATATGAAGACGAGGGAAGTAATCACTCACCGCCGACAAGAGTTTCGTCTCATCGAAACGGATCCGATGGTCGGCATTGGCGAGCGCGTGTTCGGCCACGGCAGACTTCTCCGGCTGTCCCAGTCTACAGTAACGGCTATGTTCACCCACGCGTGTGCGGACGCTGCGCTTCGTGGTACCAATGTACACCTGGCCGCATGAGCAGGGAACTCCGTACACACCGCACGATGACAGCGGGTCTCGGACATCCTTCGTCGGCCGCAAGAACTGGTGTATCTTCTTTGTCGGCTTGAATACTGGCCTCACACCGTGCCGACTGAGCAGCCTACCAATGCGGTCCGTCACCCCATGAATGTAGGGCAACGCCGCGAAACCGACGGTCTCACGTGAATCCACTTCCGGCCTGGCTGTTCTTCTCGGCCGGACCGCACGTCTCACCTCCCCGACGGAATACCCATTGGCCTGCAGCGCTAGTTCGAGGTGGCGCAGCTCATCATCGAGGTACCGGGGCTCGCATATCCTCCTAGCCCGGTCCACCAAGGTCTTCAACACCGCCCTCTTCTGGCTGGGATGGTGGTTCGACTGTTTATGGAGATAGCGGTTAGTGTGCGTCGGTTTTCTACAAACTTTATGTCCGAGGCTGCCATCGGTCCTTCTAAGGACCAACACGTCGAGAAAAGCCAGCTGATTGTCGGTCTCTCTCTCGACAGTAAACTGTATCCGTGGGTGAACCTGATTGAGATGTGCCAGGAACCTGCCGAGTTCTTCCTCACCATGGCTCCAGACAACAAATGTGTCATCAACATACCGGAACCAGCACCTCGGCTTCAGCGGAAAAGATGCAATTGCCCGCTGTTCGAACCGTTCCATATAAAAGTTCGCCACCACAGGACTGAGTGGACTCCCCATGGCCACACCATCAATCATTTCAAAGAACTCACCGCCGTACTGAAAATATGTAGTTTTCAGAACATGCCGGAAAAGCGCTGTAATGTCTGCCGGAAAAAGGTTAGCTAAGTGGCCAAGGACATCATCTACGGGCACCATGGTGAACAACGAAACCACGTCAAAGCTGACCATTATGTCTCCAGGCTGCAACGACAACCCACCGAGCCTTTCAAGAAAGTGAGATGAATCCCTGACATATGACTCCGTACCACCTATATGTGGCCGGAGAAGCTCGGTCAAGTGTTTAGCGAGATGGTAGGTTGGAGATCCTATGGCGCTGACGATTGGTCTGAGCGGGACGTCCGGCTTGTGGATTTTTGGGAGGCCATAAAGCCTAGGTGGAAGGGCTTCCGAACACCGGACGACAGCCTTCACATCAGGCTCCAAGGAAGACCGCTTAACCAGATAATCGGTCCTTTTTAGGACCACTGCGGTCGGATCTCTCCGCAGTTTTTTGTAGTTTTCTGGGTCCAGCAGTTCTCCGATCTTCCGTTGGTAGTCTTCGGTGTTCAACCGAACACCGAAGACTACCAACGGAAGATCGGAGAACTGCTGGACCCAGAAAACTACAAAAAACTGCGGAGAGATCCGACCGCAGTGGTCCTAAAAAGGACCGATTATCTGGTTAAGCGGTCTTCCTTGGAGCCTGATGTGAAGGCTGTCGTCCGGTGTTCGGAAGCCCTTCCACCTAGGCTTTATGGCCTCCCAAAAATCCACAAGCCGGACGTCCCGCTCAGACCAATCGTCAGCGCCATAGGATCTCCAACCTACCATCTCGCTAAACACTTGACCGAGCTTCTCCGGCCACATATAGGTGGTACGGAGTCATATGTCAGGGATTCATCTCACTTTCTTGAAAGGCTCGGTGGGTTGTCGTTGCAGCCTGGAGACATAATGGTCAGCTTTGACGTGGTTTCGTTGTTCACCATGGTGCCCGTAGATGATGTCCTTGGCCACTTAGCTAACCTTTTTCCGGCAGACATTACAGCGCTTTTCCGGCATGTTCTGAAAACTACATATTTTCAGTACGGCGGTGAGTTCTTTGAAATGATTGATGGTGTGGCCATGGGGAGTCCACTCAGTCCTGTGGTGGCGAACTTTTATATGGAACGGTTCGAACAGCGGGCAATTGCATCTTTTCCGCTGAAGCCGAGGTGCTGGTTCCGGTATGTTGATGACACATTTGTTGTCTGGAGCCATGGTGAGGAAGAACTCGGCAGGTTCCTGGCACATCTCAATCAGGTTCACCCACGGATACAGTTTACTGTCGAGAGAGAGACCGACAATCAGCTGGCTTTTCTCGACGTGTTGGTCCTTAGAAGGACCGATGGCAGCCTCGGACATAAAGTTTATAGAAAACCGACGCACACTAACCGCTATCTCCATAAACAGTCGAACCACCATCCCAGCCAGAAGAGGGCGGTGTTGAAGACCTTGGTGGACCGGGCTAGGAGGATATGCGAGCCCCGGTACCTCGATGATGAGCTGCGCCACCTCGAACTAGCGCTGCAGGCCAATGGGTATTCCGTCGGGGAGGTGAGACGTGCGGTCCGGCCGAGAAGAACAGCCAGGCCGGAAGTGGATTCACGTGAGACCGTCGGTTTCGCGGCGTTGCCCTACATTCATGGGGTGACGGACCGCATTGGTAGGCTGCTCAGTCGGCACGGTGTGAGGCCAGTATTCAAGCCGACAAAGAAGATACACCAGTTCTTGCGGCCGACGAAGGATGTCCGAGACCCGCTGTCATCGTGCGGTGTGTACGGAGTTCCCTGCTCATGCGGCCAGGTGTACATTGGTACCACGAAGCGCAGCGTCCGCACACGCGTGGGTGAACATAGCCGTTACTGTAGACTGGGACAGCCGGAGAAGTCTGCCGTGGCCGAACACGCGCTCGCCAATGCCGACCATCGGATCCGTTTCGATGAGACGAAACTCTTGTCGGCGGTGAGTGATTACTTCCCTCGTCTTCATATGGAGTCCGTCTTGATTCAGAAGCATGCTGCGATCGCTATGAATCGACGGCATTGCATTGCATTATGGATGCGGGGTGTCTTTGCACCCGTGGCTTGATTGCAGCATCTGGATCGTGTCCAATGGCTGCCAGAAGTAAACATAGTGCTGGTACATGTCGACTGGTTACCTAAGACTGGAAAAGGAAACCGCCAACCAGTTAACTGAGAAGGCGGGGGAGTATAACTGTTATTTGTTTAATGCACTGCCGCTGGTACCGATTCGAGCAACAGATGTTGCCCGTTTCAAGTCCAGTCAGCAGACGCCCTGAGGGCGTCGGTCGCTCCCCGCGAGGCGGAGAGCCTCCGTGCCAGTGAATGATGACAGCGACAAGCAGCCGGCTCAGCGTGCTAGGAGGTGGACAGGAAGGAGAGAAGGACAGTTTGGTGAAATACTCTGGTCTAGGACTGATGATTACTTGTTTGTATTTAATTTAAAGAGGATGGCGTTATGGCGGGTCATCAAGAAGCGCCCGAGGGCGCTTGACCCGAATGGGCGGTGGTGGTTCTGATGCACTGATGGTTCGTAGGTACGGGAAGGTGGAGGTCGAGGCTTTAGCAAAGAGAGTTAGAGCCAGCGACCGGACAAAGGAAGTCAAGGTAGGAACACGGAGACCCCTTCGAATCACGTCGTTCCTTACAAACCAAGGGGACCCCGTCAAGGATCGGAGTGTTCGGGACTGGAAAGCTTCCAGCCTACATCTGTTGGTGGTGGATAAAAGAGACCACCAGGCGGGTGCCGCATAGGTCAATACAGACCTGAGAAATAGTAGATAGATGGTAAGTTTCGTGCGCATGGCCAGGCGGCTGCGACACGAGAGGAAAGGAGATAATTTGGCTCGGACGCCGCGAGCCTTGGCAAGGGTTTCCGTCACGTGGGCGTTGAAGCAAAGGCGACGATCTAGTCGAACGCCTAAATACTTCACCGATTCTTTGTAGGCGATGGGTCTCCCTGCTAGGGAGAGGGGCTGGCATCGGGAGATGGACTTACGGGTGAAACAGATCGCCTCGGATTTCTCCGTGTTGATCGTCACCCGCCATTTCCGTAGCCAGTCCGGAAGCTGGTTCAACTGACGCTGCAGCTTTGTACTCGCAAATCGCGGGGACAGGGAGCTGCAGTGATACATAGCATCGTCAGCGAACAAAGACAACGTGACTCCGGGCAAGACAGGCAGGTCGTTCGTGTACACAAGGTACAGAACGGGGCCGAGGACAGATCCCTGTGGTACGCCGGCGGCGACGGGTCGAACTGTAGAACAGGACCCGTCGACGCTCACCCTGAAGGTTCGGTCGCTGAGATACGACCGGAGGAAAAACACTATGGTCGATGGTAGAGGGGAATTGGCAAGTTTGAAGAGAAGACCTTCGTGCCAGACTTTATCGAAGGCCTTGCTCACGTCCAACAGTACGGCGGCCGTAGCCGCTCGCCTGTTGGTGGCGTCTGACAAGTGCGTAACAACGCGGACCAATTGAAGCGTGGTCGAGTGCTCTCTGCGAAACCCGAACTGTTCGCTGCGGATGAAACCATCTAGCAGCGGCGAGATGCGAGCCAGCAGGAGACGCTCGAACACCTTCGAGATGACTGGCAAGAGAGAGATTGGACGATAGCTTTCAGGAAGCATGCGCGGCTTGCGAGGCTTCGGAATCATTACGATGTTGGCAGATTTCCACAGGCGGGGAAAGTACTGTAGCCGGAGACAGGAGTTAAACAGCTCAAGAACGAGGTCAACGCCTGAGGCCGGGAGATTTTGTAGAGCAGCGGCCCCGATCCGGTCAGGACCGGGGGCGCGACGGCGATTTAGTCGGCAGATAGATGAAACTAGTTCATCCCTGTCGAACGGGAGGGCTGGGATTTCGGGAGGGCGTGAAAAATGTCCAGATAGGAAGTCACGGACTTCTGCCGAGTGGGCAGGGTCCGAGACGCCTTGGTGAACAGTAAATTGCACCTCCATGCAGTCGGCGAAGACCTCTGCCTTGCCTTCTGATGAAGATACAACCCCGTTCGGAGTTTCAAGTGGGTTGCGAGTTCTCTTCTCGCGGGTCAGTCTACTCGCCGCTCTCCAGACGGAGGCGTGGTCGACTTCAAGAGACTCAAGGTATGAGTCCCATCGATCAGAGTTTACGTCCCGCAGTAGCTGCTGGACGTAAAGAGACTGGGCCTGAAAGCGCCTTTTGACGCCGGGATCACGGGTTCTTTGCCATCTGCGGCGGAGATTGCGCCGTAGCCAGATGGCGTGGAGTACTTCCGCAGGTAAGGCCGATTTACGATGATTCACCTCGAGAGTATATGTGTGTCGATCCATGACACCTTGGACCAACTCCTGAAGATGAGTGGCTCGGAGATCCAAATCGTCACAAGTGACGACCGGGTCCGCGGGGAGTGATGGTAACCGCCGTGAGAGCTCATCATGGTAGGAGCGCCAGTTGACTCTCCTAACAGTCTGAGCGGGAGGTCGGGGTGAGGCCGACAGCTCACGGGCAGTTATAAAAAGGGGATTGTGATCGGATGAGAGATCCGACACTGACGAGACCTGGATGTGATGGGTCACGTCCTTGGCTATGACAATGTCAAGGACGTCCGGTCGATGACCGGAAAAGGGGAAGTGAGTAGGGTCTTCTGGGCCGATAACTTGAAGTACCGGGTCATCGGAGACGAACCGATACAGAGATTTTCCGTAGGCGTTGGCTACTCTGCTGTTCCAGGAGGGATGCTTGGCATTTAAGTCGCCGGCTACGATGGTTGGTAGGGGATGATCGAGGAGAGCGTCCCACTCCTCGGGCGGCGGAGGTAGCCGCAGGCCGGGCCGGAGATACGCCGCAACAACGCGCAACTCCGATCCGCCAGCGTCTATCGCCACCGCACAACCTTCAACAAGAGATGTATCTAAAGGGGGTAGTGGCCTGTGGGATATCCGCCTGTGGACTAAGACGGCTGTCCCCCCCGAGGGGCGACAGCCAGGCCGTTGGGGACGAT
The DNA here is from genome assembly GCA_034769895.1 of Magicicada septendecula. Classification (NCBI taxonomy): domain Eukaryota; kingdom Metazoa; phylum Arthropoda; class Insecta; order Hemiptera; family Cicadidae; genus Magicicada; species Magicicada septendecula. The sequence continues at coordinate 35,467,248 of CM068370.1, read as the reverse complement.
CCTGACGAAAACAGATGTAAGATGGCAGGTTGAAGGTATGGTAGCGAGCCAGATGAGTCTCGCAAAGGAGGACGACATCAGCGTCGTACTCCGTTACGAAAGTCATCAGTTCAGATCGTCGAGGGACTACCCCATGGGCATTCCACGCAACGATCCTAAGACTCCTAGCCATTCAAAGGAAGAAGAGGAAAGAGGGTAGACAGGGATTGAAACACCAGGGCGAGAACCGTGGTTGTATCTGGAGCAGACCTGATGTTGTTTACCAAAGTTTCAGCCCAGGCAGTCAGGGGGTCCACCGGGGCCCGGGAAGATTCCCGAGATTCCGGAAGACGGACCTGGCTGGCCTCGGCCGGTGTTGCAGATGGCGCAGGGCTCGGGGACGGACGTGGGGTCTGCTCAATTGGGAGCTTAGGTTGATGGCTGGGGGCGGGCGGGGCCCGCTGAGGTTTTACAGGCAAGGCCTGTGGAACTTGTCGCTGACGGCGACGAGTGCGCTTTGGTTTGTGGCTCCGAGGAGCGGAAGGCGGGACTGATGTAGCGGCCACAGCCGCGTATGAAGGACCGGGCGCTCCGGCAGGCGCCGGGACAGAAGGGACTGCAGGCGGCGCCGAAACGTCGGCTGCAGGCGGAACTGGGGCCCTGGGAGCAGCCGGAACTGCTGCCGGGGCCTGAGATGATGCTCCGGAGAGAGGTGGGAAGGCCTCTCTGCGGTTAGGGAGGGGACCTGCAACACGGCCTGCCTGCGCGCCAGGGCGAGCAGGAGTCCGCTGCAGCTTCATGGCTGATATAAAGTCCCTACATCCTCTATAACTAGCCGGATGGTCCCCGCCGCAGTAGCAGCAAATGGCCGTGAACCCCGTCTTGGGCTTATCACACCCACGATGAGGCTCAGTACATCGCACGCAACGCGGAGGGTGATTACAGAATAAGCTGGAGTGGCCAAACCTCTGACAGTTAAAACACTGCGAGGGGCCTGGCCGCGGGTCAAAAGTACGAACTTGCACCCGAAGGTGCAGGAAGTTTTGGAGGCCATAGACCTCCTCGAACTGGCCTACTTTGAGTAGTTTCACTAGGAAACTATTCACAGGACGGCGATCTTCCCCCTTGCCAGCATGCAGTACACTTACCGCCGTCGGCGAATAGCCTAAGGCGACAAGCTCCTGCCTGATGGTATCGGGGGCGGTCCAGGAAGGAAGTCCGGAAAGAACAACTTTAATTTCGCGCTCTGAAGGAAGCGCGAAAGTATGGAAGGAGATCTTCCGATCGGTAAGAAACTGTTGGACCGATCGGAAGTCCGGGACTGTTGTGGCCGCAATTCGAAGCGAGGAGCCTTGGCACCTGGCCTCGAGTTTGGCCGAAGGAAGCAGATGAATCGACGGGGCGAAAGCATCTCATTAAGTGCATTATGGCATGGCGCGATGCGAGCCTCTCACACACCTTCTTGTTTCTGATTGGCCGGTGATGTTTACTTACCTGTGCGGGGGTTGCAATTAGTAAACAATTAGCACAGGTGGCATCGCGGGAAATCAGCAGCCTTCCCCACAGTATTTCTTGGAAAACAAGTGAGTCACATAATGGCGTATCTTGGTGCGAGCCAATCATATACCATCTCTGTTGTGATTGGTTGATGGTGTCATTTTTACCTGTACGTGGGACTTTGCTGAATTTATATGTACAGGTAGCATGGCAGGACAGCTTTAGTCTATACCACAGTACTGTGGGCCTGCACGTAAACACCCCGAGTGCAGAAATCTTATTCCACTGATGATGGCAGCCAGTGGTGCTGCCGAAACGTTTGGTTTTGTTTTTAACCATGGACCACGGCCAAACAGCCCGGATACTTTTCATAATTCAAGTGACACCGGCCGTGAAAGCCTAAGGAATAATTCAATGATGGTTTGCTCCGGTCTCAAACAGGCAAAGTCTAGAGCTGGTCACTCCAGCTCTTCCTCTCCGTCCCTGCGGCTTATAGTTCCATAGCTGTCTGGGGACGCGGCAGTCGTCCATTCGGCAAAAATGTTCCCACGAATTCAGCCGACACTGCACAATCGTATCGAGTATACTCATAATATTCAGTTCCTGCCGTATATCTGTGTCCCTTTTATGGTCAGTATATATATTTTAGTATAGTCAGTATGGAGAGTATACTCTGCCACGTGTCTGAGAAATCTCACTTCAGCCGCTTGGATACAACTTGCCTGGTCTTTAGTTAAAGTCCAATTCTCAGACCCATAAAAAAGTGTGGGAAGGGCCATCACCTTGTAGAATTTTAGGGGTGTTTCTTTACTTTCTGACTAAAGAGTTCGCCTGATGGTCCCGCACATAATGTTGAACTTATGCAACTTACTCACAACGTCGTTGTTTGTATTGTAAGACACGCTGTAGTCCAGGTATTCAAAACTGCTGACGTGTTCCAAGGGAATAAATGATAAAAATCTAATATAGAGAGTTGAATACAAGTACTAATTCAGAAAGTTCAATTTATTAAACAAAAATAAACATGTCTTTCGCCCATCAATTTGTACGGAAGCACAATAAATTTGCTTAGTGCACAAATCGAAGTACGCCATACGGACAGTCAGCTCGACAGATTACAGACTCCCGAACAAGTAACGCAATTATTTCTTTAAAAAAAAGTACGTCGTAGAAGAAGAAAAAAAAGACACTACAAAATGTCAATTAGACTTGTTCTTTCAAGGTCAGAAATGTTTATGCGTTCAGCTCGTTGAAAATTAAGTACAAATTCGATACGTTCTAAGTTATCGAACCTGCACACACACTACACATACACACAGGCACAGGCACATACAAAGCTGACAGTAACGTGACAGTCAAAAGTGATTAATTAAATTTTTCAGTAATTAGATAATAGTTGCTATAATTGTGATACCAGCTTCGCACAGGGTCCACTATAGCCTATAATTACTTGTAACGATTACATGAGTATACGCGATGTCGGTTTCTCGTCGTCAGCAGATTATATTGTAGTTATATTATTATCTGAGACCTTGATCTCTGAATTTAGGTAATTATATAATCGTGATACCATGTGATGTTTCCACCTGTGAGATTTCATTTACCAGTTGAAAAAAAATAAAATAAATAATAATAATAATAATAATAAAAGAAGAAACTAAATTTAAGAGAATCCTCAAGTTAACTGATGGTGACAGATTATAAGACGAATAACCAGTTTTCCGGAAAATTCAGTTTTTAAACCACACCCAAATTGTTCCGAGTATCATTGCACACGGAATAAAAACAACGAATGTAAACAATGTATACGTAATGACTCGATTTGTGTAGTGCGGAACACTGCGAACGTTTGTGGACAGAGCGGAAACAAAGGATGTAACGAAGTAGCCCTTAGCCCTTATACGTACACGAGCGGATACAAATATCGATGAACAAATATTTTAGCTTTTTGTGTAACCAAACACGACCAGATAGACCATATGATAGTGTTACGCTAAAATACGGAACGCTCTCGGAAGGTAAGGGTGTCGTTCTACACGCTTCTCTACTAGCCTAACGTGCCTTGTCTGTGTCAAGACCGTCCACTTACGTAGCACAAAGTACCTTCCAGACTGTTTGAGAGCACTTAATTTACTACGTAAATTATACTAGCACTCCACCAAAAGAGGGAAAGTTATTCTGGAACCTCTGCGGGGCCTATATAAGCAACAGGGGCCGGCTTTGTCAGTTAGCTACAGTTGGCAATTTATTCAGTGCGGATCAAGTGGTTGTTGCTGATTAGTGGGAAGTGATTGCTGTGTTATAATTAATGCGAAACTGTTAGCAGTTGGCATTATTATTGTGTGTGGACAAATTTAACTTGAATTCTTGTGTGAGAGTACCTTGTTGATTTCATATCGCTATATGTGACTAATTATAGTTGGTAATCAGTGACTTCACTTGTGTCTGTATTTTGTTTCCACTGTACAATACCACGATCCGTGAGACCGGGAAACCAGGAACCTGTAGATCCTTTCGAAAGGCAAATATGGCTCTCAGATGTAAACGAAAGGTTTTCAACTGGAATTTCCTGTTTAGTAATGTTCAATGTTTTTCACTCTAAATTTCTAAGATATTTTTAATATTTAAAATAACTGTCGCATAATTTAATATTTACAAACATACGCTTTGAAATACGTTATAACAAATAGAAAAGTGTAAGTGTTGTTGTTCGTGTTGTAATCTGTCGGGCGTTACCTCCGCGCACTTTTTGTTACTTACTGTTGACTGGATCCTCTGCGGTGATGTAGTCCTGTAACACAACTTAATCTACTATGTTTTTGTGGGCGCCCACTTGGAATCTTTTGTTCCAAGCAAAAATGTTATTATTAAAAAAATTAAAATTTTGAATTCTTAATTCTATGAAAAAATGTAAACAAGTCAGTTTGGTTTGAAAAAATAAAGTAAGTTTAATGATTCTTAAAAAAAAAATCGTCTGAAGGACTAACATTCATGAAAAAATTATAAAATTGCAGAGTTACAAAAAAAATTATAAGTTATGATTATTATTGACAATTTTATTTCTCCAATCAAGTATCGGCTAAAATATTTAATTTTTGCTCAGTTGAAAAGCATGAGTTTAATACGTGAAAAATCTTTACTCTCAGGACGTGACTCCTTTGAACTACCAAGACATATCAATACGATGCTTTACAAAAAAATTTAAGTGATTTGAAGGTGTGTGTGGCATGTGTAGTACAACGGTGTGACAAGTGTAACCAGGTAAAAAATGACTTTAATTTTGACAACTCACGTTCCAATGGTTAATTATTCTCGCACTGGACACTTCTCTCGGGTATTTTTTCAATCTCGCCTCTTCATGTGTGCACTGAATTTATTTTAAGTCAAAAATGCGATTTTTTACAACTTCCGCACTTTCGTGAAACAGTTTGGCAGTAGATTTACGCTCGAACCCCGCCGCCAGCGGTCAGCTGCTTCGCGTTGGTTCCCAAATTGGCCGCCACAGCGCTGATACCCTTGCAGTCGAGAGAAAGGCTTTGTGTATGTTTACGTTATGGGAGTTTTTGTCAAGTCAGTTTGTCTTTGCGAACACAGCAGAATTGGTTCTCTATTTAAAATTTTGGTCCCTCCTGGACCGTTGACGTTCTGGCTGCGTGATTTCTATTAAAATGTGCGGTGTTGCTGCTCTATTTCAGCAACACATTGGCGTAGATTCTTGTAGAGGTTAAGTCGGTCTATTTGTCAATGTACGGGAAAAGCCTTTCTTCGTGACTTGTGTCGATTTCTCGCCTTCGGTTTCGCCTCGATTGCGGTGATCAGTGTCGTGGGTGATGCGTCTGTTCTGGATTCCAAGCTTGAAGTGTTTTTGGGTCGAATTTGGTCTCTCTTTTCTTTGTCAGGCTGATTGTTTTAGCTTTTCGACATGAACTTCCGGTATATTTGTGTAAAAATTCCTTCTAGAATGTTCGAGAATAATGAAATGGAACACCATGGAACAAATTTAACTTCCGTCGAAGCTTTTAGAACAAAATTTCTTATTCTTCACACTAAGGATATTTCAAAAATTACTCTAGTATTTGTCAAACAGTTTTACATCAGTACTCACAATTTGCATGCCATTACTACATTTGGATTCTCTGTTTTCAACTGAATCTAATGATACTAATTATGATTGGTTTTTAAATAAATTAACTATAATAAATAACACAATATACAACTCTTACCTTGGGTTGTTTCCATTAAAATTCAATTTTTAGAATTAAAAATTGTTGTAAAGCTATTAGGTTTCTTCCGCAACATTAACACATAATATTACTACCTTCCTATAACAAAACAAATAAATTTTAACATATATAATACACAAATAAGTTCAATTTTATATATACAGTATATATAATAGATATTTACCAGATATCCGTCCTGCGACTTCGTTTTTCTTGTCTTATGACGCGTTTTGGCAATGAATTGCCATCTTCAGAAATCTTAATCACTTATTACAGATCGTTAAAAAATTAAAAATACCAAAATCATTACAGTAAAAGTGCACTTTTACGACAGTGGAAAATCACATACGCGAACATGAAATTTTATGTTTCTCGCGTGGACATTATCGAGCGACTGATTCACTGTTTATATAGCCCTTTATTAAGCGTGTTTATTTCTTGGGTAGTGAAATCTATGTTGGTTGTATTCGTTACACGTTCATAGAACACATGTTTACATTCTATTGGTCTATTTTCTTTTTTATGCTGAATACGATACAAATTTAGTATTTTCTTATTATGGGTTAATACTTTATGATAAAAATAATTGGTTATTAAAGCGTCAATTTTGGTCATGATAATATCTATAACTGCAGGGTGAATTTCCTTTAACATTTCTAAATGCGCTTTATAAAGATCCATATTTAACCTGTTTTTCTTTTTGTATAATTGTCTAATTTCTTGTATTAACCACGTTTTTTCTGCTATTTGTTTCGTCTTGAGTGCCGCCGGTGTTCTTGAATTAATATTTATGCGTGCATATTTTGGTATGATATTCATTTTTATACACATTTTATTAAATTTAATGTTTTGCGCAACTTTTAGCATTTTGATTTTAACATTTTTGTATTTATAGACAACACTTGCCTGACGGGCTCCAATATAATACATCACAATTCATGCCGATTCATATCATCCCACCTCGCATAAAATGGCAGCTTACAATAGTTTTGTGCACAGATTGCTAACTATACCGTTAAGTGAAAAAGACTACAATGAAGAGGTTAATACCATCAAGTACACAGCAGCGGCTAACGGATATAAAAGTTCATTAGTGGATAAATTAATAAGTAAACACAAAGAGAAGAAATTAAAAAAGTCGAACAATGATAACACACTTCCAGTTAATAAATACATATCTGCAGATTACACAAATATTTTACCAAATATTTTAGTTAACGAACTCAAGAAACACCATGTAATTGTAACTTTCCGTACAAATAACAGCATTCAGAGACTTCTTAGCCGGAAGAACAGTATACCAGAAAGAAAAAGAACCGGCATATACAAGATGAATTGCAGCTCATGCGATATGTTCTACATAGGCCAAACAGGCAGACCGTTTGAAGAAAGATATAACGAACATCTTCCCAGAAGGGAATTGCAAAAAACAACATCTAGTTTTGCCAGACACCTGATGCTATGTAATCATAACTACAGTGATTTTGAGACAAATTTCCAGCCCTTGCATTGCTGCAGGAAAGGAAAATACATGGACGCACTTGAGGAATATGAAATATATAAAGCCGTCAAAATCAACAGTGATTATGTCTTGAACGATAAACTTACATTTTCACATAACATATTGTACGACACGGCAATACTTGCACACGGGCGCCGGTAAATAGAAAGTTACAGTACACACGGGCTATAATAAACAAAACAGGTTTATCAGTAGCTATATAAACAGTGAATCAGTCGATCGATAATGTCCACGCGAGAAACATAAAATTTCGTGTTCGCGTATGTGATTTTCCACTGTCGTAAAAGTGCCATTTACTGTAATGATTTTGGTATTTTTAATTTTTTAACGATCTCTAATGAGTGATTAAGATTTCTGAAGATGGCAATTCATTGCCGAAACGCGTCATAAGACAAGAAAAACGAAGTCGCACGACGGATATCTGGTAAATATCTATTATATTAATATAAGCGACTTGGAGACAACTAACCTAAAATGTATTACAATTGTATATGGTCCATGCCTATGGCCTACGTTGTTGTCACTGTTATAATACAATAATTAGTCTTTTTCTTTAACACATATATGATTTTACTAGTATACACTAAGAGTTTATTATATTGTCTGTCTTTTGTGATGCCTGGTTAACCTTTATACATATTATTTTTATTGCAGGATAACTTAGCATCATATTGGTTTGCCCATGTTGTCCTTTTTCTTTGTGTGACAAATCTCACTCTTATAAGTTAAATTCTTTGATAATTGATCTTATTTTCAACTGAGTCTGTTTGTTTTTATGGTACACTAAAGTATTGTACCATTCTCTTTTATTTTTGTCAATATTCTGTAAACATTTAGTAAAATGTGACTATTTCTTGTAATGGTTGGTTGGCCTCAGCCATACATGGTATAGGTAAATATTTTGCTAACTCGATTATTACAATGTTTAAGTTAGTCAAATATATTAGTATAGTCGCTTTATATTATATTTCAACTTTTTAATGCAATTTGGTTGCATTCTGTCAACATTAAATCCATAAATATACAATATTATATGCCTACTACATGTTTTTAGTTAATACTGTTTTTGGCTATTTTGACTGACTTTTATTCATTTGACAGCTTTCTTTATTTAAAATAAATTGTTCATCTTTGTCTATTTGACAATCACATATAGTTTTTATCTCAATTTGATAATAATTAATTTTTACATGAAATCTGAGTGATTGGTCTCAAATCCCACACCTTAATATTTTTTGTCATAACAATTATATAATTTTTCTTTTAACTTAGATCCTTTCTAATAATGTATTTAAGTCATTTAATACATTTATCTTATTTACATTACATAATATAATAATGGATCATGTCCATTCATTCACAATAAATAGTTCTTTATACTCTATTCAGAGTTACTAAACTTAATAATTAATGACTTAATTTTGGTTGATTCTGATATTATTTGTCTCTCTTACAGTATCTTATGGTTTTTTCACTGTTATTCACTATAATATTATATATGGGGTTTGAGTCTTAGTCATAGTCTGGTCGTTTTTCATGTTAGTAGTATTAATTATTAGACAATATTACAAAATTTTTAGGACTACTTGGGTTCGATACTGTTCACCTCACTTTCCTCTTATGATAAATTGCTATGTAAATGATTTCTTTTCTGGAACGGTCTGTGACGTTACATATGCCTCTCCGTTAAAATTGATAATTTTTGAAAAACATATCTTTGGTTTTGATGAAATTATCATTTCTATATTAACCTTTTATTAGCTTCTTTGTATTTCATTCTTTTATCTTATAATTAAATTCCTGTACTACTCCTTTAATATATTAATCCAACTCAATATTCCTATTTCGTTCTTTGTCGTATCACCTATTCCTTTCCTTTTTATCTTGATGTTAATTATTTCATCTTTGATATAATTCCCTAACAATTCCCTAACTTTCATAGAGGGTTGGGAGTCAGAGTGGCTCGCTATGGCATACATTATCTGCCCTTCCCTATCTATAACTACTGAAATCAGAGGCAACACATCTCTGTCCAGAAAATAATCGCAACAAATAATAATAATAATAAAAAAAATACAATATTCAAAGATCATAGGCTCCTACACATAAATTCCCTTTCTTAAACTCTTCTGATTATTTCACAATTATATTAATATATCGTTCTCCACAGGTAAAATTATCGTTTAAAATCATTCAATGTTAATAGCTATATTTATATTCATCATTACCTCCTTATGTAACACACTGTTTTCCCGTTTTTTTTTCATTTATCATTTCCTTTTAGTATTAAATATATGGCAGTATTTCTCCTTCTTATCTCCCCCCTTAGTAATATCAATTGTTATTTGATTGCTTAATAATTCATTTAACTAATTATGTCCTTTCCTTCATTCCTTTTTCTCCTCCTCTAAGTACGGGTAAGCTGGTAAATATACGTTGACATGGCTATTGGAAATAAATCTATATATATATATATATATATATATATATATATATATATTCTTGCCTATGGTGGAATGTGTCCTTCTCGTAATATTTATTAATAATAATCTCTCTCCTTCTCTAAGTACGGGTAAGTTGGTAAATTCCGTTAACATGTTTTTTGTCATGGTACCTTCTCAACGATGCTGTATTTGACTTGGGTTTTTATTCATGGTACTTGCTCACTGATTGAGTATTTGACTTGTGATTTATAATCATGGTACTTTTTCAATGACGTTTGGTTATACGTACCCTTTACTTTGTTACTAACCGTGTCGGTTACCTCGTATGTATTGTTTTTATTGCCTTTGGTGATCGTGAAAGGTCCTGTATATAAAAGTAGCAATTTCCTCGTTATGCCTTGTATAGAACTGGGCAATTCTCTATTTTTAACTAACACCTTTTCTCCTACCTTATATTTAATTGCCTTGGGCTGGGATTTGACATATTTTTTCCGCTGCTGTTCCGTTTTTTCTAACACCTTGTTATAAAATTTGGTTCTTTCAAATTGGTATGTGGGTTCGTCGGGAAAATTAATAATCTCTTTTATCTCTCGTGGTGGGGGTCTTTCGAACATAACTGTGTATGGTGGCACCTCGATGGTATTGTGATATGAGAAATTGAGAAAATCCTCGGTTGATGCTACGTATTCATGCCATCTTTTCTGTTCGTTATGGCAGTATGTTCTCAGCAACCGTCCTGCTTCCCTTAACACTCTCTCGGCTGGGTTACTATTCGGGTGATATACGGACGTCTTGTACGTTTTTATCCCGTGTTCTCCAAGGTTTTCCTTCCAAAGTTTTCTCCTAAATTGGGTACCGTGGTCTGTAATTATAGAATACGGTCTGCCTACCTCCATTATATATCGTTCTATTATGATGTCTATTATTTTCCTGGTCGTAGCCCTAGTTATTGGGTATAGCTTGGTATATTTGCTAAAATGGTCGAAGATGATTACGATAAATTTATATCTGTGTCTCCCACCGCTGCGTGGAAATGGTCCACAGATATCGAGAAATACCTTTTCCAATTTTTCGGTGTATGTTATGGGTATCATTACCCCTTCCTTCCTTTCGTTGTCACATTTTACTTTCTGACAAATATCGCACGATTGTATCGCCAGTTGCACCTCCTTATTCATCCCTTTGATGTATGTTTGCTCTTCCAATGCCTTCCTTACTTTGAGGGCACCCATATGTCCGTACCTATCGTGATAGTCGATGATTAGCGGTCTCTCTATCGCTGGTGGAATTACTAACTTCCAATTCTCCTGGTGCGGGGTATTCCTTATAAACAAAGCGTCGTTGTGTATACAGTAATATCTATTCATGACCTCATCGCCTTCCTGTACCCTTTTTCTAATGTCTCCTAATTTTGGATCGGCCTCCTGTTGTGACTTTATATCGTTTAAAATATTTTTTAAATCTTCCTTGCTCTTAATAATACGGTATACTTTTGCTAATTGTTCCTTTTCGCCGTCAAAGGTTTGGTCTGGTATATTGATACGAGATAGGACGTCGGCTGCTACGTTCTGTTTGCCGGGTATATATTCCCATGTGATATTATATTCTTGCAAGGCCAAAACCCATCTCGTCAGCCTTCCGTGGTTCAGCTTACAATGCTTTAAAAATGATATAGATTTGTGGTCGCTTCTAATCGTGATGGGGTACCCTAATATATATGTCCTAAATTTACCGCATGCGAAAACTACACTCAACAATTCTTTTTCGGTAGTATTGTAGTTTCGTTCGCAACTGTTCAGCACGCGGCTAGCGAAGCTAATTACTAAATGGTTACCATCCTGATCTTCCTGATATAGGGCTGCACCTAAACTCACGTTACTGGCATCGCAATTTAGAAAAAATGGTTTTGTAAAGTCGGGATGATGCAACATTACTGCTTCTAAAAATTTTTCCTTTATGAGATTGAGCACTCCATCTTGCTCTGGTCCCCAAGTCCATTTGTCTTTAGCTGATAACTGCTTTTGGAACCTGGCAGTTAGTTCTGAGTAATTGGACCGAAACTTCCTGTAATAGTTACAGATTCCTAAAAATGACTGAAGCTGTTTCCTGTTCTTTGGGGTGGGGCACTTCTGTATGGCCTCTACTTTCTCTTTGGATGGAGTAATACCTTGTTCTGTTAGATTAAAGCCTAAAAATTTCACCTCATTTGCAATGAACTGTGACTTGTCTAACTTGAGGGTGATATTATTGTCTGATAGTTTCTCTAACACCTGTTCAACCCTATTACAATGGTCATCCCAATTCGCTGAAGTTACCAGTAAGTCGTCGACACATACTGTCGTAAACTTCAGTACTTCCTGCCCCAATATTCTGTCCATTATCTTTACAAACACCGCCACAGAATTTATTAAACCAAAGGGTAACCGCTTAAACTGATAGTTTCTGCCCTCGAATATGAACGCCATATATTTCCTACTATCAGGGTGGAGCTCTACCTGCCAGTAGCCGCATACTGTATCCCATGAACTTATATACTTCGCCCCGTGAAACTTTTTCAATATCTCTTCTATCTCCCCAGGGGATGTGCGGTCCTTAACAATCATCTTGTTAATCTCCCTAGCATCGAGACATATACGTACCTGCCCATTCTTTTTCGGTACAGCCATGATTGGGCTGGTAAAGGGCGAATGACTATACTCGATTATGTCGTCCTCTATCATTCTGTTCAATTCTTCCCTGACTTCGTTCTTTAGCGAGTAGGCGATCGGGTACGATTTCCTGTTAAATTCCACCGGTGTTTTGAATTTTATGGTGCATTGATAATCTCTGCCTTTACCTGGAGCGTTTGAGAATATGTGTTTGTAATTGTTGTATACCTTAATTAACTGTTCCGCCTGTGTTTCGCTGACCAGACCCCTTGCTTTCGTCCTTTGGAAATCCCGTATTTCTTCTAATTTTTCTAACCACAACTCTGGGTTTTCCTCCTGATATAAGGGCATGTTTATTGGTCGATCGGCACAATAATAATGTTTCACTATCGCTTGATAAGGTGTGTTGTCTGTACCATCTCCTGGGACATCAATTAAATTATTGGTCCAAATTCCCTCGTTAGTTTTTAAAGTTATCATCTTACCTTCTAAATCTATTACTGCATTATATGGCCTAAGTATATCGCAGCCTATTAGGATACTCATGGGTAAATTATTCGCCACTAATAACCCTATTGGTATCGTTACCCCATTACTAGTCATCTCTAATGACACCTGTTTCTTTATCGATTTATTTTGCCTCCCCGTTGCTCCGACTAGAATGATGTTATTTATAGGCAGAGTGGGTATGGGTAAATTACTGTTTTGTTTGATCCTCTCTAACTCTACACTGTCGATAAGCGATACATTTGACCCCGTGTCAATGAGTAATATTGCTTCTATGCCATTGATATTTGCCTTGATTTGTACGGTACTATTATTCCCTTTGTTATGATTTTTAACGATATTGTCACTCTCTTCTAATAACTCCTCTCTAATATCCTTAAGATAATTATTTATTCTTAATGTCGTAGTCCCGTCTTTCTCCTGTCTATGTTTGTAACTAGTCACCCCATAATATTGGTTCAGTGAAGGGCGGTTTTCCTTTTCCACCGCCGCGTTTAGTTTAAATGAGCCACGGTCTCATTGGCCCGGTCTCCCGGAACATTGGGTTGCTGACCTGTCTGTGGTTCTTGCCTGACCTCGGGATTACCATTAATAGGTGGGCTATTCGATGTATTACCCGGGTTACCTGGCGCCTGTTGTGGGTAAAACATGTAAGTGGGTACATTGGGTGGATATGGCCGTCGGTTATTGGCCATTGTATAGTTTACCTGGGGCCTATATTCTTGATTTCTCCTATCGCCTCCTCCTTGGTTACCCCCGTTTCGATAATTATTACGTTGACCGTAATTATTTCCCCTATAGTTATTTCCGCGATAACTATTTCCCTGATGGTAGTTCCTACCGTAATTATTCTCGGGGTAATTACTTCTGTTTGGTCCCGGATAGTTGCGGTTATTTGGACCCTGAGTGTTATTATTTCGGCCATTTGGTGGGGTAATATTGTTGTGGTTATTTGTGTTAAGGTTGTTACCGTTTCCACCTCCATTCCGGTTTGGTCCGTTATTGTTGCTATTATATTCTACCTTACGATTGGGGGGTTGGTAATCCTGGAACCTTCCAGTGGATTCACAATTTTCTAATAATTTGGCTAGATCGGCTATTTTACTGAGCTGTTGGTACAATTGGGCATCTTTGATACCATAGCTGTAATGTCCAGCTAACTGCCTTACCAAACATTCTTCCGGGATCGGCGGTATCAACTTCCGTGCCAAAACATACCTTTCCTAGGAAATAAGACGTCGGGGACTGTCCATTGGACGCGTCGTATTTGCCGTAGAATATGTCCATTCGTACCCTGTTTTGTGCAGTCTCCGACCAATACTTCTCCTTGAACTGGCGTTTAAACTCGGCTAAATTCGTGATTTCGGGTCGTACCGCTATCCACCAGTTATCCCTAGTGTTCTTAAACGTCTCGTCTAGCATCTCACTTATCCTGTCCCACCTTGTTTCTCTATTTCTCCCAATAAACTCTTCCATTCTCTCTAAAAATTCCATTGGGTTTCGTCGATAGTTTTGGAAGTTGATTACTTCCCTGTTCTCACTATGACACGTATGAGTATTTAATATAGGTGTGTCTCTCAGCGCCTCTAATCTTTCCTGCAGGTTTTTCTCTCTCTGGTCTATTTCCTGTATGCTATTTTTGTTAGTTTTTATTTGTTCGTCCAGCCTGTTAGCGATGTCATATGTTCTCTGCATCCTCTCGCTAACGTCTTTCTGGACTTCTCCCACCTCCTGCATGATGGCGTCTTGGTTCTGCCTTACCTTGTTTTCGATAGTTCTAACATCTTGTTTGGTCTCTACTGTTTGTTCCTCTATATTTTCAAAACGGGTATTATTTCCCTCCTGTAATCTTTCCAACTGTTTCTCCATATTTTCGACCTTCCTGTCACTATCGATTTTATTATCATCGATCTTTTTGTTTACTGTTTCGTACTTTATGCTAATTTCTTTTTTCAGGGACTCTATGCTTTTTTTGTTCTCCTCCTGAAATATCTCCAGTTTTTTCCCATTACCATTCATTTTCTCGGTTATATACTCCCTTAAAGATTCTATGTTTTTGTCTAGTTTTCCCCATCTTTCTGTCTATTTTTATTATTATCCTCCTTCAGGGATTCTATAATTCCTTTTATTTCCTCCTTATCTTCCTGTCTCATTTTTTCATTTCTTGGAGCATCACCATTATTGCATTCATGTCAACGCTCTCTTTTATTTTTTCTGGTTCGGGTTTCTCAGTTTGTTCTACCATTTGTATGGGTTCTTCTTCCGTTTCGTTTGTTCCTCTATTTCATCTGCCGTTTGTACTGGTCTTTCCATTTCTAGTGTGGGCGGTTCTAACCCTATTTCCTCCATTTGTACTGCCTCTCCGTCTTCCACACTTAACTCGGGTTCCACATTCTTCTTCACCTTTTTTCCCTTTGGTTGTGGCATTTTGATCTGTTGGTAGTTGCCGGGCTTGTTCCGTTTTTTCAAGCCTCACTAGTTGGGCTGCCAATTTATAACAAATAGAAAAGTGTAAGTGTTGTTGTTCGTGTTGTAATCTGTCGGGCGTTACCTCCGCGCACTTTTTGTTACTTACTGTTGACTGGATCCTCTGCGGTGATGTAGTCCTGTAACACAACTTAATCTACTATGTTTTTGTGGGCGCCCACTTGGAATCTTTTGTTCCAAGAAAAAATGTTATTATTAAAAAAATTAAAATTTTGAATTCTTAATTCTATGAAAAAATGTAAACAAGTCAGTTTGGTTTGAAAAAATAAAGTAAGTTTAATGATTCTTAAAAAAAAAATCGTCTGAAGGACTAACATTCATGAAAAAATTATAAAATTGCAGAGTTACAAAAAAAATTATAAGTTATGATTATTATTGACAATTTTATTTCTCCAATCAAGTATCGGCTAAAATATTTAATTTTTACTCTGTTGAAAAGCATGAGTTTAATACGTGAAAAATCTTTTACTCTCAGGACGTGACTCCTTTGAACTACCAAGACATATCAATACGATGCTTTACAAAAAAATTTAAGTGATTTGAAGGTGTGTGTGGCATGTGTAGTACAACTGTGTGACAAATGTAACCAGGTAAAAAATGACTTTAATTTTGACAACTCACGTTCCAATGGTTAATTATTCTCGCACTGGACACTTCTCTCGGGTATTTTTTCAATCTCGCCTCTTCATGTGTGCACTGAATTTATTTTAAGTCAAAAATGCGATTTTTTACAACTTCCGCACTTTCGTGAAACAGTTTGGCAGTAGATTTACGCTCGAACCCCGCCGCCAGCAGTCAGCTGCTTCGCGTTGGTTCCCAAATTGGCCGCCACAGCGCTGATACCCTTGCAGTCGAGAGAAAGGCTTTGTGTATGTTTACGTTATGGGAGTTTTTGTCAAGTGAGTTTGTCTTTGTAAACACAGCAGAATTGGTTCTCTATTTAAAATTTTGGTCCCTCCTGGGCCGTTGACGTTCTGGCTGCGTGATTTCTATTAAAATGTGCGGTGTTGCTGCTCTATTTCAGCAACACATTGGCGTAGATTCTTGTAGAGGTTAAGTCGGTCTATTTGTCAATGTACGGGAAAAGCCTTTCTTCGTGTCTTGTGTCGATTTCTCGCCTTCGGTTTCGCCTCGGTTGCGGTGATCAGTGTCGTGGGTGATGCGTCTGTTCTGGATTCCAAGCTTGAAGTGTTTTTGGGTCGAATTTGGTCTCTCTTTTATACTGTGTCAGGCTGATTGTTTTAGCTTTTCGACATGAACTTCCGGTATATTTGTGTAAAAATTCCTTCTAGAATGTTCGAGAATAATGAAATGGAACACCATGGAACAAATTTAACTTCCGTCGAAGCTTTTAGAACAAAATTTCTTATTCTTCACACTAAGGATATTCAAAAATTACTCTCGTATTTGTCAAACAGTTTTACATCAGTACTCACAATTTGCATGCCATTACTACATTTGGATTCTCTGTTTTCAACTGAATCTAATGATACTAATTATGATTGGTTTTTAAATAAATTAACTATAATAAATAACACAATATACAACTCTTACCTTGGGTTGTTTCCATTAAAATTCAATTTTTAGAATTAAAAATTGTTGTGAAGCTATTAGGTTTCTTCCACAACATTAACACATAATATTACTATCTTCCTATAACAAAACAAATAAATTTTAACATATATAATACACAAATAAGTTCAATTTTATATGGTCCATGCCTATGGCCTACGTTGTTGTCACTTTATAATACAATAATTAGTCTTTTTCTTTAACACATATAGAATTTTACTAGTATACACTAAGAGTTTATTATATTGTCTGTCTTTTGTGATACCTGGTTAACCTTTATACATATTATTTTTATTGCAGGATAACTTAGCATCATATTGGTTTGCCCATGTTGTCCTTTTTCTTTGAATGACAAATCTCACTCTTATAAGTTAAATTCTTTGATAATTGATCTTATTTTCAACTGAGTCTGTTTGTTTTTATGGTACACTAAAGTATTGTACCATTCTCTTTTATTTTTGTCAATATTCTGAACATTTAGTAAAATGTGACTATTTCTTGTAATGGTTGGTTGGCCTCAGCCATACATGGTATAGGTAAATATTTTGCTAACTCGACTATTACAATGTTTAAGTTAGTCAAATATATTAGTATAGCCGCTTTATATTATATTTCAACTTTCTAATGCAATTTGGTTGCATTTTGTCAACATTAAATCCATAAATCACACAATATTATATGCCTACTACATGTTTTTAGTTAATACTGTTTTTGGCTATTTTGACTGACTTTTATTCATTTGACAGCTTTCTTTATTTAAGATAAATTGTTCATCTTTGTCTACTTGACAATTACATATAGTTTTTATCTCAATTTGATAATAATTAATTTTTACAGGAAATCTGAGTGAATTGGTCTCAAATCCAACACAAAAATATATTTTTTGTCATAACAATTATATATTTTTTATTTTAACTTAGATTCTTTCTAATAATATATTTAAGTCATTTAATACATTTATTTTATTTACATTACATAATATAATAATGGATCATGTCCATTCATTCACAATAAATAGTTCTTTATACTCTATTCAGAGTTACTAAACTTAATAATTAATGACTTAATTTTGGTTGATTCTGATATTATTTGTCTCTCTTATAGTATCTTATGGTTTTTTCACTCTTATTCACTTTAATAATATATATGGGGTTTGAGTCTTAGTCATAGTCTGGTCGTTTTTCATGTTAGTAGTATTAATTATTAGACAATATTACAAAATTTTTAGGACTACTTGGGTTCGATACTGTTCACCTCACTTTCCTCTTATGATAAATTGCTATGTAAATGATTTCTTTTCTGGAACGTTCTGTGACGTTACAACGTATGCTACATAATTGAAAGGTATTTTCTGATTTCATCTACCTCAACAAATAACAGACGCGTTATTAATACTCTTCTGTATAATAATGTAGTTATACTGTTCATACAGTTGTATAAAGTCGGCTAATGTAGTCGTGAATACAGTAACATGAACTGTTTCTGTTTGCAAACGCGCCCAGAATGGAACTCTTACTCGTAATATAAAACAGCACGTATTTAGAATAAACGGAAACAATAATTTTCGATGCGAATTCTCCTCCTCCTCCTCCTCCACCTCCTCTTCCGCCTCGTACCCCTCTTCTTCTTCTTCTTCTTCTTCTTCTTCTTCTTCTTCTTCTTCTTCTTCTTCTTCTTCTTCTTCTTCTTCTTCTTCTTCCCCCTCCTCCTCCTCCTCCACCTCCTCCTCCATCATCACCTTATTCCTAGATCCCTCCTCCTCCTCCAATTACACCACCTCCTCCTCTTCCCATTCCTCCACCTCCTTCTCCTTTATTGTTCTCTCTTGCCGACCTCTGTCGTTGAGGTCCCTCAGCCACTTTCAAAACGTCTTTGTCTTTTGGACAATGTGGTTCTCTTCTCGACAAAAATCCATCCAGCTCTTCATCTCAATCCTCCTTCTTCCTCTTTCTTCTTTTGTAAGTGGTTTCACGTGTGGCACTGTCGAATTATTCAGTTTCATATTACTGCGATATAGGTATGGGTAGAAACAAGACCTTCACAAAATATACAATAATATACTGGTTTCAACAGATGTTTTCAAACAGTCTTTGAAATTACTGCAAAAACATGGCAAAAAATAAACGTAGTAGTGTAGCATATGTGTAATCGTTTAAAATATTTATTATATTCATCTGAATTTATAAGTTGGAATAATAGGTTGTGTTATATACACTTGACAAGGTTTCATAAATCAAATAAATGTTCAGTTATTAATTAAGTTCTCTTCTGCCGCCCTCGATAGACATTGCAAATTGTGTGTGTGTGTGTGTGTGTGTGTGTGTGTGTGTGTGTGTGTGTGTGTGTGTGTGTGTGTGTGTGTTGGGGGGCATTATTACAGATACGTTAGTTATTGACATTGGTTCATTACTTATAACTAGAGAAATAAATTAAACTTTTATCATTGATTTTATAAATGCATTTCTCAGTCGTGCTCGGGTATCCTTGATGTTTTTGTTTTTGTTAAATACATTTTTTTCTTGGCAGGAAATTAGTTTTCCAAGCGACCGTTTTCATTTTTGTTCGTTTTACTTTGTCCTTCAGTTAAGTAGCCTTGTCTGCACGCGTTACGTGAGTGCGTCTGTTAAGTTCAACACCCTATCTATGTTGCTGTCTCTGTTTTGTCTTAGAAAATTTGACTTTTGTCAGTGTTAATTAATTAATTAGTTAATAATTCTAATAATCATTATAAGATTCATATTAACATTATCCTACGCACAAAGATTTACGATAACATAATTTCTGTTATGTATTCGGCCTGCTCAGACGTCGAATACCACAAGCTATATAACACAAAAAACCGATTACGTTACTGAAACGCATTCGAGAAGGCAGACAGAGTGAATCGGAGCAAACTATGGGCACTAATGACATGGAAAGGGATCCCACAACATCTAATCAGAGCAACAGAGAGTCTTTATGTCGAGAGTAAAATGTTAAAAGAAGCAGGGAAACCGAAGCAGGGAAGCACGCACAACAGCTCCTAGATTTGGCCTGCCCAATTGTGGAGTACGACAAGGGTGTCCATTATCACCTTCTCTTTTTAATTTATATATTGACAATGTCATACAAGACTGGCAGATGAGTCTTCCGGAGCATTTTATGATTGATCACTCTACAATTGACACTTTGTTGTTTGCGGACGATCAGACTATTCTGTCGGAGTCGGAAAACAAATTGCAGATGGGGATACATTTGTTAAATCGAATCTACAAAGACTCTGGATTGGAGATACCCAAACCTAAGACCAAGGTGATGGCTTTTCGTGAAACTGATCCCGAACGGGCAAAAATTGTTATAGATGGTACTGTCCTGAAACAAGTTAGCAATTTTGAATATCTGGACTAAAGTGTGCCTTCTATGACGTTGTGAATAAGTTGCATAATTCAACATTTTGTGCGGGACCATTGGCGAACCCTTAAGTCAGCAAGTAAAGGAACACGCTTAAAATTCTACAAGGTGATGGCTCTTCCCACACTTCTTTATGGGTCTGAGAATTGGACTTTAACGAAAGGCATCCAAGCGGCTGAAATGAGATTTCTCAGGCACGTGGCAGGGTATACTCTCCATGATCATAGAAGAAATACAGATATACTGCAGGAACTGAATATTATGAGTATACTCGACAGGATCGCCCAGTATCGGCTGAATTGGTGTGAACATCTTTGCCGAATGGATGACTACCACATCCCCAAACAACTCTGGAACTATAAGCCGAGGGGACGGAGAGGTGTGGGACCGTGGAAGCGCTGGAGTGACCAGATCTAATCTTTGCTCTTTGAGACCGGAACAAACCATCCTTGGTTTGATCCGTGAAGATGATGATGACGACGACATTGTTAATTTATTATTTGACTAAAAGGCTTAAGTTTTTGCCACATTTATATGTGGTATACAGATTGTAATACTAAATACACCATTCTTATCGAACGGCTTTTGACTCGTTCTTCTGGAATACACATCTTTTGTCGAAAAGAAAGGGGAAGGGGAAACAAATGTTTAGGGTATGACGAAAACTTCGTGACTACCAGGAGTGGGAAGAACATTACGGCACAAACACTGTGAGAATTATTGGTAGCAGGAGACTCCAGTGGGCTGGGCATATGGCGAGAATGGACTCTCACCGACGTTCTGTAAAGATTTTGGTGTTTTGGCTTTCGTTCCCGGTGGAAGAAAACTCCCGGGTAGACCGAAGAGGAAGTGGAGCGATGGACCTGGTCCTTGAGGATCTTATCCAGAGTAGGACAGATATGCATGATTGGAGAGGGTGGGGGGGGGCAAAAGTCAAAGTCTGATGGAGGACGATTGTTGTACCGGGACCGCGGTCCTCTTGGCCTTAATATGGAGAACCCCACAGGCGCAGATTCTAGAACACCGACTCAATTAGTCATAGTTTCATACAGTCTACCATAAAACCCCATAAATTAACGTAGTCTCTTCTTTTCCTTTGCTAAAAGAAATATTATGCGTTCGTTCGCGCAAGGATTGTTTCACCTCAAGCAAATATCTTCCCTTCTTTGTTCAACCTACTTTCTTTGCCTCCAATAATTTTTTAAGAATCTTCATTTACCAGTATATTTTATGTTGCTATTTCATTTATCCATGAATTGACAGTGGTTACATGAATATGAAAGATAATTACATAACGCTCTAGGTAATTCGAAACTGCCTTTCCACGCGTTCCTTGACCAGCCTAACGCGTGTTGTATTCAAGGTCGTACTTTGACCTAGTCTTCAGATTGATCTAGCACCTGTAACTATGTAAATTATTCGCGGCGTGCGGCTGGGAAAATGGAAGATTATTCTGGAATCCCAGCGGGGTATAAATATAAGCATCTCGTGGCTGGCAAAAGTTCAGCTACACCTGGTGATTTTTGAAGTGCAGTTCGGAGTTATTATGGCAGTTCAGTGGGAAGCTAGCATTGTGTTGATTAATGCGAAACTGTAACATGGTGATATTTAATGTAGTTGTGGTACAAATTTAACTTGTATAATTATTATTGATTTCTAACTGTTGTTTGTGTCTAAATAAGGATTGTAATTAGTGACTCCATTGGTGTCAGTTATTCTGTTTCCAATATATCCACAACGATTTGTGTGACTCGTAAAATTACATTTGATTTTATATTTTATTTATGCTAAATTCAATTTCCGAGGTCATGAAATATAATTCTATCAGTTCTTCAGTTAGCCTACTGCAACCCTTTTCAGAAATTTCATCTTTGTTGTTTTGTTTTAAATTTTGCGACATGAGCATTAGATGGCCCAAATTTCACTTCCACCTAATAAACAGGCCAGTCAGAGTTTTGAAAAATTCTGTTCGTATTCGCCTGTAATTTGTTTTAAGCGTTTTGTTCACGTCATACTTTCATAGTTTCCTTTCTATAGCCCTCTGTTCCATACAGCTAACATCATATCCTAAGTAATTAGAGAGATTTACGAGTATTTGTTTCAGTCTTGTATTATTCGTAACTATCTGATACGTAATAGGTTCAGCTTCTTTGATTACCACCACCTTAATTGGTTTTTTTTTTTTTTTTTTAATTTAAAAACCGAGCTCTGTACTTCATGCTCACGTTCGCGAATAAGCGGTCGATTGTCTGCGAAAAAATTACATTTAATTTTCCTGGCATAATTGTATCTCGTCTATGTATCTATGGATGTCCAAATATCGATTGATTAAGCAATCGTATATTGATTTCTGTCTACCGATATACGGACATAGGTGTGTGTGTGTGTGTGTGTGTGTGTGTGTGTGTGTGTGTGTGTGTGTGTGTGTAAACAATACAGGAAATAAATATTTGGATTATATTACTTAACAAAAAATTCATACAGTTACAACAAAGCTATTTTTTTTCATCTCTGTAACTTAATACTGCGTGTTTAATTCAAATTATATTCGTGCTCCCCTACTTCTTTGCTAGACGGCCTTGAGGTCATTTTGCCGGTGATTTGTCTCTAACGATGTTAACCTAATCGTCTAACATTTGTGTCTTAATTTTGACACATCCATTAGTTGGTTAAATGACACGTGATTTCGTGTGTTTTCTCTCCTCATCCTGTCTCATCTGGCTTTTCCCAAAACTTCTACGCAACTGTAACCTTTGTTTCTACTGTTTCTAGGATTTACTCAATCGTCATTTTTTTTAGTTTGTGTCTTGGTTTCTGTAAACAGGTTAAACATAGATGTTACCAGTGTTTCGAATCCCTAGTTTTAACTTCAGGGTTTAAATATTTATTCCTCCATATAACTCGTTTTAATAGTGTTGGCTCTTTGGCTCCTTGCCCAATCTGTAATTAATCCTAACCGTACTGTAATTTGATATTTTTATACCAATATAACTGAAGGTACAGATTTTTAAAATAATTTCTTTATTCAATTCCCATTTTCATTTCAAGGAACTTTACTTACTATCAGGGGCGTATTTACGGGGCGGACGAACAAGGCCGGACTCTCGTCTCCCAGAGGGTCGAAAAAGTTGACGAATTTTGTTAATCTCTTAATTTTTAGGTTATTTTATTATTTATTCAGCTGTGTAGACTAATACAGTAACTCTGTTTTTTTTAAATATACAAACAGCACAGCATTTGCGTATACATTTGAAATATAATGTATAGGAAAATCAATTCAGTCAATAAGTATCTTCTAAACAATATTTTAATAACGTGTATTTTTATTTGTTATTACCGTTTACTTTAATGGGGTCGATATCAGGATGTTATTACACGTTTTTCAACCACTTTAAAAATAGTATATTGATTAGACTGAAATTTTTTTTTTTTTGTATGAAGCCGACTAGACCGGACCCCCCCCCCCCCGAGGCCAAATTCTAGATACGCTACTGCTTACTATCATTTTAAACTTTTTCGTCTAACTGCCAGATCTTGTCATTGCAATCTGGAAATCCAGATCTCTGCTATTCTTTCAGTGATTCACAATTTTCAACTCCCATCACCTCAATCATTATCTTACTCTTCACATAAACGTATTACATCACCATCACCATATACAGTCATCATCCCATCATCACCATCATCACCGTCGTAATCGTTAACATCATCATTGTCATTGTCGTATTTCTTCTTTGGTTTGCCTTTCCTTATCTTGCGTTAATCTGTCTATCCTTATCTTTGCCGACATTTTTAGAATAAAATGTTTAAAATAAATATCTAAACGCTTTGGGACTAAACACACTATATTTGAACACTTGCCGTATACATTTTAGCTTCGTACGTCTAATACGTTCATATTCTACTTTTTAAAACTTCAATATTGGTTTTCCTTTCTATAAAACCAATCTGTATCACCTTTGTCCGTCTTCACATCATGACTTCTTACAGCCGGGCCTTCTCCTTTTTGCTAAGTAGGCCTACAGGTCACTTCCTGTCTGCTAAATATTTAAAGCCGTATGATTATTTCCGAGCAGATCTTTCTTATTCACAAAGAATAAGCGATCAGTTGCGACCCAATCGTATAAAACCCGGTCAGTTGCATTTTAATGTTATTATAATATTTTTCATATTATTATAATTTTTTCCAGGGTCTTCCACTATCTCTCGTCCCCACTGTCGTATATTCAAACGCTTGTTTAGAAATACGCGAGTCTACCCTGCGTTCCACATGGCACTTCCAATTCTGCCTGTATTCCTTTATTCTCTCCAGATACCGACTGCAACTTCAGGTCTTTCCTTATGTCGCCATTTTGTAGATGATCTCTCAAACTACAGCCCTCTTAAATATTTCAAGGCCTGTATTTTTGAAATATCTTTTCGCAGGAGAGTCCATGTTTCACATCCATATATTAAAATCTGCACAGCTACGATTTTGTCTGTGTCTCCCTCTGCGCTTTATTCTTCAATAGTCGTCTTATTGTACTACAGACTAAATTTATTTAGGTTTCTCTCGATGTCGTTGTCCTTCCTATACGAGATATCACATCTCAGATAATTAAAATGTGATACCTGCTCCAAAACACCATTATCAATTACAAGGGTTCTTCCCTAGGAAGGCCATTAATTTTGTCTCAGTATTTGAGATCTTAAAAGTTGTATTTCCGGCAGACTGTATGCAAAGTATAAATAGACCTTTGTAACTCATTTTCACTTTTCCCTACAATTATTTGATCATCTGCGTATAGTAATGTGCTAAGTGATCCCTTATCCGAGATTCGTATACCTTCAGGACAGACGTTCATGCATTCTTGCAAAATTTTGTCAATATACGTATTAAATAAACTTGGAGAGAGGCTACAGCCTTGTATAACAACTTGATATATATTCACTTCTTGAGATAATCTTCCCTTACCTAAATCTATACGAATAGTTGTCCCTGCATACAGGCTCTGAATAGCGCGGACGAGGTAAAGTGGAAAGCGCCTAAAATTTCCCACAGCCTACGTCTACACAGCCTGTCAAAAGCTTTCTCATTATCTATAAAGGTCACATGCGTCTCTAAATTCATGGCGCATCATTCTCAATTATTTGTTTTACTAATTACTTGTTTATTTGTTTCAGTAAAAATAATAATTGTGTATGAATTTTGTATAAATATCATCGGCTTGGTATAAATATCAAAGAAGTCACATAGTGATGTCCTTATCTCTAAAATAATAAGTATTCTTCCTACTATATTTTCGTACACAATTTTCGCAAACATTAAACAACTTTTAGTAAAAGCATTTCTTTCGGAATATGCTATAACAATTTAAACGTTACATCCAACCACTGATATCCAACATAATAAAATGTAAATCACATTAATTGCTTTTGTGATAAGTTGTAATGGAGATAGATGCATCCTAAAAAAAATAAGTATTGAAATAAAAATGAAACTGTAAACAGATTACTTAAGAATAAAGTAACTAGAGATGAAAAAAAAATAAACTTTACAATACGGTAGCTAACAAATGTGTTAGGTATAGGCTATAGGCCTACTGTCAGGTTTGGACTACGCAGGATAAGCATTTGCCATTCCGTTTTTAAAAGAATACTTTTATGTTTGTCGAGAACATTCCTAAATAGGGAATGGAGTTCTGTGA
Organism: Magicicada septendecula; assembly: GCA_034769895.1. Taxonomy (NCBI): domain Eukaryota; kingdom Metazoa; phylum Arthropoda; class Insecta; order Hemiptera; family Cicadidae; genus Magicicada; species Magicicada septendecula. The sequence goes on along the minus strand of CM068370.1, from coordinate 35,441,292 downwards.
AAACGACTGTAACTTCCGTAGATACACGGATGATACTTGTATGTACTCAAGGCTTGATTTCAGGGGGAACGCGCCGGAACGGCGTTCCGGAACCTCCTGGATCCAAAACTAATTACCAAAAAAATATATGAAAAGAAAACCCTAATTATTACAAAAATTTACTACTACTTTTTAAATTGTGCCCTTAATCAGCCCCATTACAAAACTAAAGATTTATGCAGATTTCTGGGCGTCATACAGCATTTGACACAAAGAGTAAGAAAAGGTTAAGAAACAAACAATATGACGACACAATGATGAAACTATGGAAACTTTTATGTCCTAACCACCGAAACCATTACTTAGAGTTTAATTGAGGCTCCGGGGTGACGCCATCATGAGTGACGTTTACGATTGTCGTGTGGCTAACCTGACGATGAAGCTCTTTAGAAATATTAGTAAACTTTATTCCCTTTTTCGATCTAGTTTTATACGTATGTTACATGTTTTATAAGGCTTTAAAAATGTAGACCTTCTTTGTAATAACCTGATGTAAACTTATACGCTAATATAAAATATAAGTATATTTGTGTCTGTACAACTTTTGAGTTGATGCGTTCCGGCACCTATAATTTTAGAAATCAACCACTGGATCAAATACTCAAAATTTTCAATTCTTAGAGTATAGCAAACTGGCAGATGAATCAATAAAACAAGAATATTAACATTACAATCCCCCACCAAGATCTAGATGCAACCGGTTAATTTAATTTACATTTTCCAGTAACATTAAGAAACTGCGTTTCCTAACTGACCTTCACTGACTTTGAAATAATGCGTTTCACAGTATCAGAACAATTTTTTGTAGAGATATTATAAATCTTGTTCAGCAGCCTTCCGAGCAGCAAAACTACTAATAATAACGTGTTAATTGAAAATAGCATGCCAGCCAGACGACACGTTTTGCACGACTTTATCAATCAATTCCTCACTTCACAAAGAAAATAAAGGCTATTAAACGTAAATATAAACCAAAGGCCAGTTGAACGTGTAAGCCGATTTACATATCTTGGTACTATGGTCAATGAACAATGGGACCATTCAGAAGAAATAAAGAGCAGAATTGAAAAGGTAAGATCAGTGTACACTAGAAAGAGCAGTTTATTGAAAAGTCACGATTTAACAATAAACACAAAGATGAGACTTCTACGCTGCTACGTATTCTCGGTCCTCTTTTACGGTGTAGAATCTTGGACTTTGACTGAAGCCACAACTAAGAAATTGGAATCTTTCGAAACGTGGCTCTACCATAGAATACTGAGCATTTCATGGACAGCACATATAAGTAATGTCGAAGTTCTTAGAAAGATGAAGAAAGATAGGGAAGTTATTAACACAGTGAAGATAAGAAAGCTTCAGTATCTGGGACATCTCATGAGAAATGAACAGAGATTTTACTTATTGCAGTCCATACTACAGGGAAAAGTACTTGGAAAGAGAGGAGTTGAGTTACCGAGAATATCATGGCTGAGAAATTTGAGGACCTGGTTTGGCATGAATACAACTGACTTATTCCGTACAGCAGTGCAGAAAGTTAAAAAAGCCTGTATGATATCCAACATCCAAATAGGATAGGAACTATCAAAAGAAGAATTGTTAATATAAGCCTACCTGCTAGTTTTCCATGAGAATTTTTTGAACTTATCACAATTGAACTAATATACTACATGAAGAGCTATAAAAAGGCAATTGCATGAAAAGCAAAAACTATGGTTGTAGCAAGTGAGGAAAGTGTAAAATACATTCCTGTAGTGACCAAACGTTGAATAAATAATAACCTTAAATAGTTACTGTTTGTAATCAAAGAAAATAAATGATAAAATATGTAAATTTGGTAAAATATATAATTCTCCAAACACAAATTTTAGAGAAAAGATAAATGCCAAAATATTAAAATCTGAAGTTATTTTTTTGCAGCATAATTTTTGTTTTATAGTTTTATTGCAGTGGGGATTAAGCACTGGAAAGAGAGGCTAAAACCCGTTTAGTAGCAGTTAAACTGTGGTGTAAAGGAAAATAAATAAAAGTGGTTGAAATGAAAAGAAAAGAAATTTTCAGGTTTAAGGGGGTTAAAGGATAAAATAAAATTACTAAAAGAAATAGACTCAAGAAGAACGGGAAGACCTGTAAGAGTTTTCATCAAATTATAAAGACTAGCAGAGACAAGAAGCAAAAGGTCGCAGAAAAAAGGAATAGCCTTTAAATCAGTGGTTCTTAGCCCTGTTAAATCCGGGACCCACCTTGAAGGATATTATATTTTATGAGACCCATAAACATGGGCGCCGGCAGGAGGTAATTATAGGGGGTTGTGCACCAGATTTATAATCATATTTTTGCTAACATGAAGTACTTTTAAGCCGTCTTTTACGCGTAAACAAATTATTCATGTTTCTTCTTCTTCTTCTTCTTCTTCTTCTTCTTCTTCTTCTTCTTCTTCTTCTTCTTCTTCTTCTTCTATGGCGTCACATTTCGAAGTCGAACCTTAGCCTCCATAATCATTCCCCTCCATTTTCCCTGTCCTTGGCGATCGATGTCCATCGTTTTATTTTAAGTAAATTATCAGCATCCCTCCCCACTGCGTCAATCCATCGTGTCTTGGGTCTTCCGACAGGCCTTCTACCCTCGATTCTGTCGGACTCTGAAAACAGATTGCAGATGGGTATGCATTTGTTAAATTTAATCTGCAAAGACTCTGGATTGCAGATATCCACAATTAAAACCAAGGTGATGGCTTTTTGTGGAACTGATCCCGTACGGGCAAAAATTGTTACAGACGGTACTGTCCTGGAACAAGTTAGCAGTTTTGAATACCTGGGCTACAGTGTGTCTTATAATGCAAGCAACGACGTGGTGAAGAAGTTGCATAAGTTCAACCATAATAGGTATTCGGTTATCCTAGGTATTCGGTTGTCTTCCATCCTCATGATGTCTCCTGCCCATTGCAATCTATGCAGTCGGATGGTTGTGGCCAGATCATTGTCTTTATACAGCTTGTATAGCTCCTCATTGTGACGCATTCTCCATATCCCATTGACTTGGATTGGTCCATATATTCTCCTCGAAATTCTTCTTTCAAAAGTATTGACTATGTTAGCAGCTTATTTGTTGAGAGTCCAAGTCTCGCTGCCAAATGATATCACCGGTCTAATCATAACTTTATATAATGTGACCTTGGACTGATGGTGGATATTCCTTGTCTTGATTATAGCTGTCAACTATGCACATGCTCTATTTGCGGCCTGTATCCTTTTCCTTATTTCATGGTTTATTCTACTTAATGTTAAATGTATTAGGTTTTTAAGACAGGGTAAATTAATTTTCGAGTCCATCTTTCGTACAGACTCGTCAAACGCCCCCTCGGAACCCAGCAGTGGATCGCGCTCCATAGGTTGAGAAACGCTGCTTCAAATTGCTACGACTGTTCAGACGTTGTTCAGATCGAACCAGAATTCTCGTGAATCAACCCTGGAGACCTGCATTTGGGGACTGATTCCGGTCGTAACGTGTGGCGAGGTCAAGTCTATATGTGACTGACTTCTCCTTTTTCTTCTTCTTCCGACTCCTAATGTGCCTAATGTGTGTGTGTGTGTGTGTGTGTGTGTGTGTGTGTGTGTGTGCGTGTGTGTGTGTGTGTGTGTGCGTGTGTGTGCTCTAATGTGCCTGTTCCTACTTCACATTATCAGATCCATTTCTTTCTTGGCCTTCCTACATCCCTTCTTCCAGAAAGCTTGTACTTGCTTACAATTACTGGTACTCTATCTTCATCCATGCGACTTATATGGTGTATTTTCCCCTGTATTCTTCAATTTTCTAATTTAGATTATATATATTAAATTCTTCCCGTACATCTTCATTTCTTATATGTTCTCTTCTTGTGCATCCTTTAACCCACCTTAAAAATCTTAACTCTGCTGATCGTAACTTTTATCTCTTTGTTTTGTAATCCAGGCTTCACTGACATATGGCAGCACTGGAACAGCCTTTGTTTTTTTAGAATTTCAATTCTGTCTCACGTCTCGTTTTATTTTTCAGTGTTCTATTTATAGTTCCACATATGTGTTGAAATATGTTGACTTTATTTTATATATCTTCCTGTCAACGTCAAAACTTATATCCTACAACCTAAATAGTTAAAATTTGAGGTCTGCTCCAGTACTTCATCCGCAATAATAATCTTTGAGCGTACTGGAACTTTTCCGTAGTAAACCATACGAGTTAATAACAAATAAACACAAATTGTGTTAAGGTGCTTTCTCCGCTGATGTGATTTTTGGTTCCACTACCCAGTTACGAAAATTAAAATGTAGGTAATTATAGACACCGGACAAGGAAGCGTCAGAGATGGCGTGCAGGAATGTTTCAAGGTGGAATGCTCTTTGAGAATATGAAAATTTGACGTAGCGAGTAAGCTAATAAAGCAATTATCTCATTCACCGCTACCCAGACACCGGTAGTGCTTACCTGTGTTATCGCAATGTCTGCATCTAGAAATAAAAATAATTTTTAACGCGAATTAACCTAACTATAGGTAGGACGTTATGTAATCATGGGGGCCCTTTCAGGTAACATCTTTTAACTTAATTTTTCTCTCTAACAAAACTGTATATCAACCACTTTGATCTACTTAAGATTCGTCTTGAAGGGGGTGTTGTCGAATTGGTCCGATGGTTATAGAAATTTGGAGATCAACCAATTAGTGGGGTCGAACTGGTCCGACGCTAAAATATCAAAACCAAGGATCGAAGAAGCCTTATCGTCCGCTCATATATTATACCAACTGTCCCAATAAAATGACACAGGACAGTATAGTAAATATATGTAGTGGCCTTTCGGCTTTGTCAAATAACTTATTAGTTAAGAATATTTACATTTTTTTTTTACATTATTTACAGTTTCAGGTCATTCTTGTTCCTGAGTGATAGGCGATTTTTGTTAAACTTTTTTATACTGGTATGAAGCACTCTTAGTATACTGCAACCTCGATATTTTTTCCTTTGGGTCGGCTGATCTATAGTATATCTGTAAAGTTTCCAAGTACTGAAGCCTTTTCTTGTACTTGCTGTTGTATATAGTTCTAGGTTTTGCTGAACTCCGGATGGCAATGTACGCATCAGTTTGTACGTTCTGTATGGCTTCAATGAAAGCATAAATGTTGGGATGGGAGTGATTAAAATGTTTTCTGAATTTTGCGTGAAAAGATTCGCAGGCATTTGTGGTGCGCTCGGATAATAATGACGCTGATGCCCACATCTCTGGAGGAAACGTAGAACTGTTGTCAATGTAGTTTTCTATTAAATAGTCGACAAACCTATCAACTTTGGGAGATGAGGGTTGAGTTGGCTCAAGATCTTCCACATATGCCTCTCCTACTTCCTCATGACTCAACATACTTAGCCCAAAAACACAGTGTAACCATTTTCCAATGTCTGATGTAGAACTTTTGTACTCAGCGCTCAACCCAACTTGTTGTATCTTCCTCCACCAGGCCTGAGACAGGTGAAATCTGCACCCAATTACTTCTACTGTAGGCCAAACAGATTCAACTGCATTGTGTATTGCTTTTTCGAAGTCGGCTGTTACAGTCTTAGGTTTAAAAGTTAGGTTCATTTCTTCACATTTTTTTATCAAATGCTTAAAAAGGCTTCTATAAGTTGCTTCTTTCTTGTCAGGTAAAAGGAAAAAGACAAGTAGTATGTAATTCCCATTCTCTACACTATGTATTGTGAAAAATTGGTAAAAGTACTTAGTTGCAAAAGTAAATGTCCCATCAATAAATATTTTATCAGTTTTTACTAGATACTCCACATTACTCTTAGGACAGAAAACGATAATATTTTCAGTGGCAATATTCAGTAACAACATATCCTCACCTTTGTTAGTCTTGATCTGTAAGCTGTCAAGAGCTTCGTGGACATCGCCAGCACATTTCGGAAGAGGAGGAAGATTTTTTCTTTTAGCATAGTTCAAGTTTCTCCTTACTCGTTCGACATCATCACGAGTGATATTGTCAGGCAAGGAATCGGGAGCGGACGCAATCTCTCTTCTTATCAATTTTGCAGGAGGTTCCAGTAATGTTTCACTTGCCTTGCGTTTCACACTGTTAGAAGTGTAATGTCTACTTAGGTCGGGACATGGTTCATGGTTATGCACACCAACAGTATTTAATAAAATGTCACCCGCGTCATCTGTGAACAAATGCGCCGAACATCCTTTTCTTCTAGAACATCGCCACTTTTGACCCGATTGTGTCTTGTCACCTTTTGAATATTTAAATCCCTCAAAAACGACTAACTTAAAGCCCCTCTCACTTAACATGGAAAACATTGTATACTTCTACTAGTACTACACTGCACTGAGACTGTCTGAGAACTGACACTGAGTCTAGAGAAATGAGGCAGTTGTTGAGGGGTGAGAGGTTAGGTTAGTAACCCATATCCGATCACAATCCCCTTTTTATAACTGCCCGTGAGCTGTCGGCCTCACCCCGACCTCCCGCTCAGATTGTTAGGAGAGTCAACTGGCGCTCCTACCATGATGAGCTCTCACGGCGGTTTCCATCACTCCCCGCGGACCCGATCGTCACTTGTGACGATTTGGATCTCCGAGCCACTCATCTTCAGGAGTTGGTCCAAGGTGTCATGGATCGACACACATATGTTCTCGAGGTGAATCATCGCAAATCGGCCTTACCTGCGGATGTACTCCACGCCATCTGGCTACGGCGCAATCTCCGCCGCAGATGGCAAAGAACCCGTGATCCCGGCGTCAAAAGGCGCTTTCAGGCCCAGTCTCTTTACGTCCAGCAGCTACTGCGGGACGTAAACTCTGATCGATGGGACTTATACCTTGAGTCTCTTGAAGTCGACCACGCCTCCGTCTGGAGAGCGGCGAGTAGACTGACCCGCGAGAAGAGAACTCGCAACCCACTTGAAACTCCGAACGGGGTTGTATCTTCGTCAGAAGGCAAGGCCGAGGTCTTCGCCGACTGCATGGAGGTGCAATTTACTGTTCACCAAGGCGTCTCGGACCCTGCCCACTCGGCAGAAGTCCGTGACTTCCTATCTAGACATTTTTCACGCCCTCACGATGTCCCAGCCCTCCCGTTCGACAGGGATGAACTAGTTTCATCTATCTGCCGACTAAATCGCCGTCGCGCCCCCGGTCCTGACCGGATCGGGGCCGCTGCTCTACAAAATCTACCGGCCTCAGGCATTGACCTCGTTCTTGAGCTGTTTAACTCCTGTCTCCGGCTACAGTACTTTCCCCGCCTGTGGAAAACAGCCAACATCGTAATGATTCCGAAGCCTCGCAAGCCGCGCATGCTTCCTGAAAGCTATCGACCAATCTCTCTCTTGCCAGTCATCTCGAAGGTGTTCGAGCGTCTCCTGCTGGCTCGCATCTCGCCGCTGCTAGATGGTTTCATCCGCAGCGAACAGTTCGGGTTTCGCAGAGAGCACTCGACCACGCTTCAATTGGTCCGCGTTGTTACGCACTTGTCAGACGCCACCAACAGGCGAGCGGCTACGGCTGCCGTAAATAAAGTCTGGCACGAAGGTCTTCTCTCCAAACTTGCCAATTCCCCTCTACCATCGCCCATAGTGTTTTTCCTCCGGTCGTATCTCAGCGACCGAACCTTCAGGGTGAGCGTCGATGGGTCCTGTTCTACAGTTCGACCCGTCGCCGCCGGCTTACCACAGGGATCTGCCCTCGGCCCCGTACTGTACCTTGTGTACACGAACGACCTACCTGTCTTGCCCGGAGTCACGTTGTCTTTGTTCGCTGACGATGCTATGTATCACTGCAGCTCCCTGTCCCCGTGATTTGCGAGTACAAAGCTGCAGCGTCAGTTGAACCAGCTTCCGGACTGGCTAAGGAAATGGCGGGTGACGATCAACACGGAGAAATCCGAGGCGATCTGCTTCACCCGTAAGTCCATCTCCCGATGCCAGCCCTTCTCCCTAGAAGGGAGGCCCATCGCCTACAAAGAATCGGTGAAGTATTTAGGCGTTCGGCTAGATCATCGCCTTTGCTTCAACGCCCACGTGACGGAAACCCTTGCCAAGGCTCGCGGCGTCCGAGCCAAATTATCTCCTTTCCTCTCGTGTCGCAGCCGCCTGGCCATGCGCACGAAATTTACAATCTATCTGCTTTTTCTCAGGTCTGTACTGACCTATGCGGCACCCGCCTGGTGGTCTCTTTTATCCACCACCAACAGATGTAGGCTGGAAGCTTTCCAGTCCCGAACCCTCCGATCCTTGACGGGGTCCCCTTGGTTTGTAAGGAACGACGTGATTCGAAGGGGTCTCCGTGTTCCTACCTTGACTTCCTTTGTCCGGTCGCTGGCTCTAACTCTCTTTGCTAAAGCCTCGACCTCCACCTTCACATACCTACGAACCATCAGTGCATCAGAACCACCACCGCCCATTCGGGTCAAGCGCCCTCGGGCGCTTCTTGACGACCCGCCATAACGCCATCCTTTTTAAATTTTACAAAAAACAAAATGTAATCATCAGTCCTAGACCAGAGTTTTTTCACCTAAACTGTTCTTCTCTCCTTCCTGCCCACCTCCTAGCACGCTGAGCCGGCTGCTGTCGCTGTCATCAATCATTAGGCCGGAGGCTCTCCGCCTCGCGGGGAGCGACCGACGCCCTCAGGGCGTCTGCTGACTGGACTCGAAACGGGCAACATCTGTTGCTCGAATCGGTACCAGCGGCAGTGCACCAAACAAATAAAGTTATACTCCCCCGCCTTCACAGTTAACTGGTTGGCGGTTTCCTTTTCCAGTTTTAGGTAACCAGTCGACATTGTTATCAGCACTAAGTTCACTTCTGGCAGCCATTGGACACGTTCCAGATGCTGCAAACAAGCCACGGGTGCAAAGACACCTCGCATCCATAATGCAATGCAATTAGTAACCCATTCGGGAATCCCTGCCTCTACCTGCCAACTACCCTTCGGACCAGTTCAACCGCGACATTTCGTTATGGAACAAAAATATCTTTGGAGTGTTTTGACCGTCGGACCAGTTCGGTACTACCCCTTGAAGGTAACCCATGTTTTCGTGCCATAAGAGACGTTGGAGTCGCCATTCTTGTTTAGTGGTATTTTGGTGTCCTTTCATGTTTATTCGACTACTTCTTCTTCTTCTACTTTCTTCGTCTTCATCTTCTTCTTCACTACATGGCTCGAGCTATAGCCCGTTTTGACTTGATAGAGTCTCTGACCATTTTCTCCAGGGTCTTCCAAGATCTCTCATTCCCACTGGCCTATATTCAAACGCTTTTTAGGAAATATAATTATATCACTACCGACACGGAATACAAAGTTTTTTATTGGCTGAGAACGCTGTTCGTCTTGTTCTTGGCGACGGCGTCGACTTTTGAAGGATCGATCTTGTGTGCGTGGGGTGTGATATGTTCGAATAATGCGTGTGATTTGAATTGTGTCTGTTCGTTTAGGATGTCGTTTCTATGTGTTTTCGTGTGTTTGTATATTTCTAGTTGTGCAAGAGTGTCTAGTTTTCGGCCTTTTGTGTGTACGTGTAGAATATCCATGTTATTGTCGATGTTTGTGTATGTGTGGTTTGCCTCGATGAGGTGGTTTGCAAATGTGGATTCGGTAGTGGAGTGTAGTGCCTTTATGTGTTCAACGTATCTTTGTTTGAAACAACGTATTGTCTGGCCTATGTAGAATTTGTTGGAATCTGAGTAATTTCATTTGTAAACACCAGGTAGATCAAATTTGTTTTCTGCTTTGTGTGTGTGATTTGATAGTGTGTGTGTTCTGTTTTTGTTTAGGAATACGCGTCTCTACCATGCATTCCACACGAGACATTCAATTCTGCCTGTATTCCTTTCTTCTATCCAGAACCAACTATAACTTCAGGTCTTTCCTTATGCCATTGTTTCACAGATGATCTCTCAAACTGCATCCCTTAACTACTCTTAAATATTTCATTTCCGAAGCCTGTATTTTTGAAATATTTTTTTTGCAGGAGAGTTCAGGTTTCACGTCCGTACATTCAAGTCGGCACAGCCACGACCTTATAGAACTTTAGCTGTGTCTCCCTCTGTGGTTTATTCTTCAATAGTCGTGTTATTGTTCAACAGGTATAACTACACTTTCTCTGTTTCCACAGGTTTATTTAACTTTCTCTCGATATCGTTGCCCTTCCTGTATGAGATATCACATCCCAAATAATTTAAATGTGATACCTGCTCTGAAACACTGCAATCAATTACAATTTTGTCTCTTAAAGGGTTTGTTTCCAAGGAAGGCCATTGTTTTTGTCTTAGTAATCTTATAAATAGACCTTTGTAACTCATTTTCATTATTCCATATATAATTATTTGGTTATCTACGTAAGTAATGCGCTGACTGACCCCTTGTCCAAGATTCGTATGCCTGCGTTTTGGTGTCCTTCTATGTTTATTTGAATACCCGTGTGAAGTAAAATTATTTTAATTAGTGTTTCCGAGGCTTTCACGGCCGGCGTCTACATATTTTTAATCGCTATCAGCCGGGCTGTTAGGCCGTGGTCTAGATTTTATGCTGACAGACGTTTCTTTCTCACCAGTGTCGGTAACAAGTGGCACGGTGTCCGGTAATTCACCCCAGTGGTGGGGTAGAGACTCATACCTTCGATGGTGAGACCTAACCGCCCGTCTGATAATATTTCCATTATTTAAATTATTTCCGATAACGTTAATACTCTTCCAAATATTCGTATTAAGATTTATTAGTCTTGCAGTAATATGTTTTTTTTTTTACCGAAAATACCGAAAAAACAACCCAATACAACAGTGTATGAACATTGTCACGACCAAAGAAGCTTTCTTCGGATTTTATCAGTGAGAATTTATGTGATATTGAATTGAAAAGGTTTTTTTTTTATTTATTATAATGCAGTTTTACAATCTACTCATTTTACAGAGTAATAAGTAAAAGTGATGTATACGTCGTCACTTGAGGTGGGAACCATCCAGCGATGATTACCACGTTCACCGGGTCAGGTCATCTGGCCACTGTCTCTTCAGCCTTCTTACATCCAGTGATGGATTGAGGAGCTCGTTGATCAGGTTATTGCTGTGTCCTCTGTTGCGGTTCCTGTACTTAGCGGCGTGCATCTTGATGACATCAGAAATGTATGGAATGTTGAGGTCTTTGTTAAGAGTATAATTAGAGATGAACCAGGGAGCATTCGTTATGCAACACAAGATTTTTGACTGAACTGTCTGCAGAATCTTTGTGTTGGAAGGTTTAGAGCAGCCCCACAATTCTATACCGTAAGTCCAGATTGGTCTGAGCACAGCTTTATATATGATGACTTTGTTTGCGAGAGATAGCTGAGATTTTCTACCTATGAGCCAGTACATTTGCCTAGCTTTTAAGTTGAGTTGATGTTTCTTAGCCTGAATGTGGGCTTTCCATGTTAATTTGTCGTCCAAATGCAGCCCCAGGTATTTAACTTCTGATTTTATAGGTATGGGGGCATCGTTTATGGTGACTTGTGGACAAGAGCTACGTTTCATGGTGAAGGTTATTTGAGTGGATTTTGCAGAATTAACTCGGATCCTCCACCGCTGGAACCAATCTTGCAGGAGGTAAAGATGGCTTTACAGTTTCTCAGAGGCTCGTTCCGGGTTGAGATCTACTGCGAGGATAGCGGTATCATCAGCGAAGGTGGCGGTGGTAGTGTAGTCTGTCACAGGTAGGTCGGCAGTAAATATAAGATATAAGTATGGCCCCAGAACGCTGCCCTGAGGCACTCCCGACTTTATAGGAGAGATTACTGACACAGTGTCTTCGATTTTGATTTGGAAGTGTCTATCTTGCACATATGATTTCAACAGTAAATATAGTTGATCAGGAAGTTGTTTCTTCAGCTTGTACAGAAGGCCCTCATGCCAGACTTTATCAAAAGCCTGCTGAATATCCAGGAAGACAGCTGCGCACATCGTCTTCTTTTCCAGGCTATCCCTAATTTTGTTCACTATTCTGTGGCATTGCTGCACTGTAGAATGTTTTTCTCTGAACCCAAATTGGTGTTCAGGGATCAGGTACCTAAAGGGCACTATTTGTTTTAGTCTGGTCAGGAGAAGTCGTTCAAATATTTTTGACAAGTGTGGAAGAAGGCTTATTGGCCTGTAAGATGTAGGGTCAGTAGGGGGTTTGCCAGATTTTGCGACCATGATAATTTGGGCAAATTTCCATTGGATTTGAAAGTAGCACAGTCTGAGCATACGGTTGTAAATAGTTGTAAGTAGTATTGTATAATATTATAGTATAATATTGTAGTAGTATAGAATTGAAAAGGTGAACATAGAAGGTGATTTACTGAAAGAGGCGATACAATTAAAAAGTGCTTTTGATCTAAGATATTAGAAGGGATGGCTTGTTTTTATCACCCCACGATATCACAAACCGCGAATAATGCGAACTTTGCTGAAACAAAACATTTAAAATTCGGCAGTCTGAACTTTTCTTCTGTCTCTTCCAACGTTTAACCAAAGATTGGTGGGTAGTTGCGACGTGCTGATGTACGAGTGTAAAATAATCTGTGTGATATTACAAGACGCTTAGACAAGGATGTGCTCTCTACAATTCTGTTTAAGTTGGCTCTCGAAAAAGCGGCAAGGTAAATGCTATAAACCCAGGGAGCACGATATTTAACAGAATGCTGCAGTGTCTAGCTTATGCTGGTGGCATAGTACTTATCTCAAAAAGCCAACAAGACCTAAAAGAGAGTTTCTTGAGTCTAGAAGAGGCAACAAAGAATTTAGACCTAAAAGTAAAAACAGAAAAGAGGAAATACATATTAACAGGCAGTAAAATGCAAGAGAGAAGAGCATTTCTGGTAATTGGAGGATACAAATACCTGGGCTCACTAGCGCCCAGTTACTGAGAAGAACATTATGGCCGAAGAAATAAAACAAAGGGTATCTGCTGGTAACAGATATTACTCCTCCCTACAAGGAATATTTAAATGTAATAACATAAGCAGCTCAACCAAGATTCGTCTCTACAAAACACTTCTTAAGCCAGTGGTCATGTGCGGGTCCGAAACTTGGACAATGACAGTGACAGAGTGGTTGCGGTGGTGGGAAAGTAAAGTCCTCAGGAGTATATTTGGTTTAATGAACGTCCAAGGCACATGGAGAATAAGGACGAATGCAGAAATCCGGCAAATCTATGGAGAACCAGATATCGACACTGACATAAAGCAAAGTAGAATCCGGTGGGCAGGGCATGTCCAGAAAATATCAGAGACATCCACATTAAAGAAAATTTTTACGGGGAGACCTGGTGGAAGAAGAAGGAGGGGTTGGTCCAGAATACGATGGTTGGATGATCTTGAGGACGACCTGCGCAAGCTCGGTATAAGATCAGATGATCGAGACGACTGGAGGCAGACTGTCCAGGAGACCAAGGTTCTCCAAGAGCTGTAGCGCCCATTGAGAGAGAGCAAGAAAGGGAAAGAGAGAGAGAGAGATGTTACAAGTTACAAGATGGTTGAAAGAAAAGTGGAAAAGTGACGGAGTGGAAAAGTGACATGTTAGAAAAGTTCATCGAGGTAAGTCAGACACATGACTTTTATTGCTATCCGCAAGGAACTGTGGCCACGTCCTAGTGAGACCCAAGCCAAACAAGTCAAATATTAGAAGATCCACTTGAGCTGGAGGCTAAATTGGGAAAAGTATGTATAGTCAGTCTAAGACAAAACAACTTGGCCATGTACTAAGCAAGCCCTATTGGCGAGCATGTTGGTAGTGATTAATAACAACTTAATTTGTTTACAAATCTCTTTTGAAACCTCCATGGAGTTCGCCTTCCATCCACATTACAAAATTATTCTAGGTTTCAGTAAATGGCTCTAAGACTGGTCCCAGGCGTACCGTGGTACATGCGGAACTAGAAAATTTACCGTTACTCGGGGGAACCTATGAGCCTACGGTCAGACAAGAAATGTGCTGGGCGATACGACGGGAGGCAGAATGTGCTGGGCGATACGACGGGAGGCAGAATGTGCTGGGCGATACGACGAGAGGCAGAATGTGCTGGGCGATACGACGAGAGGCAGAATGTGCTGGGCGATACGACGAGAGGCAGAATGTGCTGGGCGATACGACGGGAGGCAGAATGTGCTGGGCGATACGACGGGAGGCAGAATGTACTGGGCGATACGACGGGAGGCAGAATGTGCTGAGCGATACGACGGGAGGCAGAATGTGCTTGGCGATACGACGGGAGGCAGAATGTGCTGGGCGATACGACGGGAGGCAGAATGTGCTGGGCGATACGACGGGAGGCAGAATGTGCTGGGCGATACGACGGGAGGCAGAATGTGCTGGGCGATACGACGGGAGGCAGAATGTGCTGGGCGATACGACGGGAGGCAGAATGTGCTGGGCGATACGACGGGAGGCAGAATGTGCTGGGCGATACGACGGGAGGCAGAATGTACTGGGCGATACGACGGGAGGCAGAATGTGCTGGGCGATACGACGGGAGGCAGAATGTGCTTGGCGATACGACGGGAGGCAGAATGTGCTGGGCGATACGACGGGAGGCAGAATGTGCTGGGCGATACGACGGGAGGCAGAATGTGCTGGGCGATACGACGGGAGGCAGAATGTGCTGGGCGATACGACGGGAGGCAGAATGTGCTGGGCGATACGACGGGAGGCAGAATGTGCTGGGCGATACGACGGGAGGCAGAATGTACTGGGCGATACGACGGGAGGCAGAATGTGCTGGGCGATACGACGGGAGGCAGAATGTGCTTGGCGATACGACGGGAGGCAGAATGTGCTGGGCGATACGACGGGAGGCAGAATATACGTGGTTACACAAGAATGTACAACAACATTTCTAGAGCAGACACTAAAACGCTGTCTGCCAGCTGATCTTATGTAAGCTGTTGGTGCCTTAAAAACAGTCTTTAATACTGAATATAACACGGGAGATATAACGCTGGATACACTCCCCCTGCAAGACAATATTATGTGTTATGTGTATAATTAAAATGTCATATTTCTAACAGAATACAAAAAATCAGTATGGCGAACCATACATGACTTTCATGTTATAAGATTTAATTTTAAAATTATTTACTTGAATTCCATTCGATAATTTCTAAAAAAAATATCGCACACCCTCAAATTATTTTCACTATTTATAGATATTTTTGTTATTATGGGGTAGTCGTTTAATATAATGTTATTTTCGAGTCACTTTATCTATAAAAATTAAGTACTTTATTCTTACAAAGAAACTGAACTACGCAGATAATCATCCCTCCTCCTCAACCCATCCCCACCATTTATTTACACTTTCAAAGAGTAATAGTTTTACCATATGTATTCCTAGGGTATTTTATCCTTCAAAATTAAATATTCGTACTTTACTTGATTTCAGTACAGAAATTACAAAAAAAAAAATCACCCACTCCCCCTTCAACTATCCACTCAATTTATAATTATTTCATTTACCATTTTACAGTGTATTAATATGACTTTATTTTCGGGACACTTTTTTTTATTAAAATTAAGTACTTTACACTTGTTAAAACACAAAACAATGCAGGTAAACTATCTTTCCCCTTAACCTCCCCAATTTTTGATTTTTACACATTTATTGAGTAATAGTTTCATTATATGTAATTACTAAGGTATCTTATCCATGAAAATGAAGTACGGTACTTTATTCGACGGTAATTTTCAAAAAATTACTCCCTCCCCTTCAACTACAATTTTCGTTTATAGATTTTACATTTACCTTTCTACAGTGGATTACTATACCTTTTTTTCAGAATACTTTATTTATAAAAATTAGTTACTTTACTTTTGTTAAAACGTAAAACGTTGCAGGTAAACTACCCCTTCCCTTAACCGATCTTCACCAAAATCAATAGGTCTTGAGTCGTCTACAACTCGCGCACATACGCAAAACATTTTTTGATTCTGTTTAAATTTGCGGCAGTTATCGTTCGCCATAGACACGCACACAGACACTTTTCGGAAAATGACATTTCTTCATGTTTTGAGAGTAGTACAACCAGCATCAGCCCTTATCTCGAACACGATTTTTTCGCGATCACCATACTTCCATTTTCTTAAGGAACATGGAATTAAAAACAGTTTTCAAGACTGAATATAACACGGGAGATATAACATGTACACCCTCCCCTACAAGACAATATTATGTGTTATGTGTTGCGACAAAACATAAATTAGGCATAGTACATTAGAAATAATATAGTCTGTTATCTGGAGTATGGTTGTATATTTAAAAAAAATTTAAATATGGTCTGTAATTTTACAAATACTTTATTTTAATTGAATAATGACTATGAATTGATCTGAACTGTTTTGTTTTAAAATGTCTATTGTTACTTGTTGATTATATCCTTTTTACGGTCGCTTCGTAATACTTCTGGTGTCCTGTGGTCCGTTGAATCTGCACCCACGCCGCCAGCCATTCTCAGCAAAACTGACGATCCGTTGGACACTCCTCTCCTACGCACGCACACCGACACACCGATAGTGATTATTTCTTTAACTTAGGGTTCGGAACTGGGCTGTACTTTATATTTATTTTAATACGGTGTATTGAGCGTACACCTTCCCGCGTCTTGAGGTGTCCTCGCGTTAACACATGCGTATCCCGGTGGATAAACCTCCCCTAAACGGATATCTTGCCTCTCGCGATACTAGCACTGTTTTAATAATTATTTTATATTGTATTAAATTGAGTTCGTACGCCAATATAAGGTATTAGTAAACGGGTAACTCGTCGCTAAGATTCCCTTAATAACCCCTACATTATTACGTCTTACCTACGTTATAACGTCGGGAACCAGTGCGTAATTGCTTCAGATCAATTGCACGGGCTGCCATAGTCTTAATCAACTTCTTAACAAGCAGTAGTAGTTAGAATGAAAGGAATGTTTGTTGGGGTGTTTGATGATTTATTCACTCAGTATTTTGTGTTAAGTAATGACATCTCTTTATTAGGTGCTATCCTTTATAGTTCTACATGGATTTTTTACCATAAGGTTTTCTAAATAAAAGTTTACCAAAATATTTTCTGAAAAGGTGGCCACAACAAAAGTATTGTTATGTGCTAGCTTTTTCCACGGATCAGGGATATTAAATTGGTTTGTAAGTTAAGTTATTATACTATTTAAAAAAGGGGGCCATTTGAAGAATGGACTTAATTTAACCTCTAGTATCTGAAAAGCTTTATCCTACAAGCTCTAATTACTATTACAAATAATTTTAGTCGTATGACATAATACAATTTACAAATTGACAATAATTAAAGTCTTTTATATAGTTTATTAAACTGTCTTTTGTAAACATTTGTTTTAATGACATTTAACCACGGAAGACAAGTCTCCGTGTCACCTGTGATATTGTGAAGTTTACTCCGTGTCCTGGTCCTTGGTCCTTGGGGTGTCCACAAATGGTTGAAGGTTATGGTAGTTTACTTTCCGGGTGAAGCGGCTGACGAGATCCTGGTAATTATGACGCTGTTATGCTGTTCTATGAAGTCTGGTAGCTAAGCATCTTTAGTAGTACAACTCGAGTGAAAGTTCTTGTTTCCCACAGAAGTGCACGTCACATGGTTATTTATGAAATGTTCTCACTTTTGGTACATTGTACCCTTTTTAATTTAAACAAACATCGGAGATCTTATACATAGTCAATAGAGATGTCATCGCTTTCACTTATTTATTCCATTTAATTTAATAGATTACATTTACCTTTATAAAACACTACTTTACTGATACTTTCCTCTACACTTAGTTATATCTGCACTTTTAAATTAAAATATCTTAGTACTTCGGGGCATGGTTCAAGGGTGTAGTGTTTACTACGAGAGCGCTCCATCTCGACTGCATTATTATTATGTCAGGACAGGCAAGTTAACTGCGCGGAGTTTACGCATCACAACAAAATAGTTCCACCTATATTCGCTATTTACGGTATTTAAAGTTTGACCTTTTTTATTATCCAAAGCTATGCTTCACTTCAGAATGAAATAGTATACTACTGTATCATTGTTTATTTATTTGAATAATTTCAAGTTTTACCAGTATTATTTGTTTAGTAAAAGAAACTGTATGCAGGTTAATTCCAGTTAATGCATGTCAGTGCATGATAAATTATTAACTAGTTTCCCTATCTTTACACTCGCGTTCCTTTTGTCATTAAACTTTTTATTAAATATTATTTTGAGTTAAACAAGGGAGGTAATATTAACTTTAATGTGCGATTTAAAAATAAATTTTACTCCATATTACGTTTCCTATTTTAAAATCGTCACAACATAAGAACGTCTTCTGCACGAAAAACTGGCACAGAGTCTGTAATAGTCGAGCTGGTAGATGGAACTGCCTGAAACATCTCGGTCATTAACATCTTAATGAAAATTGGGGCCGTTGATTGGTCGAAACCCTTGACACGTGATCGATGGGTAGAACTGATAGACAGAAGTCTTGAATAAATAGGTAAAAGTCTGCAGAAGCAGGTATAAATTTTATCTAGAAATTTTATTACTTTTAGATGATAAGGAATCTGTATAAAGATGATTTTTGCTAAAAAAATACCTATTTAAATAGTCTGTTTCGAGTCTTTGACACCAAGAAAATATAGCGCATATTTAGATGCATGCGCTATCCAAGTCTGGATTCAATCCGTTAATTATTACCAGAGTTATTCCATAAATACGAATAACACGCGCACCCGCGCACTCGCACACTAACTACGCACATGACATGATAGTAAATAAAATTATGGGCATTTTGACATATAACAGTTTTTTACCCAATTCTTAATTCAAAACTTCTCTCCACTTAACACAATTTAACAAAAATCAAATTCTAACATGTCTACAACGTCATAAAATAATATAGAACCATGTAGTCCTGGCTACAGATTCCCTTACTGCAATGTTCTATTGCAGTGTATAATTAAAATGTCGTATCTCTAACAGATTACAAAAAATTTGTAAAAAATTTTACATTTGTGTAGAATAATAACAACCTTCTTTATGTTTTGATTCGGATTCAGCAACGTGGAACAAGGTTGTTGTCTCCAGTTATTAATAGCCAACCGCTCTGTTTACAAGATTCAGGGTTCCTCACCCACGTGCTCGCTTAGTTACCAGATGCGTATAATTTTGTGTATATATTTTTTTTCATATTTTATTCGGGAATTTCCAGTGGCGTTTTGTAGCGTTATTCACCACATATTATTTTCTCGTTTTTTAGCCCTTAATTTATGGAACTCTTCTCTTCGTTTTTTCGTTCACGTGGGTTTTCTAATTCTTGTATGTTTTCTTGTTGTAATTTTTTTTACTGCTTTTGTACCGTGTAAATGATCATTTTTTTAAATTATATTTTGACCGTACGAAGTGTATGTTGCCCGGAATTAAACACATTTATCGAGTTGTTTTTCAAGAACAATAGCTATTACAGGGAAGAAGAACACTATGGCAACATTGCAACAAAAACTCTCTCTATGTGCAGGAAAATTACATCATCATCATCACCACTCCAAGGACTAGGCTTTAGACCTATTCCGAAACCCATCTCCTCCTCGGTCTGCCGACATCACTCTTCCCAGTAGGGTGACAAAGCAAGGCAGCCACAGGTAGACGGATATCAGGCATGCGGTTCAAGTGTTCACACCATCTCCTTCTGTGGTCTTCAACCTTCTGCTGCAATGATACAATGTTTAAATCGCGTCTAATATCCTTCTTCTCCGATCCAAGAAAGAACAACCTTGCGTCCGTCTTAGAAATTTCATTTTGGCTGCCTGAATCCTATGCACGTCTCTTTTACCAAGAGTCCATGTCTCACTGGCATACAGGAATGTGGGGACTCCCACAGTTTTATAAAATTTCATTCGAGTATCCTTTCGTTCTTTATTTTTCAGGTACCTATGAATCGTTCCACAAAATTTTGTTAGCTTACTATCCCAATCAATATCCAGTTCCATATGAGATAAAACAACTCAAGTAATTAAAATGACTAACCTGATCCAAAATCTGATTACTCACGACTATCTTAGTTCTTATAGGATACGTGCCCTGAAATTCCATCGTTTCAGATATTGTAGCCAAAATTTTAGATTTTTTTTAAGCTAACAAAATTTAGACGTATCTGTGGAACGATTCATATGTGTTTGACAAATAAAACACGTGGCACAATTTTTTCTGCAAAACCAGACGTTTCGGAAGTGCTATCGACTGCCATCATCAGTGAAAATCGAGTGCGCTAACGTGAGGTTGTATACGTTAGTGACCACAATACTGTGGTTAAGGCTGAAGAAAGAAGTAGTTGCTATGGAAATATTTCATTTCGAATATGATTTTAAGTACAAATCTTAGAACATGGAAGTCATGTATGGTTCTCCATACCGATATTTTCTTTGGTCGTTTACTGAGAGACTGTTTAAGCAATCGGTCATACCCATAATTTCCAAGTCCTCTGATCATTTTTTGTATGCGATCTATTATTTTTTCACTGATGATATATTCAAATCGTCGCAAACGTCTTGATTTATAGTTCTGTTAGCTCTCATCCATGTTTTTACACCCTCATAAGAACTTCATATTAGAAAAATGTATTTCTGCAATTTTCGCGGTAATTATTCATACTTTACAACCACAGAATAAATTGAATTTTAGGCTCTTGTCGTTTCTTGTTCTCACGTGTCCTGTTAGTGGTTCCATATATTACTTTAACGTTTGCGTTGTAAACAAGATTCATTTGATGAATGAATAAAGTCATTTAAATGAATTAAAAAAAAATAATTTTTCTCACGTAATCATCAAGAAGAACCAGTCTCATAATTTATATTATTACGGGGCATCAGTCCACTCGACTTAATAATACAGCTATGTGTATTGTAAGATTCACTGACCTCTTAATACAATTAATATTAAATGTTAATACAATTCTAATGACCTTGAAAGACATTTCTCTACACTCAAAAGGATAAAAAAACATTTCTAAAAATGCCACAAGTTAACCTAGTTACGTTGGAAATGTCTTCGGCAGAAAAAGTACCGTTTTAACGAAATTCGTTTTCTTAATGATGTCGTGTTCTATGTACTAAAAAAAAATATCGGTATGGAGAACCATACATGACTTCCATATTCTAAGATTTATATTTAAAATCATTTTCGAAATGAAATATTACCATAGAAACTACTTCTTTCTACTTACTGCTTCAGCCTTAACCACAGTACTGTGGTCACTAACGTATACCACCTCACGTTATCGCACTCGATTTTCACTGATGATGGAAGTCGATGGCATTGCCGAAATGTCTGGTTTTGTAGAAAACATTGGACTACGGCCAAATATCCCGGGAAGGAATTTTAACAAAAACTACTTCTTTGTTGCCGATAACGTTGTACACATATATATCAGTGGCGAAGTTACATGGAGGCAATTGAGGCAATGCCTACCCTAACAAATTCTGTAGAATAAAAATTATAAATACGTATGAACTACATAACGTAAAGATTATACATTTTTACTGTGACTGTCAAATTTATTAAACCGAAACGTGCTTTATTGAGCGACCGCTAGATTGTGACAGGTGAGATTCGGCATAGTTCGTTTAAAGCGAATGAGGCAACCTGAACTTGCCTCAGCGTTTTTTGTATACATCGTATGTAAGCAATGTAGTGGTGTGATAGGGAAGTGTAGGGAGGGGGGATTGTCCCGCGCTGTACACATAGAGCGTTGAGGCATGCCTCACTTCTGTGGTCCAAACAGTTAAGTTAAAGCGCCTGTGTTGTTTCTAAGTGTTTATTTTATGCGGTTATTAAAAGTGTCACTGTTATTCCGCTGAACTAACAGATGATCAAGATTGTTATTTGAATTATTTGTAACATTAAACATATATATAGAAACTAACCAAGTTTAAAAATTTGAAGTTCAATCAGTTGTATTATTGTGTATGACTAATACAAGGATTGTTCAATAGACACACGTATAGAGCTGTAAAGCATTTTTTATTCAACGATTTTAAAAGAAGTCTCCAATAACATTAAGACATGAGTTCCACTGTTGCGCTAACCTGTAGATTCCCTGCTAGTAAAATTCTTACGGCTGTTTGTGGAACCATTCGGTTACAGCAAACTCTACCTCAGCGTCCGATTTGACCCACCGTCCTTTTAGTGATTCCTTAAAAAAAATTTAAGATAAGATTTTGGCCTACCCATTCATTAACTACTAGCTTCGCCAGTAAGCAAATTGATGTCCATTTTTTCGGCTTGCACGCGTTATGTTGGTGTGGGTTTCGGCACTTTCCATTTAAAAAGCGTGCAAACGTAAGAAAATAAACATGAGTGAGGCCAGAAACAACGTGAATTGTGTGTTTGTGTCTTACCTACCTTTTTATTGCCGTATTAAATGAAAAATATTATATTACATTAAAATTAAAAAATTTTAATTTTATTGCCTGGCAACAAAATTATTTTATTTTTAACAATTACCATTGTTTCAAAAAGTTTAAATAAATTTGCAAGTACTTTACTCTTGTTAAAACGTAAAAGGTTGCAGGTAAACTACCCCTTCCCCTTAACCGATCTTCACCAAAATCGAAAGTCCTTGAGACCTCTACAATTCAGGGATGTATGCAAAAAATTATTTGATTCTGTTTGAATTTGCGGCTGTTATCGTTTGCCATAGAAAATACGCTTGATAAAAAAACGGTGCAGGTAAACTACCCCTTCCCCTTAACCGATCTTCACCAAAACCAAAAGGTCTTGAGTACTCTACAAATCAGGGCTGCATGCAAAACATTATTTGATTCTGTTTGAATTTGCGGCTGTTATCGTTTGCCATAGGATATACCCTTGTTAAAACATAAAACGTGTAGCGTGACAGAAAATCCACTACATTGTAAATCATATGAAATGATAAAATTTAATTACATCAAAAAATGTTGTAATAATATTAAATGACATTTAAATAAATCAGAGGAATGAAACACAATAAGATAAAAATCCTCACTACATAATATATAAAAACCACTGTTAAAAGAAACCAAAGAAAGTATTGAAGCAACTCATCAACTCATAAATAATACCAGTACGTTACCCAGGAAGCTCAGAGCAGTAAACCAGTTACATAAGACAATATCCCGAAAAAAGAGACTCAATCAAAGAGTGGTGAATACCAAAATACTCTAAAAACAAATAGAAGAATAAAGTCAGTTCAGTGAAGAAATTCAATACTCCAAACTAAACCTCAGTCGTGATAACACCAAGTACCTTGGTTCCCAAGAATGAGGAAAGAAGAACAGAAGAGTGAAGACTAGACGAGGGACAAGAATGAAAACTAGAAGAGGGACAAGAATGAATACCAGAAGGAAGATATGAAGAAGGACAAGAAGGAAGACAGGAGGAGAGGAAGACATAGTATGAAAGAAACACCGTAGTAAAACCTATTATTATATAAACTACTATCAATCCCAAACCCACAAAAACTATGCCAAAGAAAGTATAACATCCCCAAAATCTTATAAAAATGTAATTATTGAGAAAACTAAAGTGTTGTATAGCGTTATAAGAAGTGCACCGGCTAAAGCTATTGTATAATAAAGAAAATAAACTAGTCTTAACGGTCCATGATGACTAAAGGTCTGGTCTGAGATAATAAGACTCAGAATATCAGAACCAACAGTGAAAGTGAATTTGTATAAGTGTTTTTTAAAAAATGCAATAAACTTAAAGTTGGTGATACTATAACTTAGTAGTATACTATATCACAACTTTAAAGTCTAATAATAAACAGCATGATAAAATAATAAAATGGAAGGTTTCCAGTATTTTATTATTTTAATGTAAATCCTTATTTAAAAGACCTTTGTAAAAAAAAAAAAAGGGATGATAATAAATAGAGTATGGGAATTACTATTTACTGATGTGGGGAATCACAATAATAATGATTTAAACCAAAA
This sequence comes from Magicicada septendecula, assembly GCA_034769895.1. Classification (NCBI taxonomy): domain Eukaryota; kingdom Metazoa; phylum Arthropoda; class Insecta; order Hemiptera; family Cicadidae; genus Magicicada; species Magicicada septendecula. The sequence continues at coordinate 35,417,266 of CM068370.1, read as the reverse complement.
AGGACTGGTACTAATATAGTATGAATAAGTGTAACATGTTTAAATAGACTGTTATTTCACAGTCCTAAAATCAATGTATTAAATAAATGTATTTGTAAGGTTTATTAGAAAATAAGATTTATGTTATGTGTTTTAAAAAAGAATTATGTTTGATAAATAATAACCTACATACCAGTAATAATGTACTAAAAGGTATGCTATGTTAGATTAAAAATAGTCAAAAGAGATATGTTTAAGCTGTATCTGCAATATGTTAAATTGTGCAGATTACTAAACAATGTTCATAATTAATTATTTTAATAACTGTAGTGTTAATTAACTACTACACAAAACAATAAGTTATAGATCATGTTATGTTCATATAATTGTAGTTATGTAAAGTCAGAGGAGGAATCAAGTTTAATTTATTGAGAAAGAAAGAAATATAAAATTCTAAAATCTAGGCCATTTGGTGAAATCAGAGAACCAATATAAAATAGTATAATTCACTAATAAATCCTGTAAACTACCCAGATTTATATAAGATAACATAATTAACTACTACTAGGAATGATCCTATGAATTAAAATGACAATAAGGAAAAATACCTTAACATTTTGTAAATTGTCAAAATATATAAATTAATTAATTTTAGAGAGCAATATCAAATCTACAAATTAACACAAAAAACCAGTTCAAAGGTGTAATTTATATGTATTTAAGGAAAGGAAGAGAAATATGACTAATTAAAATTTATTATAATAGTATTAATAATATTTAAAATGGAAGGAATTTTATATAAAAACGGAAATCCAATTTTGAGCCTATATTTCCAAAGTGTGAACAAAATTTGTTAATTTCCACAAAATGTCTACAGATATGGACTATAATACATCAATTTAAAGGGAATAAGATGATTAAACTAATAATAAGATTAATAATTCATAAAAGTAAGGAATAAAATAGAAAAATTCCATATATAATGTAATATTTTCTAATGTGTATGAAATCGAAAAATGTTAACAATACTTTTTCAAGGATTAACTGGGCAAGATTTATGACCAAGTTAATTAGTCTTTTGTTGAATATCAAGCTGAATAGGTGTGTGACAAAAACGTTCTTTAAACCGAGTCGAACATGAAGCTAACGTTTAGCCTTTGAAATCAGTGAACGAGAGTTAGACAAATTAAACACTTTTTGAAGCCAATACTATAAAAACATTCACGACAATAGTGAAAACAAACCTCTAACTTCACTATACGAGTGACAGTAAACGGTAAAACATTATATTACAACTGATTTACTCTACAAACCTAACCGCAACTTGAAAACTTAACCGTAATAGTTGAACAAATAGAAAATAACCTAACTAACGCAAGTTTACACTGAACACTTCACCAGAATACACTAAATAGATTAACAGACTTATTACACCAGTGCGGGGACATTTTAGACCTTGATGAAGGTAATTTTATAGTAATTTTCTGACTCAACGCATATACAATAGCCGAGACCAACCCAAGGAGCGGCCATCTTGAAAACGAAACCTGCCTACTACATCATAGTTACTGACGTCACATCAGTCTTCATTGGTTCGACAAAACATTTATTCTAATATCATAACTTGAATTATTTAAATACTATTGAATAGTAATTATTGTATTTATATGTGTTAACTGTTAATGTTATACTTTCTCGTCACCCTTCTCTGACTATTAATCCTAATCGCTCAAAGAACCTGTCTTTAATATGATATAACATAAAATTTTGTTCTGTATGACAATCGATAATTCCTGAGACAGAGTCGATAATTGCTCTCCATCGATAAAATATCGATTATTTATTTAAAATTGTCAATAAATCTTTATATTTCTATTATTTTGGTATCTGTACTTATTTCACAGGGTAACTTAAGGGTATTTATAAGGCTGAAGGTATTAAGTGAAAAGAATATACTCTATTTTGAACAAGATATTGGACCAGTAAGGAAAGTCACCAATCGATTATTACCTGGAGTTAATCTATTTAACTCCAGACTTGGTGCAAATCTTCAAGAAGTGCTCGACGGTCAATAAATACTTACCTGTTATTAAAATTTTCACAGAACCCTTTTAAAAAACAGATTTATCTAGTATACATACCTCTATAAACATAAACAAAATTATTTTATTGTTTGGAAATTCTAATTATTGAAATTTCCATTTTATTTTTATTCTTTTGTAACGACCGGCATACAGCGGTCTGGTGACCAAGTGGCTAGCCCAAACAGTGGGATTTGATCAGATTACAGTCATATATAAGGTCTTCTTACAAAGTGACGACGCCAACACGGGGCACGAAGGAAGAAGACAGCCACCTATAGGTCGTCTTGTTACAAAGTGGCGTCCAACTTAGAGGGCTTAATAATCTAAGCTTGGCAGTGATTGATTGATAGACAGCAGAAAGATGCAGAGACGAGCTACATCGAAAAAGAGGGTGGCAGAGGCCGAAAAAGAGATTGACATGGGGGATAAGGAGGCAACACCTGTTGAAGATATGGAAGTGTTACTAACCCCGGTGGAACATAAACAACCTGAACCACCAGAGGAACAAGCTGAAGTAACAACGCAGACAGGGGAAGTCAATGTCCCAGAGAAGGAGAAACCATCACGAGCAGAGGATAGTAATATACAAGAGATGCTCAGGATAATGATGGAGAGAATGGAAGGAATGGACAAGAAAATGGACGAAAGTAATAAGAAAATGGATTCCACAGAAGAAAATAACAAGAAGATGGAGGAGAATTTAAGCAAGAAAATGGATGACAACAACCATTCAACCAAGGAAGAATTGGGCCGTAAGATAGAAAATACTAATAAAAGGATCGAAGAAACCAGTAAAAATTTGAGTAAGAAGATGGAAAGGAAAATGGAAGAAAACAATAAGAATTTAGAAGAGAAAATGGAAGAAACCAGTAGGAAAATAGAAAATGACAACCAACAATTAAGGGAAGAATTGAGAGAGGACAATTTACTGCTGAGAGAAGAATTAAGAGAAGCGAACCAAGAGAACATGAATAAGTTAGACGAGAGGATTGAGTTAGCCAAAGAGGAATTAAATAAAAAGATAACAGAGACCAAGAAATCAATAGTAAAGAAATTAGAACAGGAAGTTGTGGTGGTTAACCAGCAGATCCGAGAAGTAGACGAAAGATGTCGGCTAACAGAAAACGAAGTGCTGGAAGTCCGTGAAGTAATAACAAAGGAAATTACTCAGGTCCAAGAACAGCAGAAAACAAAAATAGAGGAGACCAAGAAATTTGCTCTGGAGGAAGTAAATAAAGTAAGAACCCAAGTAACAGAAAGATGCGACGGCGTGGAAGCCGCCATGGTAAATATAACCGGACAGATGCGTCAGAGCCAGGAGGAGATCGAGTCAATCAGAAACAGACCATCGGGATATCACAGTATCCCCATGTCAGAGAACCGAGAATGGCTGAATTTCCGACAATACAAACGGAAGCCAATGGAGTTCTTGGCACGAATAGAGGAGTACATCGAGAAACACCGAGGGAACCGATGGGTCCAGAATAGAGAGATCCTTGATGAGTCGTTTCGGGAGGTGAATGACCATTGGTGGATGGCAAACCGGAGCGACATCAATAACTATGAGCAGTTCAAGAGCATGTTCAAAGCCAAATACTGGTCAGAGACCACGCAGAATCTCATCAGAGATAATATCTGCCACGGCCGCTACCAACCACAAGTCGGCAGCTCAATGACAGCGTATTTCCTCGGCAAAGTGTGTATGGCCAAGCACTTAGAACCAGCCATACCGGAGGAATGCTTAATTAACAAGCTGTCTTATCATTATGATGAGGAAGTGATTCGCGCTAGGAGGGGCAGCCAGATAAAAACCATCCAGGCAATGACCGAACTCCTGGAGAATTATGAGAACGAAGATTACTACAGGCAGAGTCGTAGGAGAAGTGATGGGCCCGAACCAAGGACGTACCAGAATAATAACCAAGGTGCGAACCACGTAAATAATGGGTACCAAGGAGTTCGGACATACCCGCGAAATAATAATTATAATAATGGAAATACTGGAAATAATACCAATTACAATGACAGTAATAGAACGGGTCCCAACCAGCAAAACCCGAATCGACCCTCTAATGGTTATCAGGGTAACCACAATCCCAACCCTGGTAACGTAAATAGTCAGAGAAGCCCCAATTATGGTAATAGTCCCTACCATAATAATGCTAATCGTGTGGGTCCCAATAATAGTAATTTTAGTAATAATAGGTTTCCTCGCCCAAGAGTGAACTTCATACGGGCCACAGATGGAAGACAGCGAGGTTTCAACCACCATAGAGGGAACAGTTACCGAAGATACGAAGAAAGGCGGAGGAGCCTAGAACGGGACCAACCGAGGTACTATCCGACGCGTAGGAGTAATAGTTTGGACAACACTGAACAGAGGTCGCACCATGAACGACCAGAAGACCATAGAACAGATCGGCAAGTAACCACCCTGAGCATCCCGAATGAGGCATCCAATAATATGGCTCAAAGAAATAATGATGCCGAGCCTTTAAACGGGCACAGGCAGTAAGAAATAACCAGAACCCATTACTGCTTCTGACTACTGGGTATGATAATGAGAATGAGTGTAATATAGTAAATAATCACAATCGTATTACCATCATCGGGTGCAACTACCTGAAGGACATCCGACAGGAGTTATTGGAAGAGGATAACAGGAGTCCCACCAATAACTTCAATAATGAGATTATACATGTGGACGCCAAGGTAGAAGGCATCCCAGCCAAGTTAATGATCGATACTGGGTCAAACGTATCAATAATAAATACGACGGAACTAGAGAGGATACAGCAAGAGTGCGGGAGAACTTTACCAACATTGCCGTTGAATAATATTGTTTTGTTGGGAGCAACCGGCCGACAAAACAAAACTATACGTAGACAAGTCTCCGCCAGTGTGATGAGCTGTGGTATAGCGATAGACATGGAATTCTTAGTGGCGAGCGGTCTGCCATTTAATATACTGGTCGGGTGTGATGTGCTTAGGAGAAATTCCGCCATCATTAACCTAAGAACTGAAACATTATCACTATATTCAAACGGACATACTTGGACGGCGAACTTGGTGGGTAGTGACCAAGTCGTTCCCGATAGTATCCATCAGCAAATCCGAAAAATCAATTACATCCAACCAACATCCATAATTGAACAGAGAATAGACGACACATCCAATGAAGATTTATGGTCGCAAAAAATCCAGGAGATCAGGGATTTCCGGAGCGGTACAACTGGAGAAGGGTTAACAACAAACCAAGCCAACAAATTAATCGATATATACAATAAATACAAATCAGTCTTTTCTGATGAGCCCGGTAAAGTGAAGAATTTCCAGTGTACTCTACAATTCCGAGACACTGTAGACTTTAACCGGAAGTCTTACCCCATTGCGCAATCACGAAAGCAGGCAGTAAGAGCTGAAATAGAGCAAATGATTAACCGTGACATTATAGAGAGTAGCCATTCCCCTTACACAAGTCCTATCGTGGCTATTCCTAAGAAAAACGGACAAGTCCGTTTATGTTTAGATGCGCGCGAGATAAATAAGATGATCATAAATGACAGGACTTCGCCCGGTGAGATTGAGGAGATATTAAAACGATTCCACGGTACCAAATACTTCACTACCTGGGATACGGTGTGCGGATACTGGCAGGTGGAATTACATCCACAGAGTCGCCAGTATCTGGCCTTTATATTCGAAGGGCGGAACTACCAGTTTAAGAGGTTGCCCTTCGGACTGGTAAACTCAGTCGCAGTCTTTGTGCACTGCATGGATCAGATACTTGGCCAAGAAGCACTAAAATTCACCACCGTATATGTCGATGACTTGCTAGTGTCCTCAGAAACTTGGGAGGAACACTGCTACCGTGTGGAACATGTCTTACAGAAGCTAGCCGCAAACAATATTACTCTGAAGTTAGCAAAGTCTCATTTTATTGCTAAAGAGATACAATTCCTGGGCTTCATATTAAATGATAAGGGAATCTCACCGTCGGCTGAAAAAGTCGAAGCAATTCAGAACTTTCCTACACCAAAGAATCGAAGGCAGTTACAGTCGTTCCTGGGACTCTGTAACTACTACCGCAAGTTCCAGGAAAAGTACTCCGAACTGACTGCCAGATTCCAGCCGCAACTGTCATCTAAAAATAAATGGATCTGGGGTAATGAACAACAAAACATATTGACTCTCATAAAACAAAAATTTCTTAAACATATTATACTCCGTCACCCAGATTTTAACAAGCCTTTCTTTCTTAATTGCGATGCCAGTGACATCAGCCTCGGCACTACTTTATATCAAGAGGATGAGGAGGGCGAGCATCTTGTAATCTGTTTTGCCAGCAGAGCTCTGAACCAGAGTGAGAAAAACTATCATGTGACAGAGAAGGAGTTATTGAGTGTCGTGTTCGCGTGCGGAAAGTTCCGTACATATATTCTTGGTTATCCCGTTACCGTCCGGACAGACCATAAATCTATATCGTTCCTTAAGAGATGTAAGCTGAGTCATGGAAGGTTAACGCGGTGGATACTATTGCTGCAAGAGTACGACCTGAAATGGGAGTATATCCCCGGAAGGAAGAATGTCGTCGCGGACGTATTGTCTAGAGTTGACATTGACAAGCAAACGTTCGAGGGAGAGAAGGAGAGTATTCTGAAGGTGTACCATATTCTCAGCAGCAGAGCCGGTCTACAATCAGTTCTAGAACAACTAAGCACACACCAACAAGCTGACCCGAAATTAATTAATATTATCTCAAGATTGGAAGCAGGAGATGAAACCATATCCCGATATTATACTATACATAAGGGAATCCTGTTTTCCAAACCATCATTATTTAAGGAGGAATGGAAGGTAATAATTCCAACCCATATCGAGAAAGAGGTAGTGATCAGTTATCATGTTCGATATGGGCATATGGGCGCTTTAAAGGTGGTAAAGGCCCTGGAAGAAAACTGTTATATAAAGGACATCAATCGGAAGGTACGGAGGTATATTAGAAACTGTCGCATCTGCCAACTCGTAAAAACTAATAACGAGAAAAGAGAAGGGCAGATGATTCCAATAACATCACAGTTTAAACTTGAGAAAGTATTCTTGGATATCTGCGGGCCATTTCCCCGCAGTGGAGGCCGCCACCGATACAGATATATTGTCATCATTATGGACCATTACACTAAGTTCATAAAGCTATACCCAGCAAATCGGGCGACTACGAAGAAAGTTCTTAATATCCTGATCGACCAGTACTTCCCAACCGTCGGAAGACCGGTATCGATCATAACCGACCACGGAACGCAATTCAAGGGGAGGAGATGGCGGGATACACTGCTATCCATGGGGGTTCACACATACAAGACATCCGTATACCACCCAAGCAGTAACCCGGCCGAAAGAGTCTTAGGAGAGGTAGGGCGCCTATTAAGAACATATTGCCATGATCAGCAGAGAAGGTGGCAAGAATACTTGGAGGCCACTGAAGAATTCCTCAACCTGGCCTACCATCCAGCAATAGGAATAACGCCATACTCCGCAATGTACGAGAGACAACCCCCTAGAGAAATTGCAGACATCTTGGAGTTCCCAAGAGAACATAAATATAAATTCAATAAAATTCAATTTTGTAATAAGGTGGCCGAAGATCAGGAGAAACGGCGGAACAAATACAATAAATGCATGGGTAAGGTTATCCATTATACCATTGGAGAGAAGGTGTTATTGAAGAATAGGGAATTACCCAGTTCCCTAGAAGGGATAACAAAAAAGTTATTGCTCCTGTATACTGGTCCCTATATCGTCTCAAAAGACAATAACAACAACACCTACGAAATCAAAGAAATAAGTTCAAGTAAAGTCAAGGGTGTTTTTAACCAGGCATCCATGAAGAAATTTTATGATTAAAAATTCAACTAAATTCAAAAAATAAGTAAGTTCACCTTACATACCAAGAAAATGTAAAAAAACTTTATGGCTAGAAAAGAAGAAAAGAAGTTTTAAAAAACATAAAATCCTCTAAATTCTAAAAAAGGTGTAAGTTCACCTTACATACCAAGAAAATGTGAAAAAAACTTTATGGCTAGAATAGAAGAGAAGAAGTTTAAAAACATAAAAACCCCAAAATTCTAAAAAGGTGTGAGCCAATCTTACATAAAGATTATTTGAAAGAAATTATTTGAAAAGAAGAATAATATAAGAAGAGTTTGAAATAAGTCAACAAAATTTTAAACATAAATGAGATCACCTTACATACCAATTATCTAAGAAAAACTTTATGGCTATAATATAATAATAAAGAAGGAGAGAATTTAGAAATAAAACCATCTAAGGTCAAAAAACAAATGATTCTAGACAGTTTAATCATGTCTAAGTTCAATATGAAGAGTAAAAACCTTTCCGTAAAATGTTGTTGAAGGAAATAAAAAAGAAAAAATTCTTTAATACGATTTAAGTGAGTGAATAAAATAAAGTACAAAAACTTCTTTGGAATTATGAGAGAATGAAACTTTAAGTGGTATGAGGAGAAAATATGACCTCATAATGAAATAAATAAAAAAACCAGCACTTGCAAGTATAATCGCAATGACCGGAATAATGTGAAAATAATGTCAAAAATGTATGTAATTAAATGAATCAATATAAAATGATTTATAAATTAAATGACAATTATGATAATGACAGTTATAAAAAATTCTAGAAAATAGAACAAGTGGAAATTTTAAGAAACAAGAAACAGTCTAAAAATGTCACAAAGATATGCTACTACAAATAATGCAGATTATAATGAAAAAACCAGAAGGTAATAAAGAATTTATAACCAAAAGATTTATATGATAATAAAAGTATAAAAAGGTAATAATAGAAGAGCTTCCTACCATAATATCAAATGAAAGAAACATCCAGATAATAAGTCAAATGAACAACTGAGATAGAAATATTAAAATCTCTGAGAAGTATAATAAGTAATAAGTGAAGTATCCCAAAGATATTTTTTAAATAGTAACAAATGTGTACTATTCTGAATAATTTGTTTAATCTGTCTGATGATAATTCCAGCAGGATTAATATATTTTTTGAGCAGAGATGATTTGCCTCTGTACTCAAATATGTGTGAAGTATTGGACAGCAGAGGAAAGTAGCGTACAGTGCCTCTCTGAACTGAACCAGCTCACAAAGAAGGGAACGATAGGGAGAAAATATCCCAAGGAGAAAATACTAAGAAGAAATATAAAAATGAAATAATAAATATGAAACTCGGAAGACTATTACTATCAAGGAAGATCAAGTGAGAGTGATATAAACTCAGATATAAATAAGAGAATTTTAAAATGGAAGGAAGTCCAAAATAATAACAAACTTTGAATAATTATCATAAGCAATTGTTTCAGACAAAGCAAGTATAGTCTGAAAAAATTACTTCTGGAGAAGGGCATTCTGTAGCGTGACAGAAAATCCACTATATTGTAAATCATATGAAATGATAAAATTTAATTACATCAAAAAATGTTGTAATAAAATTAAATGACATTTAAATAAATCAGAGGAATGAAACACAATAAGATAAAAATCCTCACTACATAATATATAAAAACCACTGTTAAAAGAAACCAAAGAAAGTATTGAAGCAACTCATCAACTCATAAATAATACCAGTACGTTACCCAGGAAGCTCAGAGCAGTAAACCAGTTACATAAGACAATATCCCGAAAAAAGAGACTCAATCAAAGAGTGGTGAATACCAAAATACTCTAAAAACAAATAGAAGAATAAAGTCAGTTCAGTGAAGAAATTCAATACTCCAAACTAAACCTCAGTCGTGATAACACCAAGTACCTTGGTTCCCAAGAATGAGGAAAGAAGAACAGAAGAGTGAAGACTAGACGAGGGACAAGAATGAAAACTAGAAGAGGGACAAGAATGAATACCAGAAGGAAGATATGAAGAAGGACAAGAAGGAAGACAGGAGGAGAGGAAGACATAGTATGAAAGAAACACCGTAGTAAAACCTATTATTATATAAACTACTATCAATCCCAAACCCACAAAAACTATGCCAAAGAAAGTATAACATCCCCAAAATCTTATAAAAATGTAATTATTGAGAAAACTAAAGTGTTGTATAGCGTTATAAGAAGTGCACCGGCTAAAGCTATTGTATAATAAAGAAAATAAACTAGTCTTAACGGTCCATGATGACTAAAGGTCTGGTCTGAGATAATAAGACTCAGAATATCAGAACCAACAGTGAAAGTGAATTTGTATAAGTGTTTTTTAAAAAATGCAATAAACTTAAAGTTGGTGATACTATAACTTAGTAGTATACTATATCACAACTTTAAAGTCTAATAATAAACAGCATGATAAAATAATAAAATGGAAGGTTTCCAGTATTTTATTATTTTAATGTAAATCCTTATTTAAAAGACCTTTGTAAAAAAAAAAAAAAAAAGGATGATAATAAATAGAGTATGGGAATTACTATTTACTGATGTGGGGAATCACAATAATAATGATTTAAACCAAAAAGGACTGGTACTAATATAGTATGAATAAGTGTAACATGTTTAAATAGACTGTTATTTCACAGTCCTAAAATCAATGTATTAAATAAATGTATTTGTAAGGTTTATTAGAAAATAAGATTTATGTTATGTGTTTTAAAAAAGAATTATGTTTGATAAATAATAACCTACATACCAGTAATAATGTACTAAAAGGTATGCTATGTTAGATTAAAAATAGTCAAAAGAGATATGTTTAAGCTGTATCTGCAATATGTTAAATTGTGCAGATTACTAAACAATGTTCATAATTAATTATTTTAATAACTGTAGTGTTAATTAACTACTACACAAAACAATAAGTTATAGATCATGTTATGTTCATATAATTGTAGTTATGTAAAGTCAGAGGAGGAATCAAGTTTAATTTATTGAGAAAGAAAGAAATATAAAATTCTAAAATCTAGGCCATTTGGTGAAATCAGAGAACCAATATAAAATAGTATAATTCACTAATAAATCCTGTAAACTACCCAGATTTATATAAGATAACATAATTAACTACTACTAGGAATGATCCTATGAATTAAAATGACAATAAGGAAAAATACCTTAACATTTTGTAAATTGTCAAAATATATAAATTAATTAATTTTAGAGAGCAATATCAAATCTACAAATTAACACAAAAAACCAGTTCAAAGGTGTAATTTATATGTATTTAAGGAAAGGAAGAGAAATATGACTAATTAAAATTTATTATAATAGTATTAATAATATTTAAAATGGAAGGAATTTTATATAAAAACGGAAATCCAATTTTGAGCCTATATTTCCAAAGTGTGAACAAAATTTGTTAATTTCCACAAAATGTCTACAGATATGGACTATAATACATCAATTTAAAGGGAATAAGATGATTAAACTAATAATAAGATTAATAATTCATAAAAGTAAGGAATAAAATAGAAAAATTCCATATATAATGTAATATTTTCTAATGTGTATGAAATCGAAAAATGTTAACAATACTTTTTCAAGGATTAACTGGGCAAGATTTATGACCAAGTTAATTAGTCTTTTGTTGAATATCAAGCTGAATAGGTGTGTGACAAAAACGTTCTTTAAACCGAGTCGAACATGAAGCTAACGTTTAGCCTTTGAAATCAGTGAACGAGAGTTAGACAAATTAAACACTTTTTGAAGCCAATACTATAAAAACATTCACGACAATAGTGAAAACAAACCTCTAACTTCACTATACGAGTGACAGTAAACGGTAAAACATTATATTACAACTGATTTACTCTACAAACCTAACCGCAACTTAAAAACTTAACCGTAATAGTTGAACAAATAGAAAATAACCTAACTAACGCAAGTTTACACTGAACACTTCACCAGAATACACTAAATAGATTAACAGACTTATTACACCAGTGCGGGGACATTTTAGACCTTGATGAAGGTAATTTTATAGTAATTTTCTGACTCAACGCATATACAATAGCCGAGACCAACCCAAGGAGCGGCCATCTTGAAAACGAAACCTGCCTACTACATCATAGTTACTGACGTCACATCAGTCTTCATTGGTTCGACAAAACATTTATTCTAATATCATAACTTGAATTATTTAAATACTATTGAATAGTAATTATTGTATTTATATGTGTTAACTGTTAATGTTATACTTTCTCGTCACCCTTCTCTGACTATTAATCCTAATCGCTCAAAGAACCTGTCTTTAATATGATATAACATAAAATTTTGTTCTGTATGACAATCGATAATTCCTGAGACAGAGTCGATAATTGCTCTCCATCGATAAAATATCGATTATTTATTTAAAATTGTCAATAAATCTTTATATTTCTATTATTTTGGTATCTGTACTTATTTCACAGGGTAACTTAAGGGTATTTATAAGGCTGAAGGTATTAAGTGAAAAGAATATACTCTATTTTGAACAAGATATTGGACCAGTAAGGAAAGTCACCAATCGATTATTACCTGGAGTTAATCTATTTAACTCCAGACTTGGTGCAAATCTTCAAGAAGTGCTCGACGGTCAATAAATACTTACCTGTTATTAAAATTTTCACAGAACCCTTTTAAAAAACAGATTTATCTAGTATACATACCTCTATAAACATAAACAAAATTATTTTATTGTTTGGAAATTCTAATTATTGAAATTTCCATTTTATTTTTATTCTTTTGTAACGACCGGCATACAGCGGTCTGGTGACCAAGTGGCTAGCCCAAACAGTGGGATTTGATCAGATTACAGTCATATATAAGGTCTTCTTACAAAGTGACGACGCCAACACGGGGCACGCAGGAAGAAGACAGCCACCTATAGGTCGTCTTGTTACAAAGGTTACAGGTAAACTACCCCTTTTCCTCAACCGATCTTCACCAAAAACAATAGGTCTTGAGAAATCTACAATTTAGGGCTGTATGCAAATAATCGTTTGATTCTGTTTGAATTTGCGGCTGTTATCGTTTGCCATAGGAAATACCCTTGTTAAAACATAAAACGTTACAGGTAAACTACCCCTTCCCCTTAACCGATCTTCACCAAAAACAATAGGTCTTGAAAACTCTACAATTCAGGGCTGTATACGAAACATTATTTAAGTCTGTTTGAATTTGCGGCTGTTATCGTTTGCCAAAAAAAAAAATTTCCCTTGATAAAAAAAACCGTTGCCGGTAAACTACCCCTTCCCCTCAACCGATCTTCATCAAAAACAATATGTCGCGAGTACTCTACAAATCAGGGCTGTATGCAAAAAATTATTTGATTCTGTTTGAATTTGCGGCAGTTATCGTTTGCCATAGAAAATACGCTTGATAAAAAACGTTGCAGGTAACCTACCCCTTCCCCTCAACCGATCTTCACCAAAAACAATAGGTCTTGAGTACTCTACAAATCAGGGCTGTATGCAGAAAATTATTTTATTCTGTTTGAATTTGCGGCTGTTATCGTTTGCCATAGAAAATACCCTTGTTAAAAAAACGTTGTAGGTAAACTACCCCTTTCCCTTAACCGATCTTCACCAAAAACAATGGGTCTCGAGTACTCTACAATTTAGGGCTGTATGCAAATAATCTTTTGATTCTGTTTGAATTTGCGGCTGTTATCGTTTGCCATAAGAAATACCCTTGTTAAAACATAAAACGTTACTAGTAAACTACCCCTTTCCCTTAACCGATCTTCACCAAAAACAAAAGGTCTTGATAACTCTACAATTCAGGGCTGTATACGAAATATTATTTGATTATGTTTGAATTTGCGGCTGTTATCGTTAGCAAAAAAAAAAAATTTCCCTTGATAAAAAAAAACCGTTGCTGGTAAACTACCCCTTTCCTTCAACCGATCTTCACCAAAAACAATAGGTCACGAGTCCTCTACAAATCAGGGCTGTATGCAAAAAATTATTTGATTCTGTTTGAATTTGCGGCACTTATCGTTTGCCATAGAAAAAAAAGCTACAGACACACAGACACACAGACACACACACACACACACAGACACTTTTCGGAAAACGACTTTTTTTCATGTTTTGAGTGTAGTAGAATCAGAATCTGCAATAATCTCGAACACGATTTTTTTTGCCATCACCATACTTCCATTCCTTAAGGAAATATGGAAGTAAAAAAAAAAAATATCGGTATGGAGAACCATACATGACTTCCATATTCTAAGATTTATATTTAAAATCATTTTCGAAATGAAATATTACCATAGAAACTACTTCTTTCTACTTACTGCTTCAGCCTTAACCACAGTACTGTGGTCACTAACGTATACCACCTCACGTTATCGCACTCGATTTTCACTGATGATGGAAGTCGATGGCATTGCCGAAACGTCTGGTTTTGTAGAAAACATTGGACTACGGCCAAATATCCCGGGAAGGAATTTTAACAAAAACTACTTCTTTGTTGCCGATAACGTTGTACACATATATATCAGTGGCGAAGTTACATGGAGGCAATTGAGGCAATGCCTACCCTAACAAATTCTGTAGAATAAAAATTATAAATACGTATGAACTACATAACGTAAAGATTATACATTGTTACTGCGACTGTCAAATTTATTAAACCGAAACGTGCTTTATTGAGCGACCGCTAGATGGTGACAGGTGAGATTCGGCATAGTTCGTTTAAAGCGAATGAGGCAACCTGAACTTGCCTCAGCGTTTTTTGTATACATCGTATGTAAGCAATGTAGTGGTGTGATAGGGAAGTGTAGGGAGGGGGGATTGTCCCGCGCTGTACACATAGAGCGTTGAGGCATGCCTCACTTCTGTGGTCCAAACAGTTAAGTTAAAGCACCTGTGTTGTTTCTAAGTGTTTATTTTATGCGGTTATTAAAAGTGTCACTGTTATTCCGCTGAACTAACAGATGATCAAGATTGTTATTTGAATTATTTGTAACATTAAACATATATATAGAAACTAATCAAGTTTAAAAATTTGAAGTTCAATCAGTTGTATTATTGTGTATGACTAATACAAGGATTGTTCAATAGACACACGTATAGAGCTGTAAAGCATTTTTTATTCAACGATTTTAAAAGAAGTCTCCAATAACATTAAGACATGAGTTCCACTGTTGCGCTAACCTGTAGATTCCCTGCTAGTAAAATTCTTACGGCTGTTTGTGGAACCATTCGGTTACAGCAAACTCTACCTCAGCGTCCGATTTGACCCACCGTCCTTTTAGTGATTCCTTAAAAAAAATTTAAGATAAGATTTTTGCCTACCCATTCATTAACTACTAGCTTCGCCAGTAAGCAAATTGATGTCCATTTTTTCGGCTTGCACGCGTTATGTTGGTGTGGGTTTCGGCACTTTCCATTTAAAAAGCGTGCAAACGTAAGAAAATAAACATGAGTGAGGCCAGAAATAACGTGAATTGTGTGTTTGTGTCTTACCTGCCTTTTTATTGCCGTATTAAATGAAAAATATTATATTACATTAAAATTAAAAAACTTTAATTTTATTGCCTGGCAACAAAATTATTTTATTTTTAACAATTACCATTGTTTCAAAAAGTTTAAATAAATTTGCAAGTACTTTACTCTTGTTAAAACGTAAAAGGTTGCAGGTAAACTACCCCTTCCCCTTAACTGATCTTCACCAAAATCGAAAGCCCTTGAGACCTCTACAATTCAGGGACGTATGCAAAAAACTTATTTGATTCTGTTTGAATTTGCGGCTGTTATCGTTTGCCATAGAAAATACGCTTGATAAAAAAACGGTGCTGGTAAACTACCCCTTCCCCTTAACCGATCTTCACCAAAAACAATACGTCTTGAGTACTCTACAAATCAGGGCTGTATGCAAAACATTATTTGATTCTGCTTGAATTTGCGGCTGTTATCGTTTGCCATAAAAAATACCCTTGTTAAAAAAATGTTGCAAGTAAACTACCCCTTTCCCTTAACTGATCTTCACCAAAAACAACAGGTCTTGAGAAATCTACAATTTAGGGCTGTATGCAAATAATCGTTTGATTCTGTTTGAATTTGCGGCTGTTATCGTTTGCCATAGGAAATACCCTTGTTAAAACATAAAACGTTACAGGTAAACTACCCCTTTCCCTTAACCGATCTTCACCAAAAACAATAGGTCGTGAAAACTCTACAATTCAGAGCTGTATACGAAACATTATTTAAGTCTGTTTGAATTTGCGGCTGTTATCGTTTGCCAAAAAAAAAATTTCCCTTGATAAAAAAAACCGTTGCTGGTAAACTACCCCTTCCCCTCAACCGATCTTCACCAAAAACAACAGGTCGCGAGTACTCTACAAATTAGGGCTGTATGCAAAAAATTATTTGATTCTGTTTGAATTTGCGGCAGTTATCGTTTGCCAAAAAAAATACGCTTGATAAAAAACGTTGCTGGTAAACTACCCCTTCCCCTCAACCGATCTTCACCAAAAACAATTGGTCTTGAGTACTCTACAAATCAGGGCTGTATGCAGAAAATTATTTGATTCTGTTTGAATTTGCGGCTGTTATCGTTTGCCATAGAAAATACCCTTGTTAAAAAAACGTTGTTGGTAAACTACCCCTTTCCCTTAACCGATCTTCACCAAAAACAAGAGGTCTTGAGAACTCTACAATTTAGGGCTGTATGCAAATAATCTTTTGATTCTGTTTGAATTTGCGGCTGTTATCGTTTGCCATAAGAAATACCCTTGTTAAAACATAAAACGTTACAAGTAAACTACCCCTTTCCCTTAACCGATCTTCACCAAAAACAAAAGGTCTTGAGAACTCTACAATTCAGGGCTGTATACGAAACATTATTTGATTCTGTTTGAATTTGCGGCTGTTATCGTTTGCCAAAAAAAAAATTTCCCTTGATAAAAAAAAACCGTTGCCGGTAAACTACCCCTTTCCATCAACCGATCTTCACCAAAAACAATAGGTCGCGAGTCCTCTACAAATCAGGGCTGTATGCAAAAAATTATTTGATTCTGTTTGAATTTGCGGCAGTTATCGTTTGCCATAGAAAAAAAATCTACAGACACATAGACACACAGACACACAGACACACAGACACACAGACACACAGACACACAGACACACACACACACACACACACACAGACACTTTTCGGAAAACGACTTTTTTTCATGTTTTGAGTGTAGTAGAATCAGAATCTGCAATAATCTCGAACACGATTTTTTTTTGCCATCACCATACTTCCATTCCTTAAGGAAATATGGAAGTAATAGATCAATTCAAAGGGCAAACAATATTACTTCCATATTTCCTTAAGGAATGGAAGTATGGTGATGGCAAAAAAAATCGTGTTCGAGATTATTGCAGATTCTGATTCTACTACACTCAAAACATGAAAAAAAGTCGTTTTCCGAAAAGTGTCTGTGTGTGTGTGTGTCTGTGTGTGTGTCTGTGTGTGTGTCTGTGTGTGTGTCTGTGTGTCTGTGTGTCTGTGTGTCTGTAGATTTTTTTTCTATGGCAAACGATAACAGCCGCAAATTCAAACAGAATCAAATAATTTTTTGCATACAGCCCTAATGAGGACTCGCGACCTATTGTTTTTGGTGATGATCGGTTGAAGGAAAGGGGTAGTTTACCTGCAACGGTTTTTTTTTATCAAGGGAAATTTTTTTTTTGGCAAACGATAACAGCCGCAAATTCAAACATAATCAAATAATGTTTCGTATACAGCCCTTAATTGTAGAGTTCTCAAGACCTTTTTTTTTGGTGAAGATCGGTTAAGGGAAAGGGGTAGTTTACTTGAAACGTTTTATGTTTTAACAAGGGTATTTCCTATGGCAAACGATAACAGTCGCAAATTCAAACAGAATCAAAAGATTATTTGCATACAACCCTAAATTGTAGAGTACTCGAGACCTATTGTTTTTGGTGAAGATCGGTTTAGGGAAAGGGGTAGTTTACCTACAACGTTTTTTTAACAAGGGTATTTTTTATGGCAAACGATAACAGCCGCAAATTCAAACAGAATCAAATAATTTTCTGCATACTGCCCTGATTTGTAGAGTACTCAAGACCTATTGTTTTTGGTGAAGATCGGTTGAGGGGAAGGGGTAGTTTACCTGCAACGTTTTTTATCAAGCGTATTTTCTATGGCAAACGATAACTGCCGCAAATTCAAACAGAATCAAATAATTTTTTGCATACAGCCCTGATTTGTAGAGTACTCGCGATCTGTTGTTTTTGGTGAAGATCGGTTGAGGGAAAGGGGTAGTTTACCTGCAACGGTTTTTTTTATCAAGGGAAATTTTTTTTTTTTGCAAACGATAACAGCCGCAAATTCAAACAGAATCAAATAATGTTTCGTATACAGCCCTGAATTGTAGAGTTCTCAAGACCGTTTGTTTTTGGTGAAGATCGGTTAAGGGAAAGGGGTAGTTTACTTGTAACGTTTTATGTTTTAACAAGGGTATTTCCTATGGCAAACGATAACAGCCGCAAATTCAAACAGAATCAAAAGATTATTTGCATACAGCACTAAATTGTAGAGTTCTCAAGACCTATTGTTTTTGGTGAAGATCGGTTGAGGGGAAGGGGTAGTTTACCTGCAACGTTTTTTTATCAAGCGTATTTTCTATGGCAAACGATAACTGCCGCAAATTCAAACAGAATCAAATAATTTTTTGCATACAGCCCTGATTTGTAGAGTACTCGCGACCTATTGTTTTTGGTGAAGATCGGTTGAGGGGAAGGGGTAGTTTACCTGCAACGGTTTTTTTTATCAAGGGAAATTTTTTTTTTTGGCAAACGATAACAGCCGCAAATTCAAACAGACTTAAATAATGTTTCGTATACAGCTCTGAATTGTAGAGTTTTCAAGACCTATTGTTTTTGGTGAAGATCGGTTAAGGGGAAGGGGTAGTTTACCTGTAACGTTTTATGTTTTAACAAGGGTATTTCCGATGGCAAACGATAACAGCCGCAAATTCAAACAGAATCAAACGATTATTTGCATACAGCCCTAAATTGTAGATTTCTCAAGACCTATTGTTTTTGGTGAAGATCGGTTGAGGGAAAGGGGTAGTTTACCAGTAACGTTTTATGTTTTAACAAGGGTATTTCCTATGGCAAACGATAACAGCCGCAAATTCAAACAGAATCAAATAATGTTTTGCATACAGCCCTGATTTGTAGAGTACTCAAGACGTTTTGTTTTTGGTGAAGATCGGTTAAGGGGAAGGGGTAGTTTACCAGCACCGTTTTTTTATCAAGCGTATTTTCTATGGCAAACGATAACAACCGCAAATTCAAACAGAATCAAATAATTTTTTGCATACGTCCCTGAATTGTAGATGTCTCAAGGACTTTCGATTTTGGTGAAGATCGGTTAAGGGGAAGGGGTAGTTTACCAGCAACCTTTTACGTTTTAACAAGAGTAAAGTACTTGCAAATTTATTTAACCTTTTTGAAACAATGGTAATTGTTAAAAATAAAATAATTTTGTTGCCAGGCAATAAAATTAAAATTTTTTAATTTTAATGTAATATAATATTTTTCATTTAATACGGCAATAAAAAGGCAGGTAAGACACAAACACACAATTCACGTTATTTCTGGCTTCACTCATGTTTATTTTCTTACGTTTGCACGCTTTTTAAATGGAAAGTGCCGAAACCCACACCAACATAACGCGTGCAAGCCGAAAAAATGGACATCAATTTGCTTACTGGCGAAGCTAGTAGTTAATGAATGGGTAGGCAAAAATCTTATCTTAATTTTTTTTTAAGGAATCACTAAAAGGACGGTGGGTCAAATCGGACGCTGAGGTAGAGTTTGCTGTAACCGAATGGTTCCACAAACAGCCGTAAGAATTTTACTAGCAGGGAACCTACAGGTTAGCGCAACAGTGGAACTCATGTCTTAATGTTATTGGAGACTTCTTTTAAAATCGTTGAATAAAAAATGCTTTACAGCTCTATACGTGTGTCTATTGAACAATCCTTGTATTAGTCATACACAATAATACAACTGATTGAACTTCAAATTTTTAAACTTGGTTAGTTTCTATATATATGTTTAATGTTACAAATAATTCAAATAACAATCTTGATCATCTGTTAGTTCAGCGGAATAACAGTGACACTTTTAATAACCGCATAAAATAAACACTTAGTAACAACACAGGCGCTTTAACTTAACTGTTTGGACCACAGAAGTGAGGCATGCCTCAACGCTCTATGTGTACAGCGCGGGACAATCCCCCCTCCCTACACTTCCCTATCACACCACTACATTGCTTACATACGATGTATACAAAAAACGCTGAGGCAAGTTCAGGTTGCCTCATTCGATTTAAACGAACTATGCCAATCTCACCTGTCACCATCTAGCGGTCGCTCAATAAAGCACGTTTCGGTTTAATAAATTTGACAGTCACAGTAACAATGTATAATCTTTACGTTATGTAGTTCATACGTATTTATAATTTTTATTCTACAGAATTTGTTAGGGTAGGCATTGCCTCAATTGCCTCCATGTAACTTCGCCACTGATATATATGTGTACAACGTTATCGGCAACAAAGAAGTAGTTTTTGTTAAAATTCCTTCCCGGGATATTTGGCCGTAGTCCAATGTTTTCTACAAAACCAGACATTTCGGCAATGCCATCGACTTCCATCATCAGTGAAAATCGAGTGCGATAACGTGAGGTGGTATACGTTAGTGACCACAGTACTGTGGTTAAGGCTGAAGCAGTAAGTAGAAAGAAGTAGTTTCTATGGTAATATTTCATTTCGAAAATGATTTTAAATATAAATCTTAGAATATGGAAGTCATGTATGGTTCTCCATACCGATATTTTTATATTGTTAGGTGAACTGATTTAAAAGTAATTCAAATACGACTTTTGGAAAAATGTTGCAAATAATATCTTACGTGTCATTATTATTATATGGTATAAAATAATATTTTATTTTAACTTTTGCTAAACTTGTGTTGCTACCACTAATACTCACTTACACATCCATGAGCGCTTTCAAGCCTCTCGGCTCATCTTCAGATGGAAACAACAACATGGTTAAAAACCTTCCCCGTTTATACATCTTTCCTACACCCGGAAGCGTCAACTTAACATAGCAGGTAAACACCCTTGTTACGCCTCAACGAACACAACAAAACAAACAAACAGCCGGGTTACCATCCCTTGTCTCAGTACTTTTCTATTCCTGACTGGTAACTTTCCAATAGCCTTGTACTTTTTCACCCAGTATCATACTGTTCCCAACCTTTTTATACTATATTTCTATCTTACTTAATATATGGTAAAACATATCTTCAAAACAAGTTTAGCAAAAGTTAGACTTAACCACTAAATTATATTTATCGTTTAAATTTTATTTTGAATTAAATAACAGCTTCTTTATTCAAACAATATGTTTGGTTATATTTTGATGTTTTCTATTTGGATCTAAACATTCGTCCAGCGTTCCTCCTTAATTTTATTTGTATCCTCGTGAGATATAACTAGAATATTAATTAATGCGTCGCCGAAGCTGTTATCAACAACCACCAGCACCTGGAAGTAAGACACTAACAGTGTGGGTCATGTAAATATTAAAGTAAATTTCTAAGAGAATGTTGGATCTCAAAAAAGGAGTGTAAACAAAATTAAAAATATTACAGCCGAGAACTGACACCAAAACGTTAAAGACAAGGAGACAGAGATTTGTCCTGAAAAGCTCGAAAAGAGGACATGAAAAATGAAAACTGCAGACGAAAATATTTTAAATTCAAGAAAATATTATTTGTAGACATATTTTAAAATGTTTGTGGGGTAAATTATTTTCATAAAAATTACTTTGAACCAAAACAAAGGTCATAGTAAAAGAGAAAGAAACAAAGTTTGGCGGATAGAGTTTTCAGTTATGTAGAGAGAGAGCAACTTGATTTATTTAAGTAGGCCTACACAGAAGCTGAAGTCGAACCAGTGGGTACCCTGGGTTCACAGTCTAAACAAAATTTTTATAAGAACAAAAAATAAGATGGTGGGCAAAAGGGAAATTTATATAACAGTTTTCATGCCAACCGTAATACACTTGATTGAGCATCGAGTACTGCTGAGCTCAAAGTAATGTAAATTGCAAGCGACAGATGTGAACTAAGCGACGGTCACAAGAAGCAGGATAAACTGTTATTAACTAACGATTAACAAACGATTATTAAAAGAACAGAAGATTAGCTTAAACGGTTTGGTCAGTTCAATAGAAAGATTGATAGTTAAGCGAGTACCAAAGGAAACCTGGAACAATGGGGTAGCATCAACTTTGTAAGAACGTGGGCCGGTAGACAGAAGTTCGAAGAACGGAAAAAATAAGAAATTTTACAATGTTTGTACTCGCACAGAAGACCTGAATAGAGGTGTATTATAGACGGACGCTAGAAGAACGTCAAAAGTAGGAAAGATTACTTTATAGAAGGATATATTTTTATACGTTCAACTTTGTTGATATTTTTATGTCCACTCCCGGGCTGTTAGACTGTGGTGTAATACTGTTTTCAACAACAGACGTTTCGGCCCCGACATTGGGCGCAATCTTCGGTGTTTCAACTGTTGAAAGGAAGTAACTGGCAAGATGTGATCTAATTACTTACTTTTTCAATCGTCGAAACACTGAAGTCGGCCTCCAATGGTGGGGTCGAAACGTATGTTTTTGAAAACAGTATTAGACCGCGGCCTAACAGCCCGGCAGTGAACAGTATTAGACCGCGGCCTAACAGCCCGGCAGTGAACAACAATATTAACAGAATTGTACAAGATGCTTACAGGATGGTCTTAGGGTAATCAAGGTGGCCGTTACGTACAAGCATGGTGCACGTCACACAGAATACGTCAATAACCCATAGTTAAAATTTGTGACGCACAGACAGGTATCGTGTTACTATTCTAGTTGTCCAAACTATTAGAAGCACTAAGATGCGCCAGTTGAACATCAGCAATGTTACCTGGTGGAGTTTCTTTAAACTAAAAAATCCAGTTCATTAGAAATTCAACCGACCGTCAAAACAAAGGAGGAGTTTTATACATTACCATAAAAAACGCGTTTATAATAATCAAGTTGTTATAGGATTTCCCGAAAACCCAAAGAAAACATTAAGGCAGTGCACACGCACGCGCGCGCGCGCATAGATAAAAGGCTACCAAACAAATGATCAAGCACGCAGAAGGTCAGTCAGTCAAACTGGTTTCGGAGTGTGTCTAATATGTCTTTTTCCCCGCTGACACTTCCTGAAGTAAACGTATATAAGCGAAAATGTGTTTCAAGGGTAGACCTAGTGTCGTGTTGAACCTGCCCGGGCGCTTCGGTTAAACGAACTGAATAGTATTTAGTGTTGATACATCGTTATTTTTTGTTTACTTGTTTTTAGCACAAATATAGATTTAGTTTGTTGATACTAAGCTTGCTCTCGCAAAATGCTATGCGTAAACCTCGTTTTGTTCGCCCTGACTGCTGTCTTCGTTAGCAGCGTTTACAGCAAGGCCTTACGTAAGTAGACACATACAGATTATGCTCAACACCAATAACACGTGTCAGACGAGAAACTGTGACGTTTGGAAACAACAGTGTTCAAATTAAAAAAAAAAACAAATAAATTAAATAATATTTACATGTTATACTAATTTATAATGAAAATAATTTCTTAAGGACTATATACACACACTAAAGAGTAATAACACAATACAAGACGCTTAACTGAAGAATACCTGAATTTCCATGATTAACTATTAATATGTTTTAAATAGAAAGTGAAAACATTGATTCAGGCTATTTCTTACAAATTCTAATCCTAATCAAAAAGCTGTTTCATTGTCAGGCGTGAAACTGTGACGGTCAAACGAAAACACCACTTCTCCTCTTAAAAAACGGATACAGTCAAAACTGATAACTCAACGTTGAAGATGAATAATTCTTTTCGAGTTATCAAAATTCCGACTTGCTAAGATTTTCAAGACAGTGAAACACGATTAATTGTTCAAAAAACAACACTTCTCCCCTTAAAAAACGGATACAGTCAAAACTGATAACTCAACGTTGAAGATGAATAATTCTTTTCGAGTTATCAGAATTCCGACTTGCTAAGATTTTCAAGACAGTGAAACACGATTAATTGTTCAAAAAACAACACTTCTCCTCTCAAAA
Source organism: Magicicada septendecula (assembly GCA_034769895.1). Taxonomy (NCBI): domain Eukaryota; kingdom Metazoa; phylum Arthropoda; class Insecta; order Hemiptera; family Cicadidae; genus Magicicada; species Magicicada septendecula. The sequence continues at coordinate 35,393,018 of CM068370.1, read as the reverse complement.
AACGTATTCAGTCAAACCTGTATATTAACTCAAAATTTAAGATAAATAATTATTTTTTCGAGGTATCAAAATTTCGACTTACTAAGAGTTTCAAGACAGTGAAAGACATTGATTGTTCAAAAAATACATAATTCCTTTCTCTGAAAACGGATACAGTCAAACATTGATGATAACTCAACGTTTAAGATAAATAATTATTTTTTCGAGTTATTAAAATTTAGATTAACTATTTTTTCAAGACAGTGAATCAAATATTTTCAAGATTTTTTCAAGACAGTTTTCAAACGATTGATTGTTCAAATACCCAATATGTATTCAGCTTACAGTATAATGAATACATTGAAGCACTATTGTTATTGTTAGTTAAATCCTTAAATTCGTAGTGACCGTCAATCAATGAATTTTTCCGGTGAAGGGTTTGTGAGGATCGGTCAAAACTATAACACAAATAAGTTAAAATTTGTGTTATATTTTTGACCGATCCTCACAAACCCTTGTATAGCTATAATATATTTTACTATGCTATATGTTGACAGGTATATGTATAAGCGTTTTCTGTACCAATTTTAATATTTAATTGTTGATTACTGCTTTTATAATTAATTACAAATACCATTACATTATGAGTAATTTAAATTGTAATATTGTATAAATTAAGTTCTGTGATATTATAATTTTCTCGTTGTCTTTAAAGAAAACATTTGGTGACGTAAAACAAACTATCTCTACTCCTTCACATATACAAGGATACACAGATGCGCACCAGCACGAACGCACACTCACGTACACAAACGCGTTCACTCAAATAATTGTTCTGTTGTGTTTGACTTTCTTTTATATTCATACACAGGTCCTGTTGATGACAATAAACATTGTCGAAACGTCGACACAAATAAGTTAAAATTTGTGTTATATTTTTTATCGATACTCTAAACCCTTCACCGGAAAAATTCAGTTACTATTAGAATTTACGCTTGTTTGTTGAGCAGTTCGCAGTTAACACTCAGGTCCTAAAATATACGCTATGTATATATCACTACTGCTGTGTATATTACGCTCTCTCTATATCATTATGTGTGCGTACGTACTCAACGTACACTGTTCGTTACGATTTATTACGTTGCCTTACACTTATTTTGTAAAAGGCAGTCCAACTTTACACATATACTTGATTAATATTTTCTGCTATTCAGCGATAATTTGGAGCAAGAAATAAACTAATGTTTACACATCCAACAACTTAGTACTGATATCCCCTAAAAAAATTTTTTTTTTTGTATTGGCCATCTAAAGACCACATGCCAATTTCAATTCTTTATTCTTTTTTCTTTTCTTTTTTCCAATATTCTTTCATCTTTTCACTGTCTCCCTTCTTTCTGTCTTCAGTCCACTTTGAACCTGCGTTTTTCTCTCTCCTACCCTGGACTCCTTCCATTTTTAACACTTTTGCCCGAAAAACGTCTCTTTCAGTTGCTTCTTCTACGTGTATATTATCTTTTTACAAATTCTTTTGCACTTCTTTAATCCTACTTGATGTTGACTTCTTCCCCTACAGATATTTGAAGATCTGCTTTGTTAACCTATCGCCGTCCATTCTATATAAATGTCCAAAAATAATAGTCTTCTTTTTTTCATTGTTTCTGTTATATTTTCTATACTTCTTAATTTCATCATTACTTCTTAATTTCCAGCCTTCTGAAGTTTTTTGTGGGCCTAATATTTTCCTAATAATTCGTCTTTCCAATATTCCCAGTTTGTCTAAATTATAACTCAATGCTAGACATTCACTTGCATATATTCTATTGCCTACAATGATTTTTTGTTAATTTTTTTTCATACGAGGTTGTAAAGTGTTACGTGCTATTGATACTAATGATAATATGATGTTATTGCTTATTTATAATATTATAAATATGTTATTGATATTTATAATATACACACACTTATTGCTTACCATATAATCTCAATCTTCTGTGGTGGTGTATTCGTTGTTCATAACCTAAAGGTACCGTGCATATGATTTATAATAAAGTTTTAATTACTCACATTCTTAATTGCAATGTGAGTAATTAAATTAAAGTGAGAAATTAAGAATTTAAGTAAATAAAACTTTATTATAAATCATATGTGTGGTACCTTTAGGTTACGAACAATGAATACACCAGAAGAGAAGATTGTGCTTTTGATAATTTCTACTGTTACAAAGTAAAGGACTACCATTTCTTTAATTTATTTGTAGTAACATTAGCATCTCTTTACTAGTGTATTAGTATTTGGCTGGATGTAATTGTAATTCTTAAAAAAAAAGACTCCAAAATTTCGAATAGCCTATTTATTATTTTTCTAATTAAAGATGTTTACTTTATGGAGAGTCGGTAGGTCCTATGCTGGCAATGTTAAATTGCCCACATTAAGGTGCACTTTTCTCTGAAACCTGACGAGACAGAGTCTTGAACTTTTTATGGGTGTTTTACGGTACATATTATGTCTCATGAAGCAGAAGTATTTTTTTTCTGTTTTCACAACAAAGCTTAAATTTGTTTTAATTTTATAACCTTTTTTACGTAAAATTAGTAAACATTAATTTTTGCAGCACACAAACTATACACTTTAGTTCTACAATTCTGCTACAGTAGGTAGACAACGATGATTTACATCATCCGTGAAACTTTCAATATCCTAGTTAGCATAGCTTCTGAGATATATGTGTACCACCTAGGTGTTGAAAAATATGGTTTTTCAAAAAGAGCTTTCAAAGTATATCAGTGAGAACTAACAAAAACGCAAGTTCATGACCAAACACTATTTTTACGAACAAAAACAAAACATACACGCACCCATATTGTTGACTTCAGAGTTGCCAGCATAAAGTACAAAATATGCAATTTTACAAAATTTTAAGTTCAACCGTTTATAAAATATATAGGTCTACTATTGAAAGGAATTCTGTTCAAAATTGTAATAATTTTACTGTGTGCAGACCTACATTAGATTATTTATAAAATGTGTTTGCGAGTTTATTTGTATCATAAATTATACACCATTTTTATTAAAAGTTTTAATAAAAATAAGCATTTTGAAAAAGAATTTTTTTTTAATTTTTTGGCTGCAGACTCTCCTTATGAAGAAGGAATTAAACTAAACACGTTTTGAATAAACAATTTTTTTGAGTTTACTGAATTTTGATTTGTTGAAGTTTATCTACACTTAATCACTACAAACAATAAATTAAACATGGCAGAGATTACATAATGTTTAGTATAGAATAAATTTCATTTAAATAAACATGCGTTTAAATTACATTAGAGTGCATATTATACTGCATAATGCATGATATTTGTTTTATAAATCGGTTTTTTTTTTAATACTGTATGAAACGTTTGTTCTTCTTTAACTTCTTACGTATTCTTTATAAAGCACTTGTATTCTATATTCATGATTAGTTTTTAAAATATATTTAGTAATGTATTTAAAGTATGTACAATATAATGTTTTGAACATTTAAAATACTTATTTAATTATTAATTATATCTAGGCCCGTAATATGAAAAATTGAATTGTTTTTATTGTATTAATATATGTACACCAGAGGCATAAGACACCATGTCACATACACATTACTTTACAGAACAGCTAACAAACATTTTGTTTGCTTCAAGAAGCAATGTGAGATAGTGTTATTTTAAACATGGGTATTAGGAAATAACGCGTTTTTAAAAATAATTAGGAGATAGTGCCACATACTACTAGAAAGAGGGCAGTCTGTAAAGCTCTATATTATAAAAAATGGAGATGGTGTCTTATGCCTCTGGGGCACAGATATATTCTTTGCTTTTAACGTATTGTTTAGTGTAAAATACATATTAACTTCAGTATATACTTTAATAATGTCTACCTCTTAAACCTACACTGCATCCTGTCCCAAATCTGGAACAGATTATTTTCGCCTTACCAAATTGTTTATTGAAAAGAAATTGCTTCAGTTCATAGATCTCCAGCTGTGAAACAATTTTGTGTATAAAATTGAGAGTGTATATGTCGTTGTATATGTGACAATAGAACTAAGTACACAAAACATTAAGTACATACATAAATATTACACAACAACAATAATATAAATAATTTTTTAAAATTGAAAATATGAATTTATCCAGTGTACGGGTAATTTTAAATCTAGTACTCTTATTTTCAATTAAGATAATATTCTTGCAAACAGAACAAGCATATTTCAATTGCCAGAATAATATGCAATAATTTATTCTTGTTCTTAAAAAATGCTTTAATAATTGCTTTAAAGTTTAAAATTTTAATCATCATCATCATCTTTACGGATTAAACCAAGGATAGTTTTTCCGGCCTGAAATAGGCAAATATTATAGCTGGTCACTCCAACGCTTCCTCGGACGTCCCACACCTCCCCGTCCCATCGGCTTATAGTTCCATAGTTGTTTGGGGATGCGGCAGTCATCCATTCGGCAAAGATGTTCCCACCAATTCAGCCGATACTGGGCGATCCTGTCGAGTATACTCATAATATTCACTTCCTGCTGTATATCTGTGTTTCTTCCATGATCATGGAGAGTATACCCTGCCACGTGCCTGAGAAATCTCATTTCAGCCTATACCCTGCCACGTGCCTGAGAAATCTCATTTCAGCCGATAATAAATTAATAATTTTAAATATTTTTTTTTTAAATTAAAAATACGAATTCATGCAGTGTACATGCAGTTTTAAATATAGTACTCTTATTTTCAGTGAAGATAATATTCTTGCAAATAGAACAAGCATATTTCAATTGCCAGAATAATATTCAATAACTTATTCTTGTTCTTAAAAAAATGTGTTAATATTATATTATTCTTATTTTTTATTAATAAAGAATGCATTACAATTTAATAATTGCTTTAAAGTTTAAAATTTTAATAATTGTGAAATCTGTAATTACGTCTCAAGTTTTATGTCCATTTATGTTAAGGAACAACCAACTTAAATTCTCGCAGGCAAGAAAGCGCACAAAATACAAAACAACAAAACGCTTGTAACGCAGTAGAGGTAACTACATTCACCTGCAGATCCTGATTTGATTTTGACCTTGTGTTATTGAAAAACGTTTTATATAATCACACTCCACCTTCATTTCGTGGACATCAACAGGCAAAAAAAAAAAAAGTGTAGTCATTCTAATTGAAGTTTCTGTACATGCAGACTCTTGAAACAACAATCACTGTTAATAACAAGTGTTAGCTGCAACAAAAAACAAAGAACAACAACAAAGCGTAAACATAACAAAGGTAACAACTTAAATTTCAAAATCTTTATAACATTTACACCAGTTTCGCTTCGCGATAAGTCTAATAACATTAGGTTGTCACAATTTCGAAACTTACATTTTTGTACCAAAAATCACTTTACGAAATTATAATTATCAGCGGCATATTTACGAGGGGACGAAAGGGACCGAACCCCCTCCCAGAGTGTAGAAAGTTCACAAAAAATTCTGTGAATCTCTTGATTTTTAAGCTGTTTTATTAATTTCTAAGCTGGGTACGGTAATTTAGTAGTAACACTCTCTTAAATACAGGTATACAAACAAGTTTAGTAGACATCATTTGCGTGTACGTTTGAAATATGAAATATAGGAAAATCAATTAAGTCAATAAGTATCTAATGAACAGTGTTTCAATAGCGCTTATTTTTATTGTATTATTACTTTGGTGGAATTCATTTCAGTATGTTATTACACGTTTTTCAGCCACTGTAAAGGTTGTAATATTGACTAGTCTTCACTTGTTTTTTCTTTTATATGAAGCCGACTCGACCGGACCCCCCCCCCCCAAGACCAAATTCTAGATTCGCTATCGATAATTATTATCTATATACGAGCAGCCCAGCTGTTATTACAGGACAAAACGTGGATAAAAATGAAGATATAAGTCAACCATCAACATCAAGAGCCGATCAAATAAAAACAAAAGGGGGGACCCAAAAGTACCGAGAATTTTTCTCCGGCAGTTGGTAGAACGCTAGTTCCGACTTCTCCCGCTAGGTGCCTTCACCAGACACCATTTTGTATCAGTTGCCCTAGCGGCATTGTTGTGGAAACGTTAGCGCGGTCAGTGTGACTATTTTTTGTAAGCGCTGTTTCACGTTTTCGGAGATTTTTAAATTAATTTAATGGCAGACATTAAATACCAACGTTCTAACATCAGGTTCTGTTTCCTGTTAGGGGAAAATTGCCTCACGGTGGAATTCCATTTGATGATGATGATATTGCTTAATAGTAATAAAACAATACACTTTCGGTTACGAATGTGTGTAACAATCCCTTAAAAGCAATTAAATTACCAACTTATTCGCCTCAGAAAGTGTTTGATTGTTACCGTTACAGTTTCATCATATTTAATGATAACTTAATTGCAAATATAGTAAGTGAATACGTTTTTATTCTATAGTGGTGCCTACACAGAGCAATAATTTCAGCCGTCGTCTTTACTGGTACAAGATGCATGGAAAACAGGTTTCAGTCCCAGCTACCTTGATCAAGGTTTCATTGACTGTTTTATTACTACCTGAACTAAAATGTCAATGAAATAATAATAATAATAATACTCTCTAGCCGGTTTTTCATTTCCTGTTGAAGTATTCGAGTAAACTAAATGTCTGCCCCTAGTACAACCCACAACCTGGAGAACCAGGGGCATTGATTTCGGGGCACACAACCCCTAGACCGGCCGCCTTCTCTGCGCCTGATGAGCTCAGTCTGCCCATTCTAAATCAAGAAATTAAAGTGAAAAAGAAAGATTTCCTAGCCCTCGAGTACTCTAATAGCGTCGGGTTCAGAAAAGAAAAAGAGTCAGTCAAGAGAACAAACATTAAAGAAAGGGGGATCTCACACAAGACAAGTTGAAGCAAAGTGAGAATCCAACTAGGGAAAATCGGGGTTGTGAAACCCGTATCCACAAGATGTGGACCCCTAATGTATATACCTCTGGATGTGATATCTCATATAGGAAGGATAACGATATCGAGAGAAAGTTGATTAAATTTTGTTATAAGTGTGGAAAAATAAGACGACTATTGAAGAATAAAACGCAGAGGGAGACATAGCTAAAATTCTATAAGGTTGTGGATGTGCCGAGTTTAATGTATGGACGTGAAACACGGACTCTCCTGCAAAAAGATATTTCAAAAATACAGGCCTCGGAAATGAAATATTTAAGAGGAGTTAAGGGATGTAGTTTGAGAGATCGCCTACGAAACGACGACATCATATGGAAAGACCTGAAGTTACAGTCGGTTCTGGAAAGAATAAAGGAACACAGGTAGAATTGGAAGTCCCATGTGGAACGCATGGTAGACACGCGTATTCCTAAACGAGCGTTTGAATACAGACCAGTGGGGACGAGAGATCGTGGAAGACCCTGAAAAGGAAGATCAGAGACTCTGTGAAGTCGTAACGGGCTATAGCCCAAGCCATGTAGTAAAGAAGAAGAAGAAGAAGAAGAAGAAGAAGAAGAAGAAGAAGAAGAAGAAGAAAACTTTCTGACTACTGTCATAATATTGAGAGAAATGTTGTGAAAAAGGTGTGAAAAAATTCAGTACCTATGGAAAAAGTATCAAATAGACATCGTGTTGATTTTTAGCACCATCATCAGAACAAATATCATCAAATACCTATTTCTAAGGCTTCCACGGCCAGCGTCAACATTGTTGAAAATAAAATCCGGGTTGTTATTCTATTGTTGGTCTACTAAAGTTGTTATTCTCAAAGATATTTTCAGACGTTTTGCCCTTACCTCTGGAGGCCATCTTCATTGATAAAACGATTGTACACAACTGACACGGTTACTGACGGACACTGACGGACACCGTGTCAGTTATGTAGAATCATTTTATCACTGAAGATGGCTTCCATAGGCGAGGCCGAAACGTTTGAAAATAACATCTTTAAAAATACAAACTTTAGTAGACCACAGCCCAACAGCCCGGATTTTATTTTCAACAAATCATCAAATAACTAATAATTAATATTTCTGCTCTCTTAGAGTCTTATTTCATCGTAATTCTTTCAACATTCATGTTATGGTAAAAGCCTATATTACTATAACCTCTTTGAAATTGCTGTATTAGACTGGTAAATTATGTATTCTCATAAACAGATTTTCGTCTGTATCTTCTTCTTCTTCTTCTTCTTCTTCTTCTTCTTCTTCTTCTTCTTCTTCTTCTTCTTCTTCTTCTTCTTCTTCTTCTTCTTCTTCTTCTTCTCCTCCTTCTCCTTCTCCTTCTCCTTCTCCTTCTCCTTCTCCTTCTCCTTCTCCTTCTCCTTCTCCTCCTTCTCCTTCTCCTTCTCCTTCTCCTTCTCCTTCTCCTTCTTCTCCTCCTCCTCCTCCTCCTCCTCCTCCTCCTCCTCCTCCTCTTTTTCATCTTCATCTTCATCTTCACCCTCTTCTTCCTTCGGCGTAACAGTCCATTCAGCGGCACACCAAATCTCTCGCACCCTTTCCGATATTGTTCTGCCATTGTGTTCCTGCCTTTATTTTGTTTGTCGTTCTAAGAAATTGTTCAATTTAACGTTAGCTGCCGGTCTGTTAGCCCACGGCTAACCTCATAGTCTACCTCTCTACCTCAGTACAGGGATTATTTGGCAAACAACTGCCTAAACAATTTTACACTGAAAATGGGCTCCGATGTCGAGGCCGACACGTCTGTAGTTAACATCTTTAGACCACGGTCTAACAGGCCGCCAGCTAACGTTACCTCGAACAACGCTGACCCCGGCCATGATAGCCTTAGATCAAAGTTATATGAATTTTGTCCTCTTGTCATCTCCTTATTGCCCGATCCTCTTCCGTCATTTCTTTCTGTCGTGCCTCTCTATGTTTCTGCAACTTTCTGAAATCCAAAAGCCGTAATTGCTCAGCTTAAATCATTACATTAAAGTGAATTCACTAGGTGTAACCTCTTTAACTAGTCCATGTAGGCGTATTTTTTTCTTACTTGAATTACAGAATGTAATGAATACATGCAAATTAACTGTTGGTTGGTTGGGTTTCAGCTGGAGCAACAAAAGGCGATCGGTGTAACATGCACAAAGTGCCGACCTTGTTGCACCGCTTGTAATCACATGAGCTGTACGATAGCCTATTGACTGCATACCGTGTTAACATATAAAATATGAGAGACTTAACTTCTTTTTTTTTTGAATAGGCCATCTAACGACCACATGCCAATTTCAATTCTTTATTCTTTGTTGTTTTCTTTTTCTCCAATATTCTTTCATCTTTTCACTGTGTCTCTTCTTCCTCTCTTCAGTCCACTTTGAACTTGGGTTTTTCTCTCTCCTACCCTGGACTCCTTCCATTTTTAAAACTTTTGCCCGAAAAACTTCTCTTTCAATTGCTTCTTCTGCGTTTATATTATTTTTTCTAGTTTGGGCTTCTTTAATCCAAATTGATGTTGATTTCTTCCTCCACAGATGTTTGTAGATCTGCTTCTTTAACCTATTGTCGTCCATTCTACATAAATGTCCAAAAAATAATAGTCTTCTTTTTCTCATTATTTCTGTTATACTTTCTATACTTTGATATATTTCATCATTACTTCTTAATTTACAACCTTCTGAAGTTTTTCGTGGGCCTAATGTTTTCCTAATAATTCGTCTTTTCTATATTTCTAGTTTGTCTAAATTATAATTCAATGCTAGACATTCACTTGCATATAGACATTCTGGCTTCACTACTGTACTATAATGCCTTATTTTCCCATTTTTAGATTTAAATATTGTAAATATTGCACTTTTTATTGGAAATATTTTTAGTTATACCATATTTTTAGACTTTCCATTTTATGAATCCTTTCTTCTATAGCAGATTTTTCTAATCCAATCTCTTGAATTATTCCCCCTAGATAATTAAATTTTCTAATCCTCTCTATTCGACCAATATCTGTTAGCAAGAGTTTGTAATTATTGTGAAAATTTGGTTTCTTCTGCAGAAAGTCTTAAGATTTAACTTTGTTTAATATTTACATATCTGAATGTTTTTAGATTTGTTTCGTCAAACGCTTAACTACATCTACAAGGATCGGTTCAATACTCTTTTTTCCGTACGTGTTTCTTCTCCGTAGTGTTAGGATACGCGTAGAGTGCAGGAAGGTTTTCAGATTCCGACAATCGGTGCCGATCAGTCACTGTGTTTAGACGAGAGCGCGTATAGTGGCAGCAGGCACCGTTACACACGCGCAGGAAGTCTGACTCGGTCAGTTAACCGGAAACAGCGCCCAGTCGGGGTGTTTTGTTTTATCGGGTCAGCTTCATACAACAGAAAAAACAAGTTAAGACTAATCAACGTTACTATTTAAATCAGCCATTCATAAAGTTGCTGAAAATTCGTGATAACGTCCTGTACTTAGTCCCATTAAAGTAAACGGTAATAACAAAAACAAAACACGAGTTATTGAAACATTCTTCACAAGATACTTATTGACTGAATTGATTTTCCTATATTTCATATTTCAAATGTATACCCTAATGCTGTGTACTAAAAAAATAAAACAGCCAAAAAAATTAAGAGATTAACAAAATTTGTTAACTTTTCACCTTCTGGGAGGGTCTGGTCCCGTTCGCCCGTTCGTCCCCCCCTCCCCCCATAAATCGGCCCTGTGTCATTATTCGTCTGAGTTGGTTTCTTATTTCATAGTGTGCACGGAGACATTGGCACCTAAAGTTTTAATGAAACCTGGAATTTGGGACAAGGGACTCGATGAATATTCCAACCGGGTCGTTGTAGATGCCTGTTGCCAAGATATATAAAAGGAAACGGGTGGTGCAGGTAAGCTGATAGAGAGAGGTTAATTTCATGGACACCACTTCTATCTTGTTCCAGTTTTAACGTAACACTTTGTGAAGCACAGAGTAAACACATAGCTTCTTCACTGCTTAACTCCGTGACTATCACTGAATCTGTATTGTTTCAGCGCCTATAATCTGCCTTCACTATACGACCCTACCTGCACCGGTTGTCGGAATTAGACAACCTGCCTGCACTCTAGGCATGCATTGTACAACTGTCCGACTGCGATTAATTTCGTGGTTTCACTTGTTCTTATGTGACTCACACGTAATCATACTTGTCATTATCATATTGTAGTATCCGTTCATTTCCGGTTGAAGAAAAACCGCGAGTCTCCAAAATCGTCAAAGGTTCCTTAGGCAATTGCTAATTCGGCACGTCATTCTATATCCTAACACCAGGCATATTCAGTATGAACCTGTATGAGAGTATTATATGACACGATTGATAACGTTATATGATATTACAAGACAACTTAGCGTTTAGCCGCAATTGGCTGTCGCGCGTTAATAACAAGAGTCCTTGTAACATAATATGGAAGCTGTAGATTTATGACACATAATAACGCGGTTTACGTCAGCACCGATGAGCTTCGCTCGCACGTGTTAGGGCTACAGAGACAATAACTTTAATCTTATTACCTGTATTATTTTACAGCTGATTCATCACTTTAGGGGCGTAATGTCTCACTCTTCGTCCCTCTTTCGCTTTTCACTGTCTCTCCATGTTTTTTCTTCCGCGTCCTAACGTTATGTTCAATCGTGATAGTTTATACAGTCAAGTGAAATCACGCACACGCACACTTTCTTCTTCATACTTTCTTCCTCTTGCTCCGTGTCACCCATGTCTCCTTGCTTGATCGATTATATTTGGGAATTCATCGGGCCCTCCCAAACGAAGTGCACTGTTCACCTTTTCGTATACGCTCACAAACACACCTGCGCGCGCGCACATACACGATATATTGTATTTCACTCTCTTCCTCTTTTTCTTTCACTATCATTTACTATTACTCACCCAATTTCTCTCCCTCCCTCCCTTCCCCTCTGCAGACTATCTGTAGCATTCATTAAATCAGGCACAAAAACATCAACTTACTGAAAGCAGGGGAATCCGTACGGTTTCCTACGACCCACACTCTGACTCGCCGTACACTCTCAATCTCTCTACCCTCTCTCTCTCTCTCTCTCTCTCTCTCTCTCTCTCTCTCTCTCTCTCTCTCTCTCTCTCTCTCTCTCTCTCTCTCTCTCTCTCTCTCTCTCTCTCTCTCTATTTGACACTCTATGTTTCTGTTTTTCTGGCTTTTGATTTTGAGATTGATTAATAACTTATAGTTTTGCTGTAACAAGTTCAGTAAAGAGCATGGGAGAACAGAAAGCATGATTTTATATCATTTACATAAAAATTATTTCCTATTACAGTATTAAGTTTCGAATTATATATAATATAATAATATGTATATACATAATAAATATTTTTTCAAATAATAAATACTTCTGCAAGTACTACTTTATTAAACTGTATTGTTATATTTTTACTTCACGCACGCTTTACTGAATTATCAGAGGTTTCTTTATGAATGTCAGATGTTCATTATTCTGTATGTTCAGAGGTTTCTTTATGAATGTAAGATGTTCATTATTCAGTATGTTCAGAGGTTTCTTTATGAATGTAAGATGTTCATTATTCTGTATGTTCAGAGGTTTCTTTATGAATGTAAGATGTTCATTATTCTGTATGTTCAGAGGTTTCTTTATGAATGTAAGATGTTCATTATTCTGTATGTTCAGAGGTTTCTTTATGAATGTCAGATGTTCATTTCGTAATTCATAAAGAAGCCACAGGAGATACAGAATAATTCTTTGAAACGCGCGTCAGGTAACAACATAACAATATAATTTAATAAAATAATATTTGTAGAAGTATTTTTTTTTCGTATCGGCCATTTAAGGACCACATGCCAATTTCAATTCTTTACTCTTTGTTCTTTTCTTTTTTCCAATATTCTTTCATCTTCTCACTGTGTCTCTTCTTCCTGTCTTCAGTCCACTTTGAACCTGCGTTTTTATCTCTCCTACCCTCGACTCCCTCCATTTTCAACACTTTTGCCCGAAAAAATTCTCTGTCAATTGCTTCTTCTGCGAGTTTATTATTTTTTTCCTAAATCGTTTTTGACTTCTTTAATCCAACTTGATGTTGACTTCTTCCCCCACAGATTTTTAAAGATTTGCTTTGTCAACCTATTTTGTCGTGCATTCTATATAAATGACCAAATAATAATAGTCTTTTTTTTCTCATTGTTTCAGTTATATTTTCTATAGTTTAATATATTTCATCATTACTTCTTATTTTCCAACCGTCTGAAGTTTTTCGTGGGCTAATATTTTCCTAATAATTCGTCTTTCCAATATTTCTAGTTTTTCTAAATTATAATTCAATGCTAGACATTCACTTGCATATAGGCATTCTGGCAGAAGTATTTATTATTTGAAAACATATTTATTACATAAAAACTTGTAAGAAATGTTGAAGAGTTATATATAAACATACACCTATCATAGAGAAAATATACGTTATGTGTATGTAACTGTTCGAAGAACATAAACAATTGGTAATAAACGATGGATGGTCGGCAATCCTCCAACAACGTAAACCACAAAACGTTTCAAACTTAATGGAGTTGCTCTTAGCGATCTCCTATTAAGCTTTTGGATGATAGCAGACGTTGATAAAGAGATTATACGATTCTCAAGATGTACACTTTCCTCCTCGAGATTCCTTGGAAGCTTTTGCATTTACTTGTTTAGTGGCCTCATTCGTGCTCCAGCAGCAGCTCAAGCTCAAGAAGTAACCGTTACTGCTGAACTATCACAGCCACCGGGCTGTTAGGCTGTGGTCGGTTACTACTATATAACAACGACATCGTCGGTAACGTTTCGAATCCTACCCTCGGGGATCTACGTCAAGCCACCGTCAGGTATCGTTCGGTCCAGATCCGCCGTAACTGTTTTTACAACAATTACAAGGATCTTTTTTTTGCGGCCTGAAAAAGATCGCCGAGGGTTTGATTCCAAACGTTGTCGACGATGTTGCTGTTATTGTTCTATAGCAAACGACCACAGCACAGCCTAAAGGCCCATTTTGTAATCACTTTGATAATACAGACACCGGTCGTATGAAGTTACGACAAAAATTATAACATAATATTAATTAATATCAATATTTCTAACGTTAGGCCTATTTGTTATTTGTTAACATTTTTATTCTCCTTCTTCTTTTTCCCTTTAATGAAATATAGGCCTAGACGCCAATTTCGGCATCCTTGCTCTCAGCGTGTCCCACCACCCTTCCACCCTTCCCCCTTCCACCCTTGCTTTGTGGTGACAGATAATTTTGAGTTAATGTTGTTCTTTATTCTGTCTAGATGTCATCTTCTTCTTCTTCTGCACTACAAGGATTAGGCATTTGCCTGTTTCGTCCTCACAAACTTACGACCACCGTTTTCGTGGTCTTCCTATATCTCTTTTCCTCCTTGGGTTGTAGTTAAGTATTTTTTTGGGTATTCTCCCATTTCCCATTCTATTTACGTGGTGTTTCCATCTTTCTTTATATTCAGTTATTCTTTCACTTATTGCATATACATTTAGTTAATTTCGCACGTCATCATTTCTTATTAAATCTCTTCTTGTGCAGCCTTTGACCCGTCTCACAAATCTCATTTCTGCTGTCTGTATTTTGCTGTCTCCTTTTTTGGTATTTATCCAACTTTCACTCCCATACATAAGTACAGGTACAGCCATCGTTTTATAAACTTTTATCCTTGTGTCTTTTCGTGTTTTGTTATTTAGTGTTCTATTTATTGTGCCACATATTGCCTGGAACTTATTTATTTTATTTTCCATGTCATTGTCATAATTGTAGCTTGTATCGCAGCCCAAGTATGTAAAATTTGATACTTGTTCGATTGGCTTATTGTTGACAATTATTTTCGACCTAACGTGATACTTGCCTTGGAAAGGCATAACTGGATGTCGTCTTCACTAATAAAATTAAGATCTTTATATTATTTCCGATCTGTTCATTCCGTAGCTGTCCCTCCCAGGAGACCATTTCCCACAAATCAAGATTTTTGTTTCCGTGGATTGTATGCGACTGACATCTTCCTTAGTCAACACCAATGTTTGCTCCCATACATTAACACTGGCACAGCCATGATTTCAGAGAATTTCAGTAGTGTTTCGTGTAAGCTTCTGCTCTTAATGTTTTCACCGTTGTGCCGTACATGGCTTGAAATCTCTTCAAATGACTGCCGCAGCCCCAAACAACTATTTGACTATAAGCCGAAAGGACGGATGGGTGTGGGACGTCCGAGGAAGCGCTGGAGTGACCAGCTCTAGACGTTGCCTGTTTGAAACCGGAACAAACCATCCTTGGTTTAATTAATAAATTAATTTACCTTCAATAATCCGCCGTGTGACTTCTTATAAATCTCTTCTATTACGCGTTTCGGAGATTATGCTCCATCTTCAGATTGTAAAATAAAAAATAAAACTATATTACTCTTACGAGATCGTTGATTAATAAAATGTCAATTTGAATATGAACTGTACGCGATGTTGGGTGCGCAACCGTTCGAGTTCAATCTGCTACTGAACGGTTGTTACTTTATCGTAGTCTTAGTGAGCAGACTCAAGGTGGTATCGTACAAGCGGTTGGATCCAAAGTTCAGTTGATCATTTAATACGAAATCGCCACTGCTTAGATCTGCGTATGCACCATAAATTTCTAACTCCTCCAAGGCATTCATGAAACGGCCCTTCTTACATACATGCAACGGTATTAAGTTGGAATTAAAGTCTGTGTAATTATGATTGTGTGAGGTCAGGTGTCGGGCGTAATTAGATTTGATACTGTTATCATTTCTTATTTTCTTGGGTACATGTTCCCGAAAACGTTTGAGGAAACCTCTCCCCGTCTCTCCAGTATAGAAGCAATTGCAATCATTGCACATTAATATCTGAAGATGGAGCATAGTCTCCGAAACTCGTAACACGTAATATAAGAGATTTATAAGAAGTCACACGGCGGATTATTGAAGGTAAATTAATTTATTAATTCGATTAAGTGATTTGGATACCAGATTAAACATGAATATTGAACTTGGTTTAATTCTTGCAGATGATGATGATACCTGTTTAATCGGACTGTCAGTAACTGACATTTTTAACCGTGGAACCATAACCTAACCTTGGAATCATTTTTAACCTTCAACCTTGGAATGCTATAACCTTGATTCTATCGTTGGAAATAACTAGATTATATTTGGAAACAATTAAGTTCGATTTTTTGAAGAGATATCTGTGTCCACCCTCTGAGTACTTAATATTGTAAGGATTTTTAATAATAATGTAAAATTTATTTGTTTCAGCTTCGTATATTAAACCGTGCAAAAGAAACGACCCAAACTTAAACAAATGTGTGAGGGATGTATTAATCAATTTGAGGCCCCACCTTTTAAAGGGAATACCCGAATTCAAGGTCCCGCCCTACGACCCGATGTATCTACCGAAGGTAGTAATCGAGCAGGGTAACTCTCAGGCCGTCTCCTTCAAGGCTACGTTCAAGGACATGAAGACTACCGGAGCAAGCAAGATGGAAGTGAGGGATGTAAAGTAAGTTCTGGAAAACGTATTATGCAAATTTACTAACATAAGTAGTGATCGATTCTATGACTCGATTATGTAAACAAATAAGCACAGTACATAGAATATCACTGCATTACAACAAAAAGTTATTTTCGAGGCATACTTTTATTCGTTGTTTTATGAAACGTATGTTTCAACAGTCTTGAAGAGATATAACAAATATTACCAATAAGTTAGGAAAAAAAAAACAAATTTTACCACTGTTGGTCATTGTATAATCATTATAATTTTACACAGCAACATTCCGCGAAATCTTTTTCAGCCGTTGTGACGCTCCCGATTTAGTAGAAGCTTCGTGTTTCGTTTTCTCTTTAAGGAGGATACTTCTAAAATTATTTATTTTCTTCACTACTGTCTCATAATCGGCGTTTGGTCCCGACTCTTTCAGTTTCTGACCAATTTTGCGCATGCGGCATCTGTCCTGGCACGGTCATAGTACTCCCTGCTTTTTATCCGCCAAAGACACGGTTCTGATTTGTAAATTTCAATAAATAATTCTATGACCGCGTTTCGTTTACGATTAGCCATAATAACTAAAAAAAAATAAATAAACTACATTAACTAACTAACTAACTGAAATTGAGGGGAAAAACTTGCACACCTTTCTCGCCTCCAGATGCAGGACAACTGAGACCTGCGCAGGCGATTGGCACACACGCTCCGGTCTGCACTCTGGTGCAGGTATAAGGAATCAAATTTTGATACTTCAGAGGTCACCCATACAGGTCAGGTTGCCTATGCAGTTTAGATAGCACACACGCTCCGGTTTACCTGTACAGTTTACCGGTACAGATAAACCTGACAGGTATACCGCAACGTGTATGGCCGCCTTTAGAGCTTAGTCAGAGGCTGCCGCTAAGAGCGCTGTTCGTCCTGCTTTTGTTGACGGCACCAAGATCGTTGTTGTGTGTCTGTGTGTGGTGTAATATGTTCAAATAATATGTGTGACTTAAACTGTGTCTGTTGCTTTAGGATGTTGCTTCTACGCGTTTTTGTGTGTTTGTATATTTCTAATTGTTCGCAGAGTGTCTAGTTTTAGGACTTTTGTGTGTTCGTTAGGATTTCCATATTTCTGTTTATGTTTGTGTATGTGTGGTCTTCCTCAGTGAGGTGGTTTTCAAAAGTGAATTGGGTGGTGGGAGTGTAATGCTTTTACGTGTTCACTGTATCTGTGTCTGGCCTACGTAGAATTTGTTACATCCTGAGCAGTTTAATTTGTAAACACCAGGTAAACTAAATTCGATTTGTTGTTTGTGTGTATTTCAACATATTACACCACATGTACTCAACAACGACCTTTTGAACGACGACGCCGTCACCAAAACCAGGACGGGCAGCGCTCCTAGCGGCAGTCTCTGACGAAGCTGTAGCGAAGCGAAAGCTAGTATAGGCCATCAGGTATAAATTTATAATTCTTATCTACAATAATTTGTGATCCGAGTCGGTAGTGTTATATATAGTTAATTAATACCAACGGACAATTCGTGAACAACAAAATCCAGTAATTCAATATTAAATATTTTTTTAATTATTAGAAAAATGCAAAAATCGACATTGACTTACTGTATTTTTTAGCAAAATAATAATTGTAAAAAACAGATAACCATACAATAAACACTGCAAATTCCGAACCACTGCATAGGTGTTTTAGTTAAATTTATAACCAGTATGCTTAAATGACAAATATTAGTCTTCTCTTTTAAGTTTAGGTATAGCTAAAAGTTTTTAATTCTCTAGAGATATCTCTAGGCCTGTATCTATTACTTTTTGCAAATACTAATCACTGATAACAATATGGGAAGCTTTTTTTTGCACACATAACTTACAACTTTTTAAAGGCGATCCAAAATGTTGAAGTGGTGGTGAGAGATACTCATTTTGACAAATTGTTAAAATTACCAAGTTTGTATTTTTTTTAAAACTGTTATAACGTAATGACCCACATAGATTTTTACAATTTTTTTAAATTTTATCTTCCATTTTTTCCCCTAAAATTAAAAAGTTTTCAGAGTAAGCACTATATTCTGATTTAGGTTAAAATTATAAATTAAAAAGATAAGCCAAAACGTTTGCGTTAGTTAACATCGGACCACGGAAAACCAAAATATTAACAAGTTTTGAGATTGTTTCATTGGCTGTCATTTATAACCCAGTTTGATTTTGGAAAAAGTCTTTACATATTTAAGATTCATAAAAATTTTTTAAGTCGAAATTCAAAAATGAAATTCTGAACAGTAAAATATTTTTTCTGTGCTACTGAACATCGATCGAAAAAATCAGCAACGTGTTATTGGTGATGTATATATTGTAATTCTGATATACAAATTATTAAAACTCATAATAACTCATACTATTTATTAGAAATACTAATGCAAAAATACGTAGGCATAACTACATTTTAAAAGAATAATTAAGACAGTTATCGTATATTTACAACTTAAAATACGTTATATTACTATATTAAAATATAAGCAACACAATTAAATTAGGTTAACTGTATTTTCAGTAATTTCGCAGTTTCGGTACCCACACTACATTTTCGATGTCTTGAATATGCGGTTGTATCGATATAACACACGTGAAGAAGAAGTGTACTAATTGTAAATTATTCCATTCGTAAATGTAAAGCCAGAATACGTCTTTTTTTCATTTGTGTTGTTAGGTAATTATGGTTTTTTGTTTTCAGCTTACTGTTTAAAGAAATAAAAGCCATGGTTATGAAATTTATTACGTTTAATGTGTATAAATAATGCTTGAAAGATAGTAACATTAAAAGCAAAGAAGATAACTTTTTTAACAAAAAAAAAGACCATGAAAACTGAAAAATACAATTATTTCTGAATAGTAAAATTGAAAAAACAACAACAACGTATTAACAAATGAAAACAAGATTCGTTATTCGTTATTATTTTATCTTATTCAGTAAAATCTCGAAACTTCAGTCGAAGCGAATTTTTTGTGAAACACAAAAAATGGGAGTTGTGTATAGCATCCGCCTTACTTTGAATTGCTTGATTTTCCAGTGATCTGCAAAGAAATAAAACGAGTATTAGTGAACAAACAAGTATTCGTGGAAAACGAGTTCTACCACAAAAAGGGAAATTTGTATAGTAATAGACAGGAGGTAGCCCTTGGGCCACCCCGCCTTATTTCGAGTTGATTGCTTTCCTGTGATGTGCAAAAAAACGGGGTATTATTGAAAAAACGAGAACTAGAGGAAAGTAGTTCTCTTACAAAAAAGGGAGACATGTATAAACTCAGTAACAGGCAAGGCCACCCCCGCCTTACGTCGAGTTGGTTGATTTACGTAGGTTCCACAAAAAGAGAGTATTATTTTAAAGGCACGTTGGTTTCCATCTGTAATTTTAGTTTGCGTGTTAACCTAACAACGTCAACTTTTTTGGCATCACAGGCACACACAGGAGTTATATTACTGTTAGAAACATTTTTCGTAAGAAATATAACAATAAAATACGATTATAATCGTAAAAAAAAAATTTATAACTTACACAAATAAAGTTGTTAAAGTTACTTCCCGGGCTATTTGGACGTGGTCCAAAGTTTTCGACAAAACCAGACGTTTCGGCAGTGCTATCGACTGCCATCTTCAGTGAAAATCGAGTACGCTAACGTGAGGTGGTATACGTTAGTGACCACAGTACTGTGGTTAAGGCTGGAGAAGTCCCGTGAACACCACTCCTACTTATAAATTTCCAAGTTGCCACGATACAGCAATAAATCAACCACCAGCCAATCAGAAAGAAGAACGTGTATTAGAGACTGGCAACGCACCCTGCCATAAAGTACTTAATGACAGGCTTTCACCCCGCCCGCGCCGTTTCATAGCGATCGTAGCATGTTTCTGGATCTGGATGGACTCCATATGAAGGCGAGAGAAAAAATAAATTTTCACCATTTCTATTATTACCTACCCAAAATTATATGCGATTTTCCCTACCTATCGATTGCAATATTCGCATAATCGAAATATCGAAAATGATATTATAATAAACTATCGAAACTCGAAAATGTCAAGTGTTAAAAACCAAGTGGAACCATGTAGTTTACCCTTTAATTTAAGTGTCTGTAGTGCTTCATTGTATCCTTGGAACAGAAACCAACGTGAAATTCTTCGCAAACTACAAACCGAGAACGAAGAGATTCCGAACCTTTGTTTATATGAAATACGTATCTTCTTTATTTAAAACTGTAGAACCCAATCCTCATGGGCATTGGGCAAGCTGTATCAATAAACCTTGTCTTTTGGGAAACATAAACAAAACATATATAACAGAATCTTTAATCAGTAAGGCAGAGTAAATTTTATTTTTTGTTATTTGATTTCTTTTTTAGAATTTCTTTCTAAGCGTTAACTGTAATTTACTGTCTCAATTGTAATTGTACATGTCAATTGTAATAGGCTTATTGTGAAAAGCTTAAAAGAGCCTACTGTAATAGGCTTATTGTAAAAAATTTTAAATCGACTTAGGTGAATTTACGGAAAACTGAAATTAATGGTTTTCAAGTGCAATGAAACTGATTTTCAAGATTAGTTTTTGTAATAAATAGATTTTTTATTGATTATATAGCTGTTAAAAAGTTAAAAAAAAGATAAATCCTTAAGAACGTTGTTTTTGGAACATCTTGAAACATATTGAAACTTGGACTTGGATAGTTTTACCACCATACCTATTATATTATGTATTCTGTGTAATATATAATTTTATATAAATTTTGTCAATAATAAAAGACAATTCTTTGAGTTTTGTATGACAACAATACAATATTTAGCTAGTATCATAGGTAAGAATTTTGATAAGTCACATTTTAAATATTGATAAAATTATTGATTTTTACAAAGTAATGTAAATTCTTTGTTCCTTTGATTTATTTAAGAAGAATTTTGTGTACACCTGCACTCTCTAAATTTTTGTTGTTATTAAATTATAATTACAAATGCTTCTTGCCACAGTCAATTTCTAGGTACACAAATTATTTAATATTTATTACTATTTTAAAATCGAGATATATTGTTTCCTTACTTGTAACAATATTACTTGGAATTGTTTCGGGAATTAGATATTTTTCACATCCTCAGCCACAAAATAGCTTACAAAACAAACAAAAATAACTTACAAAAACTAAATAACCCACACAACAAAGATGATACAATGACCAATATTTTCTCCTATATATATTGCAACGTTACAAGTATTTCAAAAATTCACACAAATACATTACCATGTACTCAACGCAACTATGAAGTCTATTACACCGGCCAGATCGTAGGATTTTTTTTTATTCTCGTTGCGTCAAGTATATGTAGTTGCACAATAATAAAATAATTATCAAAGAGGAGTGAGATGTTGTTGACATGAAATAATTAATTACAACCGTTTCAAAAGAATCATTCTATGATTTATTAATATTAATAGAAAATATGCAAATATTAAAACATTCGTATCTTAGATAAATAAAATATATTCTTTTATAAGTTTACACAAATACAATGTAACCTTCTATGGTGTTCATGACATATAAAATAAACAATCATATAATCTTATAAGCTAAACAGACATGTTAAACAAATTATGTAAACCTTTTTATTTCAGTGTGTCTGACTTTAACTCAAATTTTAAATAATAGCAACTCATTTACAAACAAAAATAGTATTCAATCTCACGAATAAAACTAATTGTTGTTAAAAACAAAATAAAAATATAACCTTTACTTCCAACCTATTATTTATTTCTACTGACACACTCAGATTTTAACATATAACAGAAGATTAGTATTTTTAAAATTTTCTTGTTAAATTAAATTCTTTTCTTTAACTATTATTTAAATTTAAAACTTTAAGTATTTACTGTTCATATATAAGTTTCTTTCTGAGAGTTCTTTTCACACAAAAAAAATATAATTGTTTATTCATCACCTAAGTACTGCAGACGTTACCGTTGAGCGCGTGCTCGCGTGTGTGCGTGCGTGTGTATCCTGAATCCTGAGAATTTGATGATGATGATTATTCTGATGCTGTGTTCTCTGTCTCTACGGGTTGTTGTTTGTGATGGTCCAGAGTTCTTCCATAAATCTTGATGTCTGTGGTAAAGATGTCGATCGGTCGGCAGACCAGCAGCATGCGTTGGGTGAAGATATCTTGAGTCTCTGAGACCGCCCCAATATTGCCGGTGCTATTTATACTGGACGGTAATCTGACAAGTCCAGGACTGTTTTCGACATGTTAGATATTGTCACTTCGTGCAAAGCGTCCTTTTAATTACAAATCACTTTTTGGTTCATTTTCGCGATTTCGTAAACATCCTCGTAGCACGAGCGATATCATCGTTTGCGTAATTTTTTCCTGGTCACTCACATACAACACACTTATTAATTACTATTTAATTACACTAGTAATTAACATTAAATTACCTGGCGTCTTTATTATTGCACATTTCTGCAATACTTTTACATCACTATATTCGTTAAAAATTCCTTAATGTAATGGTGTTTTTATAACTGGGGTAAGTTTTTGTTCACAGGTTTAAAACGTATTAATTAGTTTATTTTTATCCGGTTAAAACCTGATTACAGAGAATTCGTACGCATCACCCTATCGTAGACTCTTGCTTGTCGTAGCTTGCGTTCACACACACACACACAAGCGCTGTATTCATTCGCGGGGGCAGGTGTACGCTTTCTGACAATTCATAGCCTGCATAATATTGTTAAAAACTGTTCATCATATATTTTCTATGATAAATATTTACAAACATACCGCCCTGGGCAAATATGCAAATATATGTATTGTTGCAATACCGTATATATTCAAACACTTTCTGCTACAGTCCGTTTCTTGATGCACATAATATATATTTTATAATGAACTTTACCTCAAGATGTTTTCTCCCTATTTGGAACATGTTTCGGGAAGCCTTGTGTTCCCATCTTCAGCCTTCCTGCTTTTGAACCTTGTGAGGTATTTGTATGGTGGCTGGATATTGCTTTTGTTTCCTGTTGGTCTCTGTGAATAATCACTAGTGAAACGAAAAACAAATCTAAACAAAAGAAGGACAATAAAACAATAAAAGAAATTAAAAATAATGTAAAGAACTATAATTTAATAATAACTAAAGCAGATAAAAGTCAAGCAACAGTAACTATTGACAAAACAGACTACATCAGAAAAACTGAAGACTTCATCAACAATAATAAATGAATACAACTAAATAAAGACCCAACAGAAAAATATCTTAAACAAACAATAAAACTAATAAAAATAGCTAAAAACATTTTCAACAATAAAAATACAGACATATGTATAAATAATAATCCAGAACCACCTAAAATGAATAGCCTAATAAAAATACACAAATTAAACAAACCAATACGTCTATTAATCAACTTCAAAAAAGCACCTACATACAAAATAGCAAAAATAATAGCACAAAAACTAATAAGTAACAATCTAACAAATAATCATCAAAACATAAAAAATACATACGAATTAATAGACAAACTAAAAATAATAAATAAAAATGAAAATACATTTTTCACATCATATGATATCACAAACATGTACACCAACATCCCAGTAGATGAAACAATAGACATAATAATAAACAAACTTAAAGAACAAAATGAAGACACACAATATATAAATGAAATAAAAAATAGCCTCCAACTAATACTAAAACAAAATTACTTTGAATTTAATAGCAAAAGTTATCAACAGCAAGATGGTTTAGCAATGGGATCTCCATTATCTAGCATAGTAGCAGAAATATTCTTACAACACAGACACCAAAATACAAAATATTATAAATTCATTTGATCCAAATGGCATATGGATAAGATATGTAGATGATGGCCTATATGTATAAAATAACAAAAACACAAATGCAGATAACATATTAAAACAAATCAATAACATACATCCAAAAATACAATTCACAGAAGAAAATCAACTATTTATCCGTAACCATCACAAGAAACAACAACCACATACAATATGCAATATATACAGAAAACCAACTTCTACTAACATCATTATACCTAACCATTCTGGCCACCCACCACAACATAAAATGGCAGCATTCTATTCACTATTTAACAGAATGCACAAAATTCCCCTAAACAAACAAGAAACTGACAAAGAAAAAATATAGTATACCAAATTGGTTATGAAAATGGATACAATAAAAATACTGTGAACAAAATAGAAAATAAAATCAAATATAAAATAAAAACTGAACAATTAAGAATTATCAAAATGAACAACACATAAATGATAACAACAACAAAAAATGGGCCACATTCACTTACATAAATAATAAAATGACAAAACTAACAAAACTATTTAAAAACACAGATATAAAAATAGCATACAAAACTAATAAAAAGAATTTACAAAAACTAAATAACCCACACAACAAAGATAATACAACAACCAATGGTATATATAAAATTGAATGCCAAGATTTCAATAAATGTTACATAGTACAAACAAAAAAACAGCTCAAAAAACGTTATTTTGAACACCTAAATGGATACAAAAAACCAGACATATATAAATCTAACTTGGCCACACATACAATAAACACTGGACGTGAATTCCCAGACATAACCAATATGACACTAATAAAACACATACCACACAAAGGGACCATAATGAACATTTGGGAAAATTTACAAATATACAAACATAAAACACAAAACAAAACAAATACCTAAACAAATACAAATCAATACAAAACATGACACAATTTTCAAGGCACTCAACATAGAAAATACACAAAATACTAACATATACACCACACTCACACACTATAATAATAATTTAACGCACCAGAAACCAACAAAAAACCAGAGCAACATCCAGCCAACACACAAAACCTCACAAGGTTCAAAAGCAGGAAGACTGAAGATGGGAACACAAGACTTCCCGAAACATGTTCCAAATAGGGAGAAAATATCTTGAGGTAAAGTTCATTATAAAATATATTGCGACAACACAAATTAATAAACTATTGGCGCATAGGATATGGTAATATGTGTATCTTAAATCAAAAGTCTATATTGGAGGGTTTAAGATTATTTATTGCACAAGACATATGTAATTGTTTATATGGTATATTTGATAAGTATAATAATGGTAGTGTTTGATATAGAGTCTTTTAAATTATTAAATACTGTTCATTCACGTGATGTGATACGTTACATAAGTGATGATTCCCACGATGATGTTGCTGAAGAAGAAAGGGGGGGCTTTGCTGCGGTGTTGAGTCGTCAGGCGTGGCTTATAGATGATAGACGGTTCACCCTGGAAACGCTTTCAGCTGGGCTGGTGTCTTGTAGTTCCCACGATGACTCTGACGCTTCGCACACCACAACGGTTCTATAGATCTTATTATTCGTTAAATTTCATATAGAGTTTATAACTTAGAAGTATCTCAGGTAACAGTGAGTTTTATATAACAACGGTATATTAAACTTATACCACTCCGGACTCTTCAAGTGTTCACGCGAATCACAGGGTCTATCGCGATCAGCAGACCACCCTATGCGGAAATCTTCCACTAACGCGGAAACTTCTTGATGATAAAATTTACTATTGCGTAATTATTAAATTTTACTGACACTGCAGAAAATCTCACACAGTGATACAGTTCACACTCACTTTTTACACACGTAATGCTTTAGTAATAATGCCGTGTGTAAAGAGGTAATATTCAACTGTTCTGAGTCTTCACACGCGTTACTATCGCCGAATAGTCTTTACAGATTCTTGCAAGCGGAAAATTCTTGAACAAGAATTGCGCGACCCGATCGTGATAGCTGGTAGAGAAGAACTCTCGTAATTATGCACGCAATGCTGTAATAATAATACTGTGTGTAGATGTAAAACACGAATAACTAGCTGGTTGAGAAGAACTGCCTGTGTAGCAACAGGCTTAAGAAAATTTCCGACTACCTTCCAGCATTTAATTGGTGGAAGGAAGTCACATGGTTACATACAACATGACATGCAACTTTTCATGCTGTAAAGTGCATCAACTTTGTAAGAGCATGCATAGCTGGTAAACACAGAATACCCTTATCTCATGCATAACTGCATACTTTAATAAGATCATATATGAATGTCAAATAATAGCCAGAAATATACAGGGATTGTAGCGAATACATTTGTCTATGTTCAGTTCAGTGTCACAACACAACGATAATTTATTCACGCACAGCCGGGGAAACGTTTATCACTCGCGCACGCGCGCACATTTCCACAGACATAGTACATGAATAAACAACAAATAAATAATACACAGTTTCACTAACTTAAATCCTTATCCTTACTAAAATACAACTGATATCACAACCAAATCTAACAAACTACCACTATAAACATGAAAGTTCATAGTCTGTGTATTATATGAGCTTGCCCTGCTTATCAGGATCCTGTGATTCATTGCAGGATTAACCCCTTCCCGCATAAAAAAATATTTTTTTTTTTTTTTTTTTTTTTTTTAGTCGACTAACAAAAAATAAAATTTTTTTTTTCTTAATATACCAAAACAATTTCCTAATCCTAATAATAATAATAATAATACTAATACCCTCAAACATAAAATCAAATAAACATCCTCATCGCAATACTAACATTTCATAACTGTCACCATGACAGAAACAACAAATCAAAGACACGTGGTAACCTTTAAACCAAAACAAATACACATGTTCTTGACAAGCAGATAGAAAATTACGCAGGGTTACAAGGTACAACAGACTGCATTCCTTATCTAATAGATTGTCGCTCATTCACTGAATTATCCTACATATAACATTTACACCTGAAATGACATTTAAATAGCTACACATTCTTACACCCTATATCCTGACATTTATTTCTGAGATTTTTGTATAAATTTCTCTCAGTTTTCAAACGCACACGTTTACTAGGAAATATAGATTTGAATTTATCTAATATACGCCGTATTTGCTTTATCTCGCAACCCATTAACTGAACCTCAACCCATAAGATAAGTTACTCGTTATCTTATCTCTCGAGCGTCCCAGTCTGATAATGTGCGGTCCACTATCAACTTTACCTTGCAATGTTTCGTTCGGAAATTCAATTGTAGCGTGCAGTTTATTCAATTTGTCGACTTCCAAAATAATATCATGTCCGAGTTTTCTAACTCCAAGTACAGTCACCTCTATTTCCTTCCCTGTACGTACCTTGTTATAAGTGCCTGTTTTTCAACTATCTGCGACTCACACGGTGCTGATTTTATCCTTGTGTGACTTACCGGCAGAACCGGAGTTTGTATAAAGTGGTTTTTATGCCTCTTTAGTAACCGCTCGTCCATCAGCGATATTTCTGCGCCGCTGTCGAACAATATCTCGTCAACATAACCACTGATTTTTGCTTCGACAACAAGGTCGGTGCCATTTTCAATACTAATATTTCCCTCATGGTTATTACTATTATCATTACTATACATTAAACTATCCCTAATTTCTGCAGGATATAGGCCAGACACAACAATTGTATTCTTACAACTAACATTACTCACACTCGATCGATTGAACTGCTTTTTAACTGAATCACTTTCAGTAACTGTTGCTAATAAGTTAGTATTAAATTGCTGAGTTGTATTTTTATGTTGTTGTGATTGTGGCTGATTTTGTGGTGGTTGAACTTGAAACTGATTACGCGGTGGTTTATTATTATTTACCATAATTGTTGTCACCTTATTGTCGTCAGTATCATTCACCTCTCCGTCCTCCATAAACACCTCAGTATCTGATATAGATTCATCTAGTACCTCATCATACGACATGTGTCATAAATACCTGCACCGTTAGTATCCATACTAGTTCCAGGCTCTACTATTGGTTCGGGATTTTTATGTGTTATGCATACACTGTCCGAATCCACGATAGCTTCAGATTCTACCCTTCGTTCATGGTTCTCGCATGCTATATCTGTCACATTATAAACTATCATCTCATCATAGCAATTACCTGAAGTATGTTCGGGACTAATAGTGTTGTTACTACTAATGTCACTTCCGTTATCTTCACTATCATTTGATGCAGAATCTAGATACTCGACTTTATCGAGAGATGAGTTACTAGGCCCTAATTGGGTTGTTTCTGTATACTCACCCTCAATTTCATCTATTACGCTACAGTTCTCCGTTAATCCATCAGATGTAACATCTTGGTTAACTTCCATATTACTTTCGTTGAGAGTATGTTCAACAAGAACATTTGGTACTACAAACTTAACACAATGTACAATATTTTCAACCGCTAATTCTAATTCAGTAGCAGCTGAAATTTCCTGTAGATTCGCTATCATCTCCTCTCTATCGGCTTCTATTTCTTCCCAAAATTTCTGCATACTGGCGTCACGTTCTTCTTCCTCGGCTTTCATCTTCTCACGCCAGGCTTTATTTTCTTCTGAAATTTTCTGTATACTCGCTTTATTTTCTTCTGAAATTTTCTGTATACACGCCTTCATCTCCTCTTTCTCGGCTTTATTTTCTTCGGACATGGTTTTCATATTAGCTAATAAGGCCGCTAAAGCATTCTTTATTTCTGCTGTATCCGCCATAATGCTTAAATTTATTTAAAAATTAAATAAAATTTAAATTTACTGATTTATACGCTAAGAAAATTATTATTACTACAAGATTATTAACGTAGTGTAGCCAGTTTATACGCACACAGAAAGCAGTTCAATATATCAAAATGTAAATAAACCTTATCTAACACACAAAACAACTGATAATCTACCTCCAATATATTGATAAAATTGTTCATACATGACACACAAGAGAATATGCACAATTGATAAATTATATCCTCAGATTTTCATAAGAACCATACACATACAAATATTACATTAATTATACTAATACGTCGGATGTTACCAACAAATTTTATACTCTTACACAAATATATATTAGCGTAAAATTACCGCTATTTTACGTGGTCTACGTTGCTAAGCGCCAAATATCACAAATATCACTATGGGACAACACAAATTACAAAACTATTGGCGCATAGGATATGGTAATATGTGTATCTTAAATCAAAAGTCTATATTGGAGGGTTTAAGATTATTTATTGCACAAGGCATATGTAATTGTTTATATGGTATATTTGATAAGTATATTAATGGTAGTGTTTGATATAGAGTCTTTTAAATTATTAAATACTGTTCATACACGTGATGTGATACGTTACATAAGTGATGATTCCCACGATGATGTTGCTGAAGAAGAAAGGGGGGGCTTTGCTGCGGTGTTGAGTCGTCAGGCGTGGCTTATAGATGATAGACGGTTCACCCTGGAAACGCTTTCAGCTGGGCTGGTGTCTTGTAGTTCCCACGATGACTCTGACGCTTCGCACACCACAACGGTTCTATGGATCTTATTATTCGTTAAATTTCATATAGAGTTTATAACTTACAAGTATCTCAGGTAACAGTGAGTTTTATATAACAACGGTATATTAAACTTATACCACTCCGGACTCTTCAAGTGTTCACGCGAATCACAGGGTCTACCGCGATCAGCAGACCACCCTATGCGGAAATCTTCCACTAACGCGGAAACTTCTTGATGATAAAATTTACTATTGCGTAATTATTAAATTTTACTGGCACTGCAGAAAATCTCACACAGTGATACAGTTCACACTCACTTTTTACACACGTAATGCTTTAGTAATAATGCCGTGTGTAAAGAGGTAATATTCAACTGTTCTGAGTCTTCACACGCGTTACTATCGCCGAATAGTCTTTACAGATTCTTGCAAGCGGAAAATTCTTGAACAAGAACTGCGCGACCCGATCGTGATAGCTGGTAGAGAAGAACTCTCGTAATTACGCACGCAATGCTGTAATAATAATACTGTGTGTAGATGTAAAACACGAATAACTCTGAGTCTTCCCACGCGTTACTACCGCCGAATAGTCTCTACAGATTCTTGCAAGCGGCAGAATCTTGAACAAGAACTGCGCGACCCGATCGTGATAGCTGGCGAAGAAGAACTGTCTGTGTAGCAACAGGCTTAAGAAAATTTCCGACTACCTTCCAGCATTTAATTGGTGGAAGGAAGTCACATGGTTACATACAACATGACAAGCAACTTTTCATGCTGTAAAGTGCATTAACTTTGTAAGTGCATGCATAGCTGGTAAACACAGAATACCCTTATCTCATGCATAACTGCATACTTTAATAAGATCATATATGAATGTCAAATAATAGCCAGAAATATACAGGGATTGTAGCGAATACATTTGTCTATGTTCAGTTCAGTGTCACAACACAACGATAATTTATTCACGCACAGCCGGGGAAACGTTTGTCACTCGCGCACGCGCGCACATTTCCACAGACATAGTACATGAATAAACAACAAATAAATAATACACAGTTTTACTAACTTAAATCCTTATCCTTACTAAAATACAACTGATATCACAACCAAATCTAACAAACTACCACTATAAACATGAATGTTCATAGTCTGTGTATTATATGAGCTTGCCCTGCTTATCAGGATCCTATGATTCATTGCAATATATATATATATATATATTCAATCAATTTCTGCTACAGTTAAATGTATATAATACATTTAATATTTATAAATAAATTTACTTCAAGATATACCTTATTTTTTCCTTATTAGGAACATGTTTCGGGTACCATCTTGTACCCATCCTCAGCCTTCCAGTTTTTTTAAACGTAATTAAAAATATATATATATATAATGCGTCAGTACAATCATATGCTGTACTGTGCATGTAATGGAGTATATAAATATTTAAATTAAATTAATAAATATGTAATAAATAAGCAGGTCTGAGATTGAAAGCTGAGTTGATGTTAAAAATACGGTATGTAGACATGCAGGAACCGACCAGCACGATCACGCGATTATCGCTGAGAGTGTGTACAGTAGTAAATAACGTGTGTGAGTGAGGCCGGTTCGAGCATGAAAGTTTGCAATCTCACCCTAAATAGGTGTTAAATTATAGTTTTTATTTAATTATAAGAAAACCATAAATGGTAGAAAAAATTCAAAGACTCCTAAATATGTATAAAATTAATACACATGTGTAGTGAGAAAACGGCGTGAAAAGGACGTGCAGTGCGATTTTAAGGGCATAGTAAATTACACGAATTATGCGATTACGATGGTAATTACAGTGAACATGTGTAATTAAATTATCCATCGTTAGAGCACCCTGTAGTCCACAGTAGGCGTTGGCATTGGCAGAAATGTGCGAAAATATGAAATTGGATGATAGCGTGGGAACTGACGCCTCCAAGCAATTTCTGACAGGCAGAATTCTGTCCCAACAGGTGCGGTACGATGCTCGAATAAAAATAAGGGCACGGAAGAAGCCAAGTTCTTCTCAATCAGTCTTCAGTAGCGGCGGGACGCTATGTCTAGTATAGACGCGAATTTTAAATTTTTTAATTGAACAGTAAAGGCAGATGGACGCTATGTTCATCTAAGTATCAAACATTAACTCTTAGTCTGGTTACGAATACGATTATAGAACGTCCTTGACGATGTCTACACACAAACGTCCGTCACTCAAACAAGCTACGAGGTTACATCATGCAGAGGAACACTATGTTGAACAGCAGAGGCGTCTGATAGAGCAACAGCAGCTGGTGCAGAGCAACATATCACTTTACACTACAGCAACCATGAGGGACGAGTAACTGGAGGACAACAAGTGGAACCGGGGGAACGTGCAGGGAACTCCATCAGAAGAGGACCTACGGATCAACGGAGGACATGTGTACGATCTACAGAAACGAGGTGACAAATAATCAATTTATAATTTGTAAATGGGACACTAAAGACATTGAAAAGACACTTTGGAATTTAAAAATAAATAAGAGTTATGTAAAATGTAGATATAGAGATAAGAGAATCTAATTTAAATTCGATAAATATTTTATTTGATGATTAACAATTGATTTAGTCAATTTAAAGTTTTAAAGCAATCAATGATTAAGATGTATGCAATGCATAAAGTAACGTAGTTGGAAATTATATAAAGAAAATAAAACAAAACTGCAGTAAAGCACACAGTCAGACTGAGCAGTCGAGATTTAAGATAACAAATAAATATTTAGAATATACCTTTGTTAATATAGAAGATAAGATTTATTTTCTGATAAATGTATTGCAACAATTGAACGTTTACGCAAACAATAATGAATATTTATGGCGAAGTAAATGAGATTTTTTTAAACACGCTTGTGGTTTATGAATAAAATTATGAAAACTCGTTACAATTCAATCAATGACTACTCTTGTTACCATTACACCCAAACCCCATTAATTAGTACACTGTACCAGTAATGTTATATACATTTTTGGCACAACACAAATTAATTTATATTTGTTTTCTAATTTGTCTTGTTATTATATATATTATGTAACATAACAAGATTACATCTCAGAATAAAGACAAGTTAATCATCAAAATTCGTTGTGAATTATGCCTAAACGCAATCTTTTTAGAAATAAAATACAAAGAAGTATAAAATAAACTTAACAAATTAAGAAATGAAAACAAAATATACTATTTAAAGATAAATAATAATTTCAAGGAGTGAAAGATAATAAAAAACAAAAGGGAAATATTATAAAAAGTAAATACTAGGGAAATAGGAAATAAAATATTAGGAATTAAATTATTTAATTACAATGACAAGACAATAACTGACTATGAACATTATACCCAGAAGACAAGATCAAAGAATAATAAAAATGTAAATAGTTATTAGTAAACTTAAATATAGTGTATAAATATTAAACCTAGTTAGTAAAAAGACATTGGTTATAGCATTAGACTATTGAATTAGAGGGAGGTCTGCGAACCTCAAGCAGTTATTTTGTGTTTACTAACTGCAAAATATAAGTGACATCAAATTTACTAATAGAATAGTATTAAGCAATAATTATAAATGTTAAGTGGTTTAATAATATAAGATAATGAAAAGAACAGTGATAAATTTTATAAAATAGTGTAGAATGAAAGTGAATAGGAAATGGACCTAGTTATAATATACACTGTGAATAAAACATATAAGTTATATAAACCAACTATAGTTAACATAAAAAGGTGTATAATGATTAATAATAGTGAAATAATACGTTACAAACTAATAATATACATTATTGACGAAGAAAAAATAAGATTCAACTGAATCATGTTAATTATAAAATATGAAACCGAACCTGTTACCTATAAATATAATTTATCCAAGAGCTGTGCTGAATGAATCGGTATTTTGTAAAAAGAAATTGGATTTTTGAAGAATATTCTAAAAGAAGCCAGAGCACATTAATTTAATGCTGGGCATTTTTATAAAATAATTGAGGATATAAAGGGAATTAATTAAGAAAAACTGTAGAAATAACGAGAAGAATAATGTTTTAATGGAATACATTGAAACTTTGAAGGCCCGAAGGTAAATATCAAGCAATAATCTGTAAATGAAACTACAAATTTGGTGAGATTGTTTCATCATGTTAATACAAACATTTGATCAAACATTACTCAATTTAAAGAGCAAGAACAGTGAAAAGTATAACAAAAACAATATAAACATTATAATTATGAATTTTATTTGTTCACTATAATTATTATTATTAATAGTTCCTGTTTAAGTTGTTTCTTTTGTATGATCCCAAGGACCCATGACTCAACATGCATAGACAACACCAAATTACTGAACCCTATTTATAATTTTCATGTTTTATTTTATATGTATGACTTGGACAGTACATAGACTTTAATTTTATATTAACCCTGAAAAAAAGAGTGTTCATGTTATAAAACCGAAAAGAGCTACAACCTAAGAAAGGGACATTGAATGTTAATACATTTAAATATATGTCAAAGAGAAAGTAATAATAAATTGTATTGAATTTGAGGCAAGAAAGAATAAAGGAGTTTAATTGTTAATTTTATTAGCAGTAAATACCAGGTAAACGTTTACAAAATTGGCACAACAACTTGGGGCTGCAGAATATATTTACATTGAAGAAGGGTAAGATTAAGATTTAAGACTTATATTATAAAACCTATAAACCATAAAACCCAGAGTAATAAAAATAAAATAAAGGAACGTTATAATATGTACATATATATCGCACCCACACAAATAATACCAATTTAATCTACCAGTAGCCAACAGGAAACCATAACAATAACCAACCTGAACACAAATATTCAACAAGATCAAAACTAAGTTGCTAAGTTGCCTGAGGTTGGGAAAAATGTCTAATTTCCGAAACGTGGTCCAAGTAAGGAAACAATATATTAAAATAGTATAAAATATTACAGAAATTATAATTATATACAGTCTAAATAATAACAATATTAATAGAGTCAACTTGATTACTCCACACATTTGAACACTTTTTTTGCATAAGCATCCTTAATAAATAAACATTTTCTATAGTGCACATGCACAATTGTATATTGTTCTACACACACGCGCGCACACAAGTGTGTGTGTGTGTGTGTGTGTTCACTTACATATTATTCGTTAGTATATTGTGTTTGAGTATTGTAAGTTATTTTGTTTTCTTTTCAGCATAAAACTGGAACCAACACCTCAGATCGATATAGACGTTAGAATTCCACACCTTAGAATGATTTCAAATTACGAAATCAACGGGAAATTTTTGGTGGTGCCCGTCCAAGGAAAAGGAAAGAGCGATGGAAACTTCAGTGAGTATAACTGCAAGGAAAGCCTACACAGTTATCTTTGGCCACCTCTTCTGTTTTAATATTTTCGTATCTTTTTCGCTGAGAAGTTACAAATAGAGAAATTTTAACATTAGTTTTTAATTGCTAATCATATATATATTACTATGATTTTAGCTAACCATTTTCTGCAGTCAGTTGTAAATTTCTAAAGAAAAAGAGAGAATGGCCCGACATACTTGACATAATGAGTTTTAGAAATAATATTCTTACGACGGTCTTACGGATCGTCGTATTGTACAGAGGAAAAAAATTACAGACACAAATGAAGTCACAAATTACAGAGTGTAATTACCAACTTTAACTTTAATGTCACAAACAGCAGTTTGAAATCAACAAGGTACTCTCATACAATAATTCAAGTTACATTTTCCTACACGTAATAATAATTGCCAACTATTAGAGTTTTGCACTAATTATAAACCAATAATAACTTTCAACTAATCCGCAACAAACAATCACTTGATCCGCACTCTACAATATCGCCAGGTGTAACTAACTGACTAAGCCGGCCGCTGTTGCTTATGTAGGTCCTGCAGATGTTCCAGAATAATTTACCATTCTCCTGGCCGCGTGTCAGCATAATTTGCGTAGTTACGAGTGCTCTCGAACAGTCTGGAGTTAGTGGACATCCTTGACACAGACGCCCCATGACACGTAATTGTCGTAACAATATTAAAACTTTCAGATCTTAATAATATAAAATAAAAACGTATAATATATAATTAATATAAAAACCGGATTAAATCCATTAACCGTACACAGGCTTTGCAGGTATTCGTCACTGCCCGACCCAAGAATACCGAACAAACTGTCCTTTAGTTCTTCGTACGTTCTCTAAGAAATTAAATTAAATATAATTTGGTGTCTAGAAATGAGATACCTTTTAATAGAATCGAGAAAATTTATGTTGGTCGTACAAATTAATATAGAATTCACTTCAGCATTAAAAAGAAAAACAGAGTAAGAAAATATGGTATGAGCGATATTAAAACTTTATATCTTAGCAGCAGCTTAACGCGTAGCTTTCCCTTCACGACAACGTCGGGTAGGGCCCTATTTTTCAACATCCCCATTTCCCCGTCTCTTTTTGCTTTCTGAAGTTCTGAAGTTGCTGTATTTAATTAAAACAACAAAAATTAAAGAAATGGGCTAGCTATATTTTTAAATTTTATTGTCTTTGAGTGATGTGTCGGAAAAGTAGACATGTGTAAACAAAAATGTAAGAGATGTAATGTGTGTTTTTCAGAGACCTTTGTAGTAAGCGATAGTTTTAAACTAATTATATAAAAGTAAAGGACTCCGCATCGGCCACACGCTACAAACTCACAAGCACATCTTCACAAGTGAGCTTCCTGCTAGATCCACTCACAGTGGCACGGTTTTGTCAGCTTTCCATCTCGTTTCAGAGTGCCCTACTCTTCAACATCTGCAAAGCAAATTTAATATCCCTTCAGATGTTAGGAAAAGTTTAAATGACTGCAGCCGCCAATATACTTCTCCTCATAAAAGAGATTCAGTTGTTAGCAAAAATATAGGAACGAACTATGAAAATTATAAGAACATTAAAAATTGTGTAATTAAGTTAATGGATTGATACGTGTTCGAGATTGGTATTACTGTTTTATTTATTATATATATTTATTATTATATAACTTGTTGTCACATTTATTGTTATATATTGTTTGTCGTTGAATATGTTAGTACTTATTGTTATATGATGTTACTTAGTATTATATTTATATTTATTTTATATATCTGCTTGATGTGTATTTATAATGTTTGTGTTGTGGGGGGAGGGTAATACTTCTCATTTTATTTTACATAATTTAAACAAATATTTTTATTTATCTCATTTATTTGCATTATCTGGTATTTAAACAAATATTTAATATATGTTACTGCATCTGTATAAGAATCTGTACAAATTCATTTTTATAATTTTTGTGGTCGCTAAGGACCGTTGCTGTTGCAGAGACCTTATAAACAAATAAATTTAAATAATAATGCTTCTTCTCCTCAACGGGAACTAATTTGTTTCTAAACTAAAAACATGCGTACATAGTTCAAGTCAAATTAAAATATTTATGAATTCGAGAATATTTTCAAGCACTGACCTGAAAATAAATGGAGTATACAACATGAAAAATATTCTTAAAATAATATAAAAGCCTATATGGCGAGTTAGAAACCTCCAAACTTAATATGTTAGGTGGGTAGATAGGTGGGTATATTCTCACGTAGACTTTTGCGGCCGGGGTCTACAAAGTTTTTAAAGTCTTCTTCCGGTATGGACCGCGTCAAAATGTCTTGTATGACAACGTTTCACTCGCATTACAGTGAGTATCCTCGAGTCTATGTGTCGAGGAGGCTGACAAACAAAGTCAGTTATACATAGTGTAGAAGTGGCGATCCGGTTCAGAGTAGGATTCGCTTGCCAGCCTCATCGTCGCCTGAGGATACTCATTGTAGTATGAGTGAAACGTTGTCATACAAGATATTTTTGACGCGGTCCATACCGGAAGAAGACTTTAAAACACCTCAGGTGAGTTCTCGTAACCAGAAGCCATTCGCCAGACAGCTCTCTTAGTTAGGCTAGTCTAACTGAGCACGCAGGATAATGTAGGTTTATTACGTGTAACATAATACGAAATGACTTATCTCTTCTAATATCACGTGTGCATGTTTCAGCTGACGTTACCGCACACATCAGGATGACAGGAAGGTTCATCACCAAAAACGGACAGAAGTATATGCAACTCACCAGCCATAAGATCAATCTGCGAGTCAAGAAAGCCAATTTCTACTTCGCTAACCTCTTCAACGGTAACAAGCAACTGGGTAAGTGAGGGAGGGAATCATACCGGGGGAAGGGGGGTAGTTTATCTTGGTAATATTTACTGTCGTCTCTCTTGGCGCTTGACGATGTTTCAGCGCTCTACAAAACATCTCCAGTAATTTTTCAATTGATATATACTATTTCCGTTCTTAGTTCAGACCTGATGTAAACAAGCCCAATTACCAAATCTGAAATGCTGTTGGTCAGGGGCGTTGACACTGTTCACACAATAATATATTACGCGCATGTGCAGAGTGTCTGTATGATTATGTGAGACTAAAATCGTACACCACTTAAATCGGGGCAAGTCGTTTTAAGATTTCCTTATAACTCTATACTGAATGCTATTGAATTAATATGGAGCCAGTTGAAAGGATATGTTGCCCGTCATAACACAATATATAAAACCTGCCTGATATATAAATAATTGATAGAGAAGGGGGTAAATGAAACAACGGGGGACAAGTGGCGTTATTGTATCGAGCATATAATCAAGGAAGAAGATAATGACTGGGAACTGGCCCACATTACCGACGTTGTTATGGACAGTTTTATAAATAATAACGCTGACTCAAGTGATGATACGAAGTTCCGACACAGATATAGAAGGTACTGAATTACTCTCTGTCAGCAACTGATAATGTACGGCACACTGGTAATTATCACACATTCTATTTTCGTTTTAAATAAACTTTACATTTGTTTTGTTGCGATTTTTAAACGATTAATAAAAAAGCAGTTAATTGGTTTTATAAAATATTTCACTCTCGGTATGACACAGTCACTCAAATATTAATTTGGCCAGAACAAATTATTAAAATTTACATGTGCTTATACAGTATCAATATTATAATATGTACGCTGGCCTGTCAGTATTACATGTTTTGTCAGCATGACACGCCTCTAATCCAAGCAGCAAATAGTGTTACAGGTGTGCCATGCATGTTTGTTTACATCATGATTAAACTAAGAACGGAAATAGTATAATTTTTTTATCATTTGGTGTTGGACATGAGACCATTCAAAACAGTTTGTAAACATCTCTTTTGTAACCCTTTGTCATTTTTTTTTATGGAGAGAAAGTCATAAATTCCAATTTATTTCAATGGTAGTTATCCTCAGTGTTATCAAAATTCTTCATATTGAATTTTTTTCATTGGCATTAAGAGTTAATAAGCTGGCACTGACAAAATAAGTCTTTATATCAATAATGCCACTGCCATTATCGTCTAATTAGTGCCAAAAGCAAGTTACTGAAGTAAGAATAATAACTAGTGAAGACTTCATGTTGCAAACGATTTTTCGAGTTCTTCTTTCTATAGCACAGGAGTAGTTCAGAAAGACAAGGTAGGTTTCGTTATGTGAGCCGTACGGATGCAATCAAACTGCGTCTAGAGGATCGCGAACTTTGTCTACACGTTGTTATCAAAAAATTACTCGCCCGAGAACTGTTTGGTTATTTTAGGCCCCTTTTATGCACTCGCGCGTCATTTTGCGGCGTGTTTTGTAAAACAACGGAAGCAAGTGAAGCTGTTTACACATCACTACGGTATCATAGGCTATTTATATGTAACATCAAAGCCGAGATTCTCAAAGTGAGAAAATTGCTCCAGGACTTATCTCTTAGAATTTATTTTTAATCAAACCGACTCTCTTCCCCAGCGCGACATTGCCTTCTTTGTCTTCTATGCTGTCATCCTTCCACCATACACTATTGCTACTTTATCTCAACTTGAGGATGAGTTTTTCATTTTTTTGGAGGTCGTGTTCAATTGTTACAGTAAATAACAAATAATCCGCCAATAACAAGACGTAGTATTCATTGATTCCCATTAATGCGACGCTACTCTATTACCATTTCATTAATGTACCTGTTAAAATGTGTAGGAGATAAGGAGCACTCTTGTCTTAACACTCTATTTTTACGTAATATACTTCGTAGGCATATACAAACAGCCGGGATCAATGTTGTTAGAATTCATTCCCAAGCTGTTTGACTGTGGCCCATTGTTTTCACAAAAAGGAGACGTTTCGGCAGTGCTATCGACTGCCATCATAAGTGTAAAATTTGAAGTTTCGCTAACGTAAGGTGGTAGACGTTAGTGACCACAATACCGTGGTTAAGGCTGACTCTGTTTTTACGTTCACCCTCATTTTCTCCAGCCGTTTAAAAGCTTGTGTCCTAACAGCAGCTTGTATACACTTTTTAAATGATTGGGAAAACCGTTGTTTTCCAGTACTAGCCATAATTTTGCCTCGCATGAAAAAAGCAGTTTGATTTTATGGTGCACCCGAATATCTAACCATCATGCGTTTGTAAGAATTTGTAAATTTGTATTATTACAAAATATAAACTTTAAAATGTAGACAACGATGTTAAAATTTGAACATAGACCACGGGTGGAATACAGAAACGTTCTTTAAGAAACAGTTCTTTCAAATTAAGTATGCACCATGGAATGCCATCGATTCCGTTTGTTCTGTCGAAATCTTATACATCCGACTCTAACTTGACTATGTTTATGAATTTATGATTACCGCAATCTGTCTTCTGACTCCTTTGCAAAACAACACGTCAGCATATAATGAGATATTTGTATTTAATTGTAGTATTTGTAAACACTTGATTAATCACCGTCTTGTGACTTCTTTAAACTTCCAATAACAACGCGTTCCAAGGATAAATCCTCATCATCAGGTTATAAAAACACCAACTCTTCTGGAGAAGCATCACAAAACACTTCACTACACGTCGCGACTAGTGCGCACGATCGACTGCATCGTTATCCCCCGAGATTATTACTGCATCGCGATTGCCCGTACCTATTTCAATATCAATGGCAGTATTATATAGACGGTTGGATTTAAAAGAGAGCTTATCGTTAAGTAGCTTGTCTGTTGACAATTTGGAGACCTTATGTATCTAGTACTCTTCTATGGCTTCCACGTACGCTCCTCTTTTACAGTTATGGAGCAATGTAAAGTTAGTTGGGAAATCCTTATAGTTGTGATTGTATTGCATCAGGTGATGAGCAAAATTAGATTTATTCTTCGAAATGTCCCTCTTTGGTAGGGATTCTTTAAAACGTTAGACCGACCGACTACCGGTCTGTCCTATATAGAATCTGTCACAGTCGTCACATGTAATTTTGTAAACACTGTTTTTCCGTTTATCAGGTGTATGAATAGTTTGTCCCAGTATTTTACGGAGGGTATTCGTGGTTTTAAAGGTCTTTGTAATGT
Source organism: Magicicada septendecula (assembly GCA_034769895.1). Classification (NCBI taxonomy): domain Eukaryota; kingdom Metazoa; phylum Arthropoda; class Insecta; order Hemiptera; family Cicadidae; genus Magicicada; species Magicicada septendecula. Next base: position 35,351,563 of record CM068370.1, on the reverse strand, counting down.
TTTGTTTTTTCAACTCGTTTTTAATTTCTAGCGGCATTATGTTCGTGTACTCTGTGGATATAAACTTATTATCTCTCTTAGTCGCATTAACCAACTTGCATTTTATTATCAATTTTTCGTGTATGTTTTCTCATTAGTCTATCTATGAGTTCTCCGTTATATCCATTAGCGTTGGCTATGGTTTTTATAATATTATACTTTTCATTGGATGCTTGATAATAATTTTTGATTTTTTGACGACTTTTCCGGAACGATTGTTGTTTTTATAACCTGATGATGAGGATTTATGCTTGAAACGCGTTGTTAATGGAAGTTTTAAGAAGTCACAAGGCGGTGAGTAACGAAGTGTTTACAAATACTACAATTAAATTCTTATACACGTGACTTGGAGACTATAATATAATGAAATATTTGTATTCGCATTCTTTCACAGTTTAATTGCCATTAATACTATTACTCCGCGGTGCTACAGATCTTGAAGAGTCCTGGCCTCCATAACGACGTGCCTCCAGAACTCCTCTCTATCCTGTACAACTCTTCGCCACCTTCTGACCCCCAGTCTTCTCAAGGCTTAATCTACATCGTCCACCCATCTCCTTCTTGGCCTCCCTCTTGCTCTTTTCCTCCTGGTCCTCCAATAAATACTTTTTTTCACTCCCCTTCCCTCTGGTATTCTTTTTAGTGACCTCCCCACCTAATTCTATCTTGCTCTATTACTGTAACAACGTCCGGTGTTCCTTGTTTAGTTAGTTTGTACAATTCGCCATTTGTCCTCATACGGCACATTCCGGAATCTAGTATACCTCTATATATCCTCATCAGAATCTTTCTTTTCCATCTTGTGATCATATCTTCTTGGGCTGAAGTCATGGTCCAGGCTTCTGAAGCATACAATACTAATGGCCGCAATACGTTTTCGTAAATCTAGAGCTTAGCGGTTCTAGAAATGTTTCTGGTCTTCAGGATAGGCAGCAAAGGAAATAAGCACGTTTTTCCCAAGGCCTAGTTTGTCTTGAATTTCTGTTGCCATAAGATTTTTTTTACATCAAGAGGGACCCAAGAGGTGCTCCAGGCATGCAACAACGTATCGTAACGCAACACCGTCGCGTGTCATATTTAGACGGCACACCGCAACCGCAACACCGTAACGTCGGGGCGTTCCGTCGCTTGTCGGTTTTCCAGCGTGCGTCGCATCAAAGGAATGTTACGCACTGGCGTTAGGTATGCTCTTTCCATGTCTGCTCGGAACTGCGTGACTAGTGCTTCATGCTTTATCAGTACGCATCATGGAGTGGACTGAAGAACTTACGCTGCAATTTATTGAAGTGTATCGCAGTAATGTAATATTGTGGGATACAAAACTCGGTGACATTCTGGTAAAATTTTTGTAGAGCCCGCTAACTGCTTGAAATTTCAAATCTACAAGTAACTGATTCCTACCTGTACATTCTTCTATTATACAACTCCGTATGCCACCATAGTCTTTCCTGACGTTTCTTCTTTTTTACTAAATAGGCCATGACTATATAGCCTGTCGCAACATATCCATATTTTGTTCTGCACACTACACGTAAACGTACACTACACCTGTACACGTTGTCAACAAGAACTGACGGATGGAACTGCGTAGTGTTGCGAACATCTGTTACGCGACGATGTCCTGTTACGCGTACGATGTATGTGTCACGACCATGTCCTGTTGCGATGTTATGTCACGATGTTGAGTTGCGCGTCGGTGTTACGTTACGACACGTTGTTGCATGTCTGGACGCACCTTAAACTATCTACCCTATCAAATTCACTGCCATTAACTTTCAATTCCCATTGGTCTGATAAATTGTTCTCACTTTAAAGCAAACATTAATATTAATATTATTACTAACTCAATTTTCATTTATTTTACAGGCGACACTACAAACCGGTTCATCAATGAAAACTTCAACGAAATCCTGAGAGAAGTGCAACCCGTGATCGAAGAGACGGCGAGCGGTATAATAGTGACATTCTTCAAAAACGTATACGACAAGTACTCTTACGACGAACTGTTCCCTGCCAAGTAATCCGTCTCGTCGGCGACAACCACATGTAGAGATATCGTCGAGTTTTAACAGATTAACAACACAATTTTGTAGATTGTAGAAGGAGGTGATTAGGTAAAAGCCAGTGCAGTATGTAGCTATGGAACTTCGTCTTTAACACTTAATCTAAATTTATCGCAACCGTTTGCAATAAATTGACACTGTGGTCAGTTTTGTGGTTCGAAACGGCGGTCGCTACAGCACGTGAAGATGGATCCAGTTTTGGTACAAATTGTTATTGGGATTTGCAAAAGCAGTAAATTGTGTAACGCGAATTGTGAATCTTTTCAAGCAATGTTTACTTGTTAGAATCTAGAGAAGAATGTCAGAGGAATTGTTAAGTAATGTAATTGTCAGTGTTCAAAGAAAACTTAGTGACTGTACCTGTTGTATAGAATTGTCAATAAAACCTTACAATTTTCTCTATGTTATAAAGTATGTTTCACAATTATAGTCTATATCCTCTTTAAAAATATAGTGTTTATTATGAATTTCATAAACTCTATATAGAAATATGAGTCATGTACACTCACGAATATCCACGGAATTGGGTGGCGCGATTGCGGCAAATAATCCACAATATATAAAAATAAAATATCGTTATGGAGAACCACACATGCCTTCCATATTCTAAAATTTATATTTAAAATCATTTTCGAAATGAAATATTTCCATAGAAACTACCTTCTTCAGCCTTAACCACAGTACTGCGGTCACTGACGAATACCACCTCACGCTAGCGCACTCGATTTTCACTGATGATGGCAGTCGATTGCACTGCCAAAACGTCTGGTTTGAAAAAAACATTGGATTGCTGCCAAACACCCCGGGAAGAAATTTCAGCAACAAACTACTTCTTTGTGGCCGATAACGTAGACACATACACATATAAAAAATTACCCCCTCACCCTTCAACTATCATTTTCATTTATAGAAAGGTATCCCCTCCCCCTTCAACTACCCTTTTCATTTATAGATATTGCATCTAACTTTCTACAGTGGATTATTATGACCTTCCTTTAAGGATACTTTATTTATTAACCTTGTTTAATATGTACATTGACGACATGCTGAGAGCATGGAAATCCAGAGTGACCTCGGGAATACAGCTCAACAAATCAATTTGTATGGGTTCTCTGCTATATGCGGATGACATAGTTCTTATTCAAGAAAATGAAAATGATTTACAAAAAGATCTATTTTTCAATTACAAGAAGTGGCAAGAGAGTACTCAATGACAATTTCAGTAAGAAAGACCAAAACAGTAAGAAAGGCCTTTAATGGCCTTTAAAGGTATACATCCAGTGAGGACTAAGGTAGTTATAAACAACAGCACTTTAGAACAAGTTAGCCGTTTCAAATATCTCGGCTATGCAGTATGTTATGAATCTGAATATGAGGTAAGAGAGAAGATAAATAAAATTAAGAATATTTGTGGTACGATTCAAAGAAGTTGTATAAACAAAACAAGACACAGCACAATGATTAAAGTTTATAAGACAATTGCAATACCCACGTTGATTTATGCGTGTGAGGCGTGGGTCATGACAAAAATGGAATGCGGCAAGATTCAGAGTACTGAAATGCAGTTTCTTGAAAATATAAAATATACATTCCAAAATAGAATAAAGAATGAGGATATCAGAGCAGAACTTGAAGTAAAGAACTTAAACGAAATTATTTCAATTTAGAGAAGACAATGATGGGATATTCGGCAAAGGATAACAGAGGATATGTTACCGAAAGCGGCACTGAACTATAAAGCCATTGGTAGAAGAGACGTGGGTCGTCCGAGGATGAGATGGGTGCCGGAACAGGTTTACGTAACCTAATCCTTGAAAAGGAGAAAATGAAGATGTACGTTTTCGGTCAGTCTCTAGATATCTTCAGTTCCTTACAGATGTTCTGACCTTAAAACCGTTGTCTAGTTGCTAACAGTCAGGCTTGCTGTTCACGATGATTCGTCTGGAGTCTACTCAGCATTGTGATACCAACAAAAATTAGTTGCATGGTTTTCCTAACTCCTTTATAAAAAAAGGCAATCTTGAAAAGCAAGATCTACAATGGCCATCAATACACGGGATTTTGACCTTCCGTTTAGCAACGCCCTACTCAATCATTCAGAATTTATGTCCTTTGTGACGCAGATTTTGCTGCACGTTTCGTATTATCTATGTCCTTGTGTCTGCGATGTATTAAAATTGACAGGGGCGTATTTAAAAAGGGGAAAAACGGGAGCGAACGCTCCCCCCCCCCCAAAGATGGTCGAAAGAAGTTGACGATATTAGTTAATCTCGTCATTTTTAGCCTCAATTATTATTTTTTCAGGTGTGTTTTTTCAGCTAGTTACTATTTTTAAAATATACAAACAGGTGTATTGCACAGCATTCCAAAGACGAAATATAGGAAAATCTATTCAGTCAGTATCTTCGAAACAATGTTTTAATAACGCGTATTTTCATAGTGTTTACGCGTGGGCGCTTACCGTTTGCTTTGGTGGGACTAAGTTCACGATGTTATCACACGTTTTCAGCCACTTTTTTTTTGGTATCGGCCATCTAAGGACCACATGCCAATTTCAGTTCTTTATCCTTTGTTCTTTCCTTTTTCTCAAATATTCTTTCATTTTTTCACTGTGTCTCTTCTTCCTATCTTCTTCAGTCCACTTTGAATCTGCGTTTTTCTCTCTTCTACCCTGGACTCCTTCCATTTTCAACACTTTTGCTCGAAAACCGTATGTTTCAGTTCCTTCTTCTACGAGTATATTATTTTTTTATAAATCCTTTTGGACTTCTTCAATGTAACTTGATGTTGATTTCTTCCCCCACAGATATTTGAAGATCTGCTTTGTTAACCTATTGTCGTCCATTCTATATAACTGTCCGAAAAATAATAGTCTTCTTTTTCTCATTGTTTCTGTATATTTTCTATATTTTGATATATTTCAGCCACTTTATGGATAGTAATGTTGATTAGTCTTAACTTGTTTTTCCTTTTGTATGAACCCGACTTGACGAACCCCCCCCCCCACACAAGACCAAATTCTAGATACACCACTAAAAATTGAACGGTATATCTAAATCTCGCTGCTCTATTTCTCTACGCATTGCCGTTTAAACTAAAAATGGAGTCTGTAATAAAGGTTTTAAGAAAACCTTCTTTGTTGCGTAATGTGTTTCATCACATCCACTCACCCAGTCATACACGGTACGCACAGTGCCGGATTTAACACCCCCCCCCCGCTGTGACTGAAGTAATATATGTAAGCAGATAAGATTCTATTTTCTTACACCTCCTTTAACTAACTTCGTTACCCCACGCAGTCTACGTCAGAAACGTGCTTAAGCACTTCTGCTACGTACTGCGGTCTGAAATACTGAACAGGCAACTTGCATCCGATTGAAGATTTCTGTTAGATTGCTGGTTGGCACTGGATCACTCAGGTATCCGTAGATCTTTACAATCACCATCCGTAGTCAAGTAAATGATAGTCAAGCATCTCAAACGATTTCGTGTGAGTTACAAGAAAATTCATCTAATCGTAGAACAAAAAATCTATGATGGTGAAACTAGTACTTTGCTTATTTATTCAGCGAGCTGCGCCTATCAAATAATCGTATAAACGTTTGTTTTAACCATTTTCCTTAGTGACGATGTGACGGAGAAACTTTTAAAACAGCTGTTTTCACTTTCTACTACCCGTTTCCTTTTCTCTAAGAATACGCTGAAAGCTGGTGTCATAAAGTTATAAAGTAATAAAATATATAATCATAAAACAAAAGTGTTTGTATTTTACGTCAGACAATAAAACTATTTAATTGCACGATTTTCTATATACACCTAAACTGGAAAGTAATACGTGCAAATTTCTTAACCTTAAGTCATAAAACATTATTTTACACTTTCTTCTATACCTTCTTCTTCTTTTCCTTTTTATTTTCTTCTACTTCTTCTGTACTTAATGTGTTAAGCAAATTACCTGATACTAAACCTTATGCTTTCTTGGTCATCCCAAGCGGCCGAGATGATTTATCAACAGCATTATCAACCCACAAAAACATATTGCAGATGTGTATACATTTGTTAAATCGAATCTCCAAAGACTCTGGATTGTAGATATCCACACGTAGTACCAAGGTGATGGCTTTTCGTGGAACTGATCCTGTACGGGCAAAAATTGTTATAGATGGTACTGTCCTGGAACAAGTTAGGAGTTTTGAATACCTTGACTACGGTGTCCCTTATAATGCATGCAACGACGTTGTAAATAAGTTGCACAAGTTCAACCTTATGTGCGGGACCATTAGGCGAACCCTTAAGTCAGCAAGTAAAGGAACATGCTTCCTACAAAGTGATGGCTCTTCCCACACTTCTTTATGGGTCTGAGAATTGGACTTCAAACGAAAGGCCAGGCCAATCGCATCCAACCGGCTGAAATGAGATTTCTCAGGCGCAGGCAGGGTACACTCTCCATGATCATAGAAGAAACACAGATATACGGCAGGAACTGAATATTATGTGTATAATCGACAGGATCGCCCAGTATCGGCTGAATTGGTGGGAACATCTTTGCCGAATGGATGACTGCCGCATCCCCAAACAACTCTGAACTATAAACTGAGGGAACGGAAAGGTGTGGTACGTCCGAGGAAGCGCTGGAGTGACCAGCTCTAATCTTTGCCTATGTGATACTGGAACAAACCACCCTTGGTTTAATCTGTGAAGATGATGATGATGATGATGATGATGATGATGATGATGATGATGATGATGATGATGATGATGATGACTATCAATCAACTAGAAAAATGAAATCAAACTGCCTCCTCGGCATAACATTATAACTCCTGGCTTTACTAGATGGAACCAACCAGATTCTGCAGGGTCGCCTATTGCAGGCTTGGGTTCCGTACATTACAGGTACGCTGTGCCTCGACATTACATCCCGTCTCGGCATCGCCCCTAAGCCGGCCACGGCTTTCCACCCAATAATTTTAGGCCCTCGTGGATAATCCGTTTTCCCGTGAAAGTCGAGGTCCCAACCATGGCAACTCAACTACGGTTCCAGCGGTTGTGCATGTAACATCACATCCACTCGCCCAGTCACACACGGTACGCACAGTGCCGGATTTAACCCCCCCCCCCCCGGTCTGAAGTAATATATGTATAGCAGAAGTAATTTGATGTCAGATTAATACTATCAAATTTAAAACCAGCAAACTACTATAAAAAAGCGTGCTTTCATTTAGCAAAGTTTTTCAAAATATTAAGAACCATGCAAAAGAATTGAGATAATTCATTTTTTAAGTAGAGTAGCTTAACTAAGCTTATCCAGAAATTTAATATGTATGTAATATACGTTAATATATGTAAATTACGTTTAGTGTACGGATTCAGTTCTATGTTCATAAATTTTCGCACTAATAAATATCAACGAAACAACACGCTGCCCATCACACAAAGCTAAACACCTTCATTACATTCAAACCAAAATGAAAACGTAAACTCAAATCGCAAACCCTTCAGTCACAACGCAGATACACCATGATAACAAACAAGGGTGGTACGACGGTCGTGTAAATTCGGGGGCAATATAGCGGACGTTCAAAATTCGCATGCACAGATTAGTTTTTAAGGATGCCAACGTCTTAAAAATAAGTGCACAATATTTAAATAAGAACTGTAATTTGATTTCAAAATCATACTTAAATAAATAAAAGTACACCCTACTTTTATAAAAATACTCCTTTTAAAAAAAAAATCTGTATCTTGCGGCACCCTCTGAGCGCGTGGCCCTAATCGGCCTAGTGGTAAATCCGGCACTGGATACGCAGGCTGACGTAGCATGTCGCTCGTCCAGCAGGACATTACGATTCCATAGATAAACCGTAGTGGAAGCCGCAGAGCCGCGGTTTAGGCAACAATCGACGATCAAGATTTTAGCTACACCCTCCTCGATTGCACTGTGGTTTGGCCCCAGGTTTACGTTAGGTTGTGACTCGAGCTCCTTGTGAATACTGTCTGTTCCAGCCTCGACATCCCACAGAACGCGGCTCATCGACCACGTGATCTTAAGGTCTAGTCTAGTGGATAAACAATCTGTAGGCAGTGGCGGCTCGTGGTTCTGACAGTTGGGGGTTCAACGTCTGAATGTTTCTACTAAGATAAGAGCAATTATCCCATTCCAAATAACACACGGAGTGGGTCTCGACATGAAGACATAACTATTGACAACTTTTAGTTGGCCTAATATTAAGCTGTGTTTATGGTGTTTGTAAATTATTCTGAAAATATATAGTGTAATATGACGTGACTTTTGCCCTTTTCTTTTGAGTGTTTCTTTTTGCCCCAAGTTGTTGGTGCCATTTATGTAAAGTCCATTATTATGCCCTCTAATATTTAAAGCTTTTTATTGTTTTCAAAAAAATATGTTTTCTTTTTAAAATAAAGGACTGTTTAAATTTCTTTTATGTCTCACTTTTGTGTGTCAATTCTGTAACTAGTCAAGATTTTTCCTCTTGTATTTGTATTGCTTTTTGGTTTGGATATTTTTTGTTTCTTCAAAATAAATGATTATTAGAAATTAATTTTCAGGTGTTAAGCCGAATTGTTTTAAAATAAACAATTAAAAAATCATGAAATAGTATCTTTCTTCTTTTCCTTGTATTTATTGGAAATTTACCGTGTTAGTTGTTCAAATGCAAGTCTAGTGCCAAAATTTAAGGCTTGCAACTTTTCTTCTCTGGTTAATAAAAAACTAACATTCGTTATATAATAAAATTGTTAATAATTAAAAGGAATAATTATCCATACAAATTATATTAATCAATACTTTTTTATTTGCTTTAATTTCCTTCTATTTTTCTTTTATTCAAATTAAATAATCTTTATTATAAATACAGTTGATCAGGCTAATGATATTTTTTCGCTCAGCGGTTGGTGTGACTTCTTAAATCAGGCTTTATGTTGACATCAAAATTGGTTATTATTTTAATGTCGTGGATTCTTTTAGACTACTAACAATTAACGAAAATATCACTTATGAAGTACAAAACCTCACAAATATAAATCAATTAAAATATTATACAACAGTAAATAATATACTGTATAGTGTTTTAAATGGTTAATAAGTTAATAGTGTCAGTTTAAGGTTATTTAGGTTTCATAAAATGAATTTCCTCTAATAATTCTCAAAATACAAAACAAATATAGTTCATTAATGAAACAATTATAACATTTAAGTGTATTATTTCAGTGAAAGTGTATTCAATATTGTTTAAGTGTGTAGAAAGTATAATAGTGAATTGTAGGTAACTGTCATTTAATCGTTTTTCTAAATTTAATACCTGTCCACAATACTTTCCTTTCTATTTATTCTAAACCCTTTTTTAATCACTTTAAATGTTTCTTCTCTCCTAATCTGATTTATTATAATCTTCTCAATAAATCTTCATTAGTTCTTCCTTCATTTAACTTATCTTAGGTTTTATTTCAGTTCAATTTCTTCCTTGAGAGGATTACAATTTTTATTCAAGTGTACACTATGAAATCTAACAAAGGACTAAATAATTTTTGTTCAAATATTGGGTTGTCAAGAGACAAAAGTGTAAAATTTCCATTGGTTATTTCAAAATATTGTTAGTGATAACATCATTTTTTTTAAGATTAAAATTTACAAAATTATTTAAAACTGATCTAATTTTCTTGTACTATGTATCCAACTAGCTTGAAGTTATTAATACCATTGAACAGATCTTTTCTCACTGATTATTTTGATATGTTATATTATCAGTTTCTATTCATTAGTTCCAAAGTTACATTTTTATAAAATTTTGACTACTTCAATAAATTAGGTTTACAGTAATTTTTTCTTATACCTAATTTATTACTGTAGTTGTACAAATAAATTCTTGTTAACCATTATATATTTAGTTATTAATGGTTCATAATAATATTATTAATTTATACAAAATCTTTTGTTTACACTGTAGGTCTTATAATGCCTAGTGTTCCTCAAGATAGAATTCATTTATATTACAAATTTTCTTATATCTTTTATAATTTTATATTTATTAATTAAACCTAATTAGTCACACTATATATTCTTATACCTTTTATAGTTTAAAAAACTTTCAGTATGCTGTAATAATACTTTCCACATTCCTATGTAGATGTAAGTTTTTCTTGGCTACAGCAAGTACATTCTTATTTACATTTTAAAATGATCAATTGAATGGGTCAATTCAAGAACTGCCTAAGTGACATTTTTGTCGAAATTGAGTTAAGACCACCATTTCGTTCTACAACCAAAGGTGGATATTGTGAAGGCAAAAGTAACCCAAGTACAAAATGTTTGACTGGTTTTAAATGAGAAATAAAATCAACCTCAAGTGAAGAGCTGCCCAAGTACAACGTACATGGGCATTTCTTCCCATGAGGTTGGTAGCCATGTTCTTGTCAGCTGAGAGCCAGCTGACTGCTGTTTCTGTTAGTTTGTTTACAAACCATTCTAACCTCTTCTCTGTGAATGTGTAGCCTATGTTTAAAATATTATGATTGTTTAATCTCGTGTGCTTAAAAGTAGTTTAATATGAGTGAAAGTGAATCAAGTGAAAGTTCTGCTGAGTCTTCCAATAATGAGTCATTCAATAAAAGAAGAAAAAGAAACCTAGAAAAATGGAAAAGGAATGAAATACCAGCTAAAATGGCTAAAGGAGAAGAGCATGTTGGATAGAAAGGACAACTGGTTCCTAAAAGATCAACAGGACCAGATTGTGGGTAAGTTTACTATTTTTATATTCAATAAAATTCGACTTGGGGAAACTGCATTACTATGAACTAAACAATGTTAAAATAAACAAATATGAATTTTGTTGTGTTTGGGGTGGAGGTTAACGATCCTACTTGGTTTATTTGAAAACTCATAAAGCCTGTATTCGATTGTTTCAGATGCAAAAAAAAATGCTTCGACAAACTTACTGAGAGAAATAGGCAAACGGTTCTTAAAAAGTTCAATGGTTTGGGTTCAAATTTGGCTGAAGACGTTTATCTTCAAGGTGGCATACGTACGTTACCTGTCAAAAGGAAGCGGCCACACGCTGTCACCCATAAGTCAGCATCTTATTACTATTTTATAAGTAAAGGAGTTGAAGAGGTAAGTGTTTGTCACAAAGCATACTGTAGCCTCCATGATGCAAAGGAAGGAAGAATCAAACGATTGGCAAATTTAAAATCGAAGGATGCTGAGCCTACGGATGGTCGAGGCAAGCATCACAATAGGCCTAATGCATATAGTGAAGAAAAACTCGATTTAATTAAAAGTCATATTAAAAGTTTTCCCACATACCAGACACATTACAGCTCTAAAGTCACATACTATCTCTCCAGCGAGTTGAGTGTTGCTAAAATGCACAACCTCTTTTTGGAAAAACATTTTCCATGCTGTTTTGAACAAGTAAAAAAAGGTACCGATCAAGATAAATGTTGTTGTGTGGCCATACATGTTTATAGAAACTACTATATTGAACATTTCAATTTAAAATTTGGTAGGCCCAAGACCGATGTTTGTAATCTTTGCGAAGAACTTAAGTGTAAGCTCAAAACCAAAATGAACCAACAAGAAACTAAAACTACTGAGAATCGCCTAAGGCTTCATAAAGTAATGGCCACTGCCTTTTACAGTAACTTAAAAAAACACAGGAAACTTTTAAAAAAGATCCAACAGTTGAGTGTTTAGTTTTTGATTTCATGCAGCATGTAGCAGTAGCTCATTTGCCTGTGAATGAGGTATTTTACCTTAGACAGTTATGGCTGTACACCTTTGGACTCCACCATTACTACCAAGGGGGTGATCAAGCCTATTTTTACATGTGGTCCGAATGTGACGCAGGACATGGTGCGAACGAGGTCATATCTAGTTTAAACCACTTTATACAGAATAAAGTAGGGGCTCAGCGTACAAATCTTCGGCTGTTTAGTGATGGATTTACAGGACAAAACAGGAACTATGCAATGGTGCGATATCTAATGACACTAGTTAACACGTCAAGATTTAAAACTGTTCAACATTGTTTCCCTACTCGAGGGCACTCATTCCTTCCATGCGATAGGGATTTCGCAAAGCTCGGTAGGCTTAAAAAGCTGAAAGAAAGAGTAGGTGTTCCTGGGGAGTGGATATCACATTTTGGGGAAAACAACAATATTACTGTGTTCACAGATATTCAGTTTTTTGACATTGCACAACATTTTGTGCCTTTTTTTAAAAAAACTCTTAAATCCAAAGGCGAAAGTTTTGCTGTGACCAAGTATAACAGGTTTATGTACACCAAAGGAAGTAACAGTGTTCAAGTTTCTCAAACGTCCGGCAGTAATGTATGGACTTCATTTCATTTACTTAAAGGGGATTATTCTTTTACACAGCCAGATATGCCAAAACCTGATTTGCCTACAAACAGGATTTACAATGGCATCATTTCAGTTCCTATCAAGAGAGATAAATTGAATGACAAAAAAAAACTGTACAGTTACCTAACTCCGAATGAAGTTGAGTTCTACAACTACATTAAAGAAAAAGTACTTGAGCCTGGTCTGACAAATCAAGAAGATGCCCTAGAGTAGGCTATGTAGGCCTATAAGTTTTTTTATATCAATTTTCAACTTATTGAGTTTATTACTAAACAAAAGTATCTTCTTACTTCCATGTTCCTTAAGGAAATGGAAGTATGGTGATGGCAAAAAAAAATCGTGTTCAAGATTATTGCAGATTCTGATTGTACTACACTCAAAACATGAAAAAAAGTCATTTTTCGAAAAGTGTCTGTGTGTGTGTCAGTCTGTGTGTCTATGTGTCTGTGTCTTAGATTTTTTTCTATGGCAAACGATAACAGCCGCAAAGTGAAACAGAATCAAATGATTATTTGCATACAGCCCTAAATTGTAGAGTTCTCAAGACCGATCGGTTTTGGTGAAGATCGGTTAAGGGAAAGGGGTAGTTTACCAGAAACGTTTTATGTTTTAACAAGGGTATTTTTTATGGCAAACGATAACAGCCGCATAATCAAACAGAATCAAATAATTCTTTGCATACAGCCCTGATTTGTAGAGTACTCAAGACCTGTTGTTTTTGGTGAAGATCAGTTAAGGGAAAGGGGTAGTTTACCAGCAACGTTTTATTATCAAGGGTAATTTTTTCTATGGTAAACGATAACAGCCTCAAATTCAAACAGAATCAAATAATGTTTTGCATACAGCCCTGAATTGTAGAGTTCTCAAGACCTGTTGGTTTTGCTGAAGATCGGTTAAGGGAATAGGGTAGTTTATCAGCAACATTTTATGTGATAACAAGGTTATTTTTTCTGTGACGAACGATAACTGCGGAAATTCGAACAGAATCAACTACTCTTTTGCATACCTTTTTGAATTATACAGAACGCAAGGTCTGTTGATTTTGTTGAAGATCGGTTAAGGGGAAGGGGTAGTTTACCGGCAACGTTTTATATTTTAACATGGGCAATTTCTATGGCAAACGATAACAGCCGCAAATTCAAACAGAATCAAATAATGTTTTGCATCCAGCCCTGAATTGTAGAGTTCTCAAGACCTGTTGGTTTTGGTGAAGATCGGTTAACGGAAAGGGGTAGTTTACCGGCAACATTTTTATCAAGGGTAATTTTTTTCTATGCCAAACGATAACAGCCGCAAATTCAAACAGAATCAAATAATGTTTTGCATACTGCCCTGTATTGTAGAGTTCTCAAGACCTATTGGTGTTGGTGAAGATAGGTTAAGGGAAAGGGGTAGTTTACCTGCAATATTTTATGTTTTAACAAGGGTAATGTTTTATGTAACGAACGATAACTGCCGTAAATTCAAACAGAATCAACTACGTTTTTGCATACCTTTTTGAATTAAAGAGAACTCAAGGTCTGTTGATTTTGTTGAAGATCGGTTAAGGAAAAGGGGTAGTTTACCGGCATCATTTTGTTGTAACAAGAAAAATGTTTCCATGACGAACGATAACTGCCGCACATTCAAACAGAATCGAATATTTTTTGCATGCATCCCTGCATTGTAGAAGACTGAAGGTCTATTGATTTTGTTGAAGATCGGTTTAGAGAAAGGGGTAGTTTACCTGCAACATTTTATGTTTTAACAAGAGTAAAGTACTTAATTTTAATAAATAAAGTATCCTGATAAGTAGCTCATAATAATCCACTGTAGAAACGGAGATTAAATATCTATAAATGAAGAGGTTAGGTGAACGAGGTGGGGGTAATTTTCTATTAATGAAAATTATAGTTGAAGGGGGAGGGGAGAATTTTTTGTATGTGTACTACGTTATCGGCAGCAAAGAAGTAGTTTGTTGTTTAAAAACCTTCCCGGCCTGTTTGGCCGTAGAGCAATGTTTTCTGCAAAACGAGACGTTTCGGCAGTGCCATCGACTTCCATCATCAGTGAAAATCGAGTGCGATAACGTGAGGTGGTATACGTTAGTGACCACATTACTGTGGTTAAGGCTAAAGCAGTAAGTATAAAAAGTAGTTTCTATGGTAATATTTTATTTCGAAAATGATTTTAAATATAAATCTTAGAACATGGAAGTCATGTATGGTTCTCCATACCGATATTTAGTATAGGTAATATATTTTACTATGCTATATGTTGACTGCTGTATGTATAAACGTTTTGTGTACCAATCTAATATCCAATTTTTGATTACTGTTTGTTTAATTAATTAAAATATCGTACATATAGTAATTTAAATTGAAATAGTGTATATATTAAGTTCTGTCATACTATAATTTTCTCGTTTTCTTAAAGATAATATTGGAAGATGTAAACAGACTATCTCAAGTCTTCACATATAGATACATACATACGCACGCACACACACTCACATATTTAATAACACTTTCACCCAAATATTATATTGTTCTGTTGTGTTTGACATTTCTTTTGTATGTCATACACAGGTCCTGAAGATGACAATAAACATTGTCGAAACGTCGACAAAATAATTTAAAAATTTGTGTTATTTTTGACCGATCCTCACTAACCCTTCACTGAAAAAGTTAATACAATTATTTAATGACTACATTAAACACACTTTATTTTCGGAATACAACTACTTAACTATTTGATTTGATTTTAAGACTTTACTGCACACATTTTCATTGCATCCTAAATGAAATAGAGAATTCTGACACAAAACTGATGGTAAACGGACAAATCATGTGGTAAAAATCATAATAATGGTGATTGGCCCGTATTACGAAAATCTTAAAATTCCCCATCAATGGGGTTTGCCCCTCGTCGGAACTATTCGTCTCTATCGCTAATATTCGGGTTTAGCGACTGTTGAATGTAATTTTGTGTACACTGATTTCCCCCTCCAAAGCTGTCTACACAGTCCAGGAGGTGCTGAGAGCTGTTTTGCACCCCCCAGCAATACTAGCGAGCAATTCGCCTATTACGCGAATCCATTACTGCTCAGTCAACAAGATTAATCCTGCAAATCTTGTTATTTATATGTGAAACCATTATCTCAACAAATCCTTAAACATATTTAAATCATTTATGGGGGTTCACTGAACAATTGAACCTTACGACGAGCCGCCACTGACTGTAGGGACAGTCACGGAGACGTCAGTTGAGATGCAGCCAAGGTGGTTAGAATTGGAACATAGTAGCCGAGAACGATCCTGCTGTACCGCATCGGGCTTCCCAAAACAACTAATTGTGTCATGGTGACATGATGCCTGAATAACACTCCATCTTAATCAGCTACCACGGATACCTTCTATGCTAGCATTTTTCAAAACTCCTTTCGCTAAACATCGTGCACAGCTGCAGAGTCGCAACCGGGCACGGTAGGAAAAATGTTCGTTACGCGTTATGCGTTATATGCATGAAACTTCTTTGGGCACGGTAGGAACAATGTTCGTTATGCGTTACGCGTTATGCGTTATATGCATGCATGTGTGTGTATATGTGTTTAGTAGTATACCAAAATGAGGAAATGTACAGTTATATATAATTATTGCAGTTATATATAGTTATATTACGAATATTTTAAGTTAACGATATGTAAAAAATAATCTACCTAGTCCTACATAATTTAATGATATATATGTTAAAAATTGTTTATGAATACGATCGACGTCATTCTCAATCGTTATTATACGTTGCTTTATCACGTGTGACGAGTATTGAAGGATTACATATTACGACACAGAACAACGAGAAGATAAAAATGGCCGAAGACGATCATCATCAACAATTGATTTGCAAGCGGAATTTAAACGACTTTCACTAAACAAACTAGAAGCTATAAATGAAAATTTAGTTAATTTCATCAATAACAGAAAAGGTTTATCAATATTCACTTTTAATTGCCAAAGTCTTAC
Source organism: Magicicada septendecula (assembly GCA_034769895.1). Classification (NCBI taxonomy): domain Eukaryota; kingdom Metazoa; phylum Arthropoda; class Insecta; order Hemiptera; family Cicadidae; genus Magicicada; species Magicicada septendecula. Next base: position 35,335,080 of record CM068370.1, on the reverse strand, counting down.
AGCTCATGCTGTTGATCTAAAAGATATAGTTATGAAAAATTCAAATGTCATAGTTTTATCAGAAACTTGGCTAGCCAATGAAGATGACGTATCTGTTCTTAATTTCAACTGCATTTTGAAATATAAACGACCAAATATTAGAGCGGGAGGTGTCGGGATATTTCAAAATTCTGACGATATTATTAACATTATAACTCCATCCATGGATTTTTACGTTACTCAATCTGATGTCTATGGTTCAATGGCATCTACAGTTGGCGATTTGTGTATGGCTGAATGTAAAATGGAAAATGGGCAAAAACTTGTGATTGTAGCAGTGTATATTTCTCCTAATAAAACATTAGATGATATTATTGATTTTCTCCGTCGTTCATTATTATCGTATACATCACAAGGTGCCGCCATATTTCGTAAAGATTATCATAAAAAACCTATGATTTTAATTGGAGATTTCAATGTCAATTTTGCATTAGACAAATCTATAAAACTGGTTGAATTCTTAAAAGATAATTTAAACTTGTCTATAAAAAATGATAAAAAAATATCTACAACAAAATCGAATACGACAATTAATGCAGTATTCACAAGCTTTCTGGATAATATTGAATGTAAAACATACATTTCTTATTTTAGTTACCATAAGCCTTTGGTTACAAAAGTGTATGATGAAATATCACTAAATATTAAAGAAATAGATTAATAATAATAATAATAATAATTTCTGTAAATGTATATAATAAAATATTTTTAATTTACTAAAAATGAAAATTTTTCTTATACTGATACACCTCCCATCCTATTAAATTTTAAGTATATAGTTAAAAATAATAATAATAATGGATAAGCAAAACATTATGGATATAACCCAAAGAAGTTTCACTTCTTCCGCGTGTACACACTTACTGGTACACGCACCCAAACTTCTTTTTCATATTTTATTCGGGAATTTCCAGTGGACGTTTTGTAGCTTTATTCACCACATATTATTTTCTCGTTTTTTAGCCCTTAATTTATGGAACTCTTCTCTTCGTTTTTTCGTTCACGTGGGTTTTCTAATTCTTGTATTTTTTCTTGTTGTAATTTTTTTACTGCTTTTGTATCGTGTAAATGATCATTTTTTTAAATTATATTTTGACCGTATGAAGTGTATGTTGCCCGGAATTAAACACATTTATCGAGTTGTTTTTCAAGAACAATAGCTATTACAGGGAAGAAGAACACTATGGCAACATTGCAACAAAAACTCTCTCTATTTGCAGGAAAATTACATCATCATCGCCACTCCAAGGACTAGGCTTTAGACCTATTCCAAAACCCATCTCCTCCTCGGTCTGCCGACATCTCTCTTCCCAGTAGGGTGACAAGGCAAGGCAACCACAGGTAGACGGATATCAGGCATGCGGTTCAAGTGTTCACACCATCTCCTTCTGTGGTCTTCAACCTTTTGGTGCAATGATACAATGTTTAAATCGCGTCTAATATCCTTCTTCTCTGATCCAAGAAAGAACAACCTTGCGTCCCTCTTAGAAATTTCATTTTGGCTGAGTGAATCCTCTGCACGTCCCTTTTACCAAGAGTCCATGTCTCACTGGCATACAGGAATGTGGGGACTCCCACAGTTTTATAAAATTTCATTCGGGTATCCTTTCGTTCTTTATTTTTCAGGTACCTATGAATCGTTCAACAAAATTTTGTTAGCTTACTATCCCAATCAATATCCAGTTCCATATGAGATAAAACAACTCAAGTAATTAAAATGACTAACCTGATCCAAAATCTGATTACTCACGACTATCTTAGTTCTTATAGGATACGTGCCCTGAAATTCCATCGTTTCAGATGTTGTAGCGAAAATTTTAGATTTTTTTTAAGCTAACAAAATTTAGACGTATCAGTGGAACGATTCATATGTGTTTGAAAAATAAAACACGTGACCCAACGTTTTCTGCAAAACCAGACGTTTCGGCAGTGCTATCGACTGCCATCATCAGTGAAAATCGAGTGCGCTAAAATAAGGGTGTATACGTTAGTGACCACAATACTGTGGTTAAGGCTGAAGAAAGAAGTAGTTGCTATGGAAATATTTCATTTCGAATATGATTTTAAGTACAAATCTCATGGAAGTCATGTATGGTTCTCCATACCGATATTTTCTTTGGTCGTTCTGTATTCCTCCACCCATTACTCTGTGACTGAGAGACTGTTTAAGCAATCGGTCATTACCCACTCTTTCCAAGTCTTCTGTCCATTTTTTGTATGAGATCTATTATTTTTTCACTGATAATATATTGAAATCGTCGCAAACGTCTTGATTTACAGTTCTGTTAGCTCTCATCTGTTTTTACACCCTCATAAGAACTTCATATTAGAAAAATGTATTTCTGAAATTTCCACGGTAATTATTCATACTTTACAACCACAGAATAAATTGAATTTTAGGCTCTTGTCGTTTCTTGTTCTCATGTATCCTGTTAGTGGTTCCACATATTAATTTAACGTTTGCGTTGTAAACAAGATTCATTTGATGAATTAATAAACTCATTTAAATGAATAAAAAAATCATTTTTCTCACGTAATCATCAAGCAGAACCAGTCTCATGATTTATATTATTACGGGGCATCAGTACACTCGACTTAATAATACAGCTATGTGTATTGTAAGATTCACTGACCTCTTAATACAATTAATGTTAATGTTAATACATTCTAATGACCTTGAAAGACATTTCTCTACACTCAAAAGAATAAAAAAACATTTCTAAAAATGTCACAAGTTAACCTAGTTATTACGTTGGAAATGTCTTCGGCAGAAAAAAAGTACCTTTTTAACGAATTTTTAACGAAATTCGTTTTGTTAATGATGTCGTGTTCTATGTACTAAAAAAAAATAGATCAACTAAAATGGGTAAATAATAAATTTTATATTGTTAGGTGAACTGATTTAAAAGTAATTCAAATACGACTTTTGGAATAATGTTGCAAATAATATCTTACGTGCCATTATTGTTATATGGTATTAAATAATATTTTATTTCGACTTTTGCTAAACTTGTGTTGCTACCACTAATACTCACTTACACTTCCATGAGCGCTTTCAAGCCTCTCGCCTCGCTGTCTGGACAGTTCCCCACACTGACACTTCCACACACTGCAAAAAATACTGACACTTCCCCACAGCCCTTGGACGCGACTACCTGATTAATGACTCAGAAATAATCTCGACTGACAATTCCACACACATTCCCCCCCCCCAAAGGCTACCAAGAAAATAAAAATGCTACCATCCACTTCCCGTACATTTATTATACATTATTTGATGCGTCTATTTAATACTCTTCAGCTATATATTATTATGTGTAGTAGTACATTAAAAATGAGAAATTTCCAAGGGCTCCTCCCCATACTAGCCTTTGAAGTATAAGTATAGCGCATTTTGCACGCCACCACTGTATGCCGCTCTGGTTATTCTACGCTCTGTGGGATTACCCCCTTGGGGCAGTGACCTGTTGTTGTTGGATTCCTGGATTATGCGGTCACATTCCGTGGGGTAGCAGGTATAAATTCTTTGGGAAGCAAGTACCTACGCAGTCTACTGGCATTGCCGTTTTGATTCTTGCCGTGTTAGCATCGTGACTACTATGGAGTTAGAATTAGGTCGGACATCTAAGGGAAGGGAGTGCGTTTACCATGAAGGTTACGAATACCAAAAGTTAAGAATGGCGAAAAGTGGTGTTGTGACGTGGGTGTGTGTTTTCAAGTATTCGAAAAAGTGTTATTCATCAATTCAGTCCAAAGATAACATTTTAACACGTGGACCAAACAGTGAGCATCAGTGTGGTGTTCCTGATGTTGCACGTTTAGAGGTTTCGAAGCGCGTCCAAAAGGCAGTGAAGAGAGCGCGTGAAGAAGATGCCAGCGTTAGTCAAATTTACGACGATGCCATGGGTGACCTTCATGATAAAGGTATGTGTCCTTAGCATTAGTTTTAGTAGTACCACTGAGTGAATTTAGTACACTCATTCAAACAACACATATGTAAATAAAAAACTGTTAATTTGAAATTAGTCATCTGGTATATTTAGTATCTACCTTCATACAAAGTTTCAGCTCAATCGGTTCAGGGGTTTTTGAGTTAAATCGCCTCAATCACAAATTTTGGACCATTAATAACGGTGTCATTTGGATCACTATATAGCATTGTTCTTATGGTAGTAAATCCAACATGGCCGGCAGCCTCTGCAGACTCTTAAATAGTATGTTGGTATTCAATTTCAAGATTTTAGTAGGCCTACCCAATGTAATATTTCTAAAAAGTTGACTTTTTTCCCAGATTGTCTCCGATGTTTTTCTATATTCTTGTTCATAATACAACTCCGCACAATTTGAGTACCCATGTAATAATGTTTTAAAAAGTCAATTTATCCCTGATTTCCTGACGTGTTCGTGAAAAAATATAATTTTTAAAATCTGGGGGTATTTCAGAACGTTTCAGCAAAAAATAAAAAAAATTAAAAAATAGTTTTTTGGAAGTTCTACCGAGAGAGAATTTTATTAAATATGGCTTGTTTTCAGGTTATGATTTCGTTACCGAAATGCCTAAGACAGAGTCTATGATGAGGTCATTGTATCGACACCGAAGCAATGCCCAGGGAAACCCAAAAGAGCCGGAACACAGAGAAAATATAGTTTTTGATAACGATACGTTGACTATGATTGACGGTTCGTCTTTCCTTTTGGCTGATGTCGGAAATGAAGATAGAATAATTGTTTTTTGCGGCAGCAAAGGAAAAGAGAGCTTGAAGTGTTTTAGCCATTTTTTTATGGATGGTACTTTCAAGAGTACTAGCAAGCAGTTTAGTCAAATATATACCATTCATGCCGATTTTGGGAGTAGCAATGATGAGACAAAAATATGTCCTATCGTATTCGCCCTTCTACCAAACAAGAAGAAGCAAACGTATACGAGACTGTTCAGACTCCTCCTCCAGGCTGTTCTGGAGTGGAGACCAGAAAATATAAACGTGGATTTTGAAACTGCTGTCATTTCTTCTCTGCAAGAAGTATTTCCAACAACAAAAATACATGGCTGTCATTTTCACATGACAAAATGCTTATGGAGAAAAGTACAGGATCTCGGATTGTCGGTGGAGTACCGAGAGAATAGCGAAATCAGCCTTCATGTCCGTATGTGCGCAGCACTTGCGTTTTTAAAGCCTGAAGATGTGCTCGATGGGTGGGTGGAAATACACTCTCAAGCTCCAGAAATTTCCAAACTTAGCCAGTTTTTGACTACTTTGTTGAAAACTGGCTAGACAACCAAGACATTCCAATCGAGATGTGGAATTGCCACCAAGCACGGCACAGGACAACGAACGCTGTTGAGGGCTGGAACAACCGACTCAACAATCTTGTCGGGAGACCTCACCCCAAATTAAAAGAGGTTGTCAAAGTGTTGAAGACGGAAGCTGAGAAGACAAACTGCGCATTTCTGAAGGCCGAGCTCAACATGGAAGGGAAAAAAAGAAGACGAAAATATGTCAAACTAGACGGACGGATTGAGAAAATCCAGAAAAAATTCGAAAATGACAAAAAAATGAAAAGTTTTCTGAAGGCAGTTGCCTATTCACAGAAAATGGAGTAGGTTAATAATTATTATTGTTGAGAAAATTGGACCAAAACCAAAAATACAAAAAAAAATAAAAATACACAAAAAATGAGGAAGCCGAAAAAGCTGATTTTAAACACGCCAAAATGATAACAACACCAAAATGATCAATTTTGTTATTATTTTGCCAGTCCACAGCCTGGATAAAGTGTGATGGAAATCAGACTCTTTGCATTTATTTTATTTTGATGGAAATTACACTACATCAATGATATTTTCGAGACCGTATTAGTAATGAAGTACCTAGACCGAGCGCCTTTCTTCACTCCAAAAGAATAACATGTTAACTTTAAAGGTCAGTGGGGCGAGCCTTGATGTTACAGGCGAGCGAATCGCTTCGCCAATTCGCCAGGGCGAACTCGCTGCGCTCGTTCACATCAGTTAAATAAAATATACATTTGGTTTACACATTATATATTTTAAAGTATAGTTTGGGCGCAGTTATAAGTAGCCGTTTTCGAGATAAGCCGGACACACACACACACACACACACACACACACACACACACACACACACACACACACACACACACACACACACACACACACACACACGCACGCACGCACGCACGCACGCACGCACGCACGCACGCACACGCACGCACGCACGCACGCACGCACAACTGCTTTATTAGTATAGATATATTATTATTAGTACAGTATAGACTAATAATAATCTATTATTAATCTTTTTTATTTGGGGTGGCGGGAGGTAGTTTGGGGGGGAGTCGCGCTGTAGCCTTGGGGGGGGGGGATTTGTGTGGAATTGTCAGTCGAGATTATTTCTGAGTCATTAATCAGGTAGCCGCGTCCAAGGGCTGTGGGGAAGTGTCAGTATTTTTGGCAGTGTGTGGAAGTGTCAGTGTGGGGAACTGTCATGTAATCCTCGCCTCATCTTCAGATGGAAACAACAACCTGGTTACACAACTGGGGGTTGCGCGGCCCGCGCGAAGCGCGGGTCGCGAGTAGTACAGTGTCCCGAGTCTCAGAAAGGACTCCTGCCACTGGGTCTGTTGGAGTTCAATTTATACTTTTATCTACTTATGGGGGGGGTCTGAAACGACCTGCGATTGGTGGATTATACCACCGGGACTAGCAAACGAGGTCGCTTCCAGGACTCACCTGGTCGCGGGGTGTATTTACCAAGTCCGGCAATGAGGGAATTGTGGGTCACTCTGTCGGAACGAACATAGAATCGTCGCGCCAGGCGTCTCACGGTGTCATCAAGAGAGCGGACACCGAGTCCTCTCCTCAAAAGACGAGAAGAGTACCTCCGGGGGACTTTGCACGCGAGCTTCAGTCCCCGGTCGAGTACGCGCTGGAGCGTGATTCTATGACCACGAGCCAGGTATCCCCAAACAGGACAGGCGTAGGTAATCACCGGCAACACGTACGTGTTGACTATGAGCTTACCTAGCCGGGGGGTCATTGCCGGATTAGATAGCACGGGCCAGAGTCTACTGAGTTGCGCCGAAGCGCGTTGTCGGATGTAATTTGCATGGGTTCGCCAGGTGAGTCGGGAATCCACGTGGAGCCCGAGGTACTTGACGCTGTTGGTCCAGGGCACCTCGACGGGGCCTACTTTAAGCGGCCGAGGCCGCTTGCGTTGTCGCGAGAATATTACCGCGGCGCTCTTGGAAGCGTTAACGGCAACTCTCCAGTCATCGGTCCACCCGACATACGCGTCGAGTTGGCGCTGGAGCTTAACGGCCGCATAACTCGCGTTCGGCTCTGAGGCAAAAGCCGCAGTGTCGTCCGCGAACAGCGACAGTTTCACTCCAGGAACTCGGGGCGTGTCGTTGACAAACAACGAGAACAGAAGAGGCCCAAGGACACTTCCCTGAGGGACACCAGCGGTAATACGCCTCTCCGAAGAGAGAGCGTGGTCTACTCTCACTCGGAAGCTACGGTCTCGCAGAAAGCTGCCGATCAAATGAACGTAGCAGTCTGGGAGAAGGAACAACCTGGTTAAAAACCTTCCCCGTTTATATATCTTTCCTACACTCGGAAGCGTCAACTTAACATAGCAGGTAAACACCCTTGTCCTCAACGAACACAACAAAACAAACAAACAGCCAGGTTACCATCCCTTGTCTCAGTACTTTTCTGTTCCTGACTGGTAACTTTCCAATAGCCTTGTACTTTTGCACCAAGTATCGTACTGTTACCAAACGTTTTGTACTATATTTCTATCTTACTTAGTATTTGGTCAAACATATCTTCAAAACAAGTTTAGCAAAAGTTAGAGTTAACCGCTAAATTGTATTTATCGTTTAAATTTTATTTTGAATTAAATAATATATAAGGCTAGCTTCATTATTCAAACAATATGTTAGGTTATATTTTGATGTTTTCCATTTGGATCTAAACATTCGTTCAGCGTTCCTCCTTAATTTTATTTGTATCCTCGTGAGAAATATCTAGACTACTAATTAATGCGCCGCCGAAGCTGTTATTAACAACCACCAGCACCTGGAAGTAAGACACTAACAGTGTGGGTCATGTAAATATTAAAGTAAAGTTGTAAGAGAATATAAAAGGAGTGTAAACAAAATTAAAAATATTACAGCCGAGAACTGACACCAAAACGTTAATGACAAGGTGACAGAGATTTGTCCTGAAAAGCTCGAAAAGAGGACATGAAAAATGAAAACTGCAGACGAAAATATTTTAAATTCAAGTAAATATTATTTGTTGACATATTTTAAAATGTCTGTGGGGTCAATTATTTTCATAAAAATTACTTGAAACCAAAACAAAGGTCATGGTAAAAGAGAAAGAAACAAAGTTTGCCGGATAGAGTTTTCAGTTATGTAGAGAGAGAGCAACTTGATTTATTTAAGTAGGGATATACAGAAGCTGAAGACGAACCAGTGGGTACCCTGGGCTTCAAAGTCTAAACAAAATTTTTATAAGAACAAAAAATAAGATTGAGGGCAAAAGGGAAATTTATATAACAGTTTTCATGCCAACCGTAATACACTTGATTGAGCATCGAGTACTGCTGAGCTCAAAGTAATGTAAATTGCAAGCGACAGATGTGAACTAAGCGACGGTCACAAGAAGCAGGATAAACTGTTATCAATTAAGAATACAAACGATTATTAAAAAAACAGAAACTTAGCTTAAACGGTTTGGTCAGTCCAATAGAAAGATTGATAGTTGGGCGAGTACCAAAGGAAACCTGGAACAATGGGGTAGCATCAACTTTGAAAGGCCGGTAGACAGAAGTTCGAAGAACGGGAAAAATAAGAACTATTATAGAGCTTGTACTCGCACAGAAGAATTGAATAGAGGTGTATTACAGACGGACGCTAGAAGAACATCTAAAGTAGGAAAGATTACTTTATAGAAGGATATATTTTTATACGTTCAACTTTGTTGACATTTTTGTCCACTGCCGGGCTGTTAGACTGTGGTCTAATACTGTTTTCAACAACAGACGTTTCGGCCCCAACATTGGACGCCATCTTCAGTGTTTCAACTGTTGAAAGGAAGTAACTGGCAAGATGTGATCTAATTACTTACTTTTTCAATCGTCGAAACACTGAAGTCGGCCTCCAATGGTGGGGTCGAAACAGTATTAGACCGCGGCCTAACAGTGAACAACAATATTAACAGAATTGTACAAGATGCTTACAGGATGGTCTTAGGGTAATCAAGGTGGCCGTTACGTACAAGCTTGGTACACGTCACACGGAATAAGTCAATAACCCATAGTTAAAATTTGTGACGCACAAACACAGGGGTGCCATCCCCCCCAAGGCCCAATCCGCAAATCTCCCCCAAAAGTCTCAGCACTCCCCCCCCATTTTTCTTTGTACACTTGTGGTTGCAAATTTGTTGATGATTTCTTCGTTTTGTGTCTGGCGCAGTACGTTGTTTTCACAGGATAGAATCAACAAACTTGACAGTCAAGAGTCTCCCATGCTGTTCCGAAGCCGATTTTTCACTATTTTCAAACGGCTCATCGTTCTCTCTGCAGAGCAGTTGGTCACGGCAAGAGAGTTCGGTACATCACTGTCAGATTAGGTAGAGCCGAAAGTTTAGCACACGCACACATTTTTACATTCACGATTTATTATTCACGGACCCTCTCACTCATTGACAGGATGTTGCTGCAGGCTGCCAGGGTCAGATTTCCAAATTCCGAAACAAAATTTACTACTAGTTGTAGCCTACTGGTAGAGACATTTATGCCGCCAGTTCGTTAAAACAATCATAAAGATATGAAGTTGCTTTCGTTTTTTACTAATAGCTTAGTTTGTTGCACAAACACGGTAAAAATTTCCATCAATGTTGGATTTAAAATGTTATTCTTGAAAAAATCCCCCCAAAAATCCTTAAAATACATCCGAAAAATCCCCCCCCCAAAATGTGCAACTTGCGCTATGACCCCCCCTGTGGGCACCCCTGCACAAACAGGTATCGTGTTACTATTCTAGTTGTCCAAACTATTAGAAGCACTAAGATGCGCCAGTTGAACATCAGCAATGTTACCTGGTGGAGTTTTCTTTAAACAAAAAATCCAGTTCATTAGAAATTCAACCGACCGTCAAAACAAAAGAGAAGGAGTTTTATACATTGCCATAAAAAACGCGTTTATAATAATCAAGTTGTTATAGGACTTCCCGAAAACACAAAGAAAACAATAAGGCTGTGCACGCACACACGCGCGCGCACACAGATAAGAGGCTACCAAACAAATGCTCAAGCACGCAGAAGGTCAGTCAGTCAAACTGGTTTCGGAGTGTGTCTAATATGTCTTTTTCCCCGCTGACACTTCCTGAAGTAAACGTATATAAGCGAAAATGTGTTTCAAGGGTAGACCTAGTGTCGTGTTGAACCTGCCCGGGCGCTTCGGTTAAACGAACTGAATAGTATTTAGTGTTGATACATCGTTATTTTTTGTTTACTTGTTTTTAGCACAAATATAGATTTAGTTTGTTGATACTAAGCTTGCTCTCGCAAAATGTTACGCGTAAACCTCGTTTTGTTCGCCCTGACTGCTGTCTTCGTTAGCAGCGTTTACAGCAAGGCCTTACGTAAGTAGACACATACAGATATGCTCAACACCAACACCAACAACACGTGTCAGCCGAGAAACTGTGACGTTTGGAAACAACACTGTTCAATTTAAAAAAAAAATAAATTAAATAATATTACTAATTTATAAAGAAAATAATTTCTTAAGGACTATATATACACACTAAAGAGTAATAACACAATACAAGACGCTTAACTGAAGAATACCTGAATTTCCATGATTAACTATTAATATGTTTTAAATTGAAAGTGAAAACATTGATTCAGGCTATTTCTTACAAATTCTAATCCTAATCAAAAATCTGTTTCATTGTCAGGCGTGAAACTGTGACTGTCAAACGAAAACACCACTTCTCCTCTTAAAAAACGGATACAGTCAAAACTGATAACTCAACGTTGAAGATGAATAATTCTTTTCGAGTTATCAAAATTCCGACTTGCTAAGATTTTCAAGACAGTGAAACACGATTAATTGTTCAAAAAACAACACTTCTCCTCTCAAAAAACGTATTCAGTCAAACCTTAATAATAACTCAACGTTTAAGATAAAAAATTATTTTTTCGAGTTATCAGAATTTCGACTTACTAAGAGTTTCAAGACAGTGAAACATGATTCATTGTTCAAAAAATACATAATTCCTTTCTCAGGAAACGGATACAGTCAAACCTTCATGATAACTCAACGTTTAAGATAAATAATTATTTTTTCGAGTTATTAAAATTTAGACTAACTAAGATTTTCAAGACAGTGAATGACGAGTGATTGTTCAAATACCCAATATGTATTGGGTAAGCTGTAAATTCAGCTTACAGTATAATGAATACATTGAAGCATTATTGTTATTATTAGTTAAATCCTTAAATTCGTAGTGACCGTCAATCAATGAATTTTTCCGGTGAAGGGCTTGTGAGGATCGGTCAAAAATAAGTTAAAATTTGTGTTATATTTTTGACCGATCCTCACAAACCCTTGTATAGCTATAATATATTTTACTATGCTATATGTTGACAGGTATATGTATAAGCGTTTTCTGTACCAATTCTAATATTTAATTGTTGATTACTGCTTTTATAATTAATTACAAATACCATTACATTATGAGTAATTTAAATTGTTATATTGTATAAATTAAGTTCTGTGATATTATAATTTTATCGTTGTCTTTAAAGAAAACATTTGGTGACGTAAAACAAACTATCTCAACTCCTTCACATATACAAGGATACACAGATACGCACCCGCACGCACGCACACTCACGTACACAAACGCGTTCACTCAAATAATTGTTCTGTTGTGTTTGACATTTCTTTTATATTCATACACAGGTCCTGTTGATGACAATAAACATTGTCGACACAAATAAGTTAAAATTTGTGTTATATTTTTCACCGATCCTCGTAAACCCTGCACCGGAAAAATTCAGTTATTATTAGAATTTACGCTTGTTTGTTGAGCAGTTCGCAGTTAACACTCAGGTCCTAAAATATACGCTATGTATATATCACTACTGCTGTGTATATTACGCTCTCTCTATATCATTACTGTGCGTAGGCCTGCGTACTCTATGTACACTGTTTGTTATGATTTATTACGTTGCCTTACACTTATTTTGTAAAAGACAGTCCAACTTTACACATATACTTGATTAATATTTTCTGCTATTCAGCGATAATTTGGAGCAAGAAATAAACTAATGTTTACACATCCAACAACTTAGTACTGATATCCCCTACAAATTTTTTTTTCTATAGGCCATCTAAAGACCACATGCCAATTTCAATTCTTTATTCTTTGTTCTTTTTTTTTCCAATATTCTTTCATCTTTTCACTGTCTCCCGTCTTTCTGTCTTCAGTCCACTTTGAACCTGCGTTTTTCTCTCTCCTACACTGGACTCCTTCCATTTTTAACACTTTTGCCCGAAAAACGTCTCTTTTAGTTGCTTCTTCTACGTGTATATTATCTTTTTCCAAATCCTTTTGCACTTCTTTAATCCAACTTGATGTTGACTTCTTCCCCTACAGATATTTGAAGATCTGCTTTGTTAACCTAACGCCGTCCATTCTATATAAATGTCCAAAAATAATAGTCTTCTTTTTCTCATTGTTTCTATTATATTTTCTATACTTCTTAATTTTATCATTACTTCTTAATTTCCAGCCTTCTGAAGTTTTTTGTGGGCCAAATATTTTTCTAATAATTCGTCTTTCAAATATTCGTAGTTTGTCTAAATTATAATTCAATGCTAGACATTCACTTGCATATATTCTATTGCCTACAATTATTTTTTGTTAATTTTTTTTTCGTACGAGGTCGTAAAGTGTTACGTGCTATTGATACTAATGATAATATGATGTATTTATAACATACACACACTTCCTTACAAATGGTACCTATAATCTCAATCTTCTGTTGTGGTGTATTCGTTGTTCATAACCTAAAGGTACCGTACATATGATTTATAATAAGGTTTTTATTACTCACATTCTTAATTGCAATGTGAGTAATTAAATTAATGTGAGAAATTAAGAATTTAAGTAAATAAAACTTTATTATAAATCATATGTGTGGTACCTTTAGGTTACGAATAGTGAATAGAAGATTGTGCTTTTGATAATTTCTACTGTTACAAAGTAAAGGACTAGCATTTCTTTAATTTATTTGTAGTAACATTAGCATCTCTTTACTAGTGTATTAGTATTTGGCTGGATGTAATTGTAATTCTTAAAAAAAAAGACTCCAAAAATTCGAATAGCCTATTTATTATTTTTCTAATTAAAGATGTTTACTTTATGGGGAGTCGGTAGGTCCTATGCTGGCAATGTTAAATTGCCCACATTTAGGTGCACTTTTCTCTGAAACCTGACGAGACAGAGTCTTGAACTTTTTATGGGTGTTTTACGGTACATTTTATGTCTAATGAAGCAGAAGTATTTAATTTCTGTTTTCACAACAAAGTTTAAATTTGTTTTAATTTTATAACCTTTTTTACGTAAAATTAGTAAACATTAATTTTTGCACCACACAAACTATACACTTTAGTTCTACAATTCTGCTACAGTAGGTAGACAACGATGATTTACATCATCCGTGAAACTTTCAATATCCTAGTTAGCATAGCTTCTGAGATATATGTGTACCACCTAAGTGTTGAAAAATATGGTTTTTCAAAAAGAGCTTTCAAAGTATATCAGTGAGAACGAACAAAAGTTCATGACCAAACACTATTTTTACGAACAAAAACAAAACATACACGCACCCATATTGTTGACTTCAGAGTTGTCAGCATAAAGTACAAAATATGTCCTTTTACAAAATTTTAAGTTCAACCGTTTATAAAATATATAGGCCTACTATTGAAAGGAATCCTGTTCAAAATTGTAATAATTTTACTGTGTACAGACCTACATTAGATTATTTATAAAATGTGTTAGCGAGTTTATTTGTATCATAAATTATATACCATTTCATTCAGAAAAGTAAAAGTTTTAATAAAAATAAGCATTTTGAAAAAGAAATTTTTTTTAATTTTTTGGCTGCAGACTCTCCTTATGAAGAAGGAATTAAACTAAACACGTTTTGAATAAACAATTTTTTTGAGTTTACTGAATTTTGATTTGTTGAAGTTTGTCTACACTTAATCACTACAACCAATAAATTAAACATAGCAGAGATTGCATAGTGTTTAGTATAGAATAAATTTCATTTAAATATACATGCGTTTACATTACATTAGAGTGCATATTATACTGCATAATGCATGATATTTGTTTTATACATCGGTTTTTTTTTAATACTGCATGAAACGTTTGTTCTTCTTTAACTTCTTACGTATTCTTTATAAAGCACTTGTATTCTATATTCATGATTAGTTTTTAAAATATATTTATTAATGTATTTAAAGTATGTACAATATAATATTTTGAACATTAAAAATACTTATTTAATTATTAATTATATCTAGGCCCGTAATATGAAAAATTGAATTGTTTTTATTGTATTAATATATGTACACCAGAGCCATAAGACACCATGTCACATACACATTACTTTACAGAACAGCTAACAAACATTTTGTTTACTTCAAGAAGCAATGTGAGATAGTGTTATTTTAAACATGGGAATTTGGAAATAATGCGTTTTTAAAAATAATTAGGAGATAGTGCCACATACTACTAGAAAGAGGGCAGTCTGTAAAGCTCTATGTTATAAAAAATGGAGATGGTGTCTTATGCCTCTGGGGCACAGATATATTCTTTGCTTTTAACGTATTGTTTAGTGTAAAATACCTATTAACTTCAGTATACACTTTAATAATGTCTACCTCTTAAACCTACACTGCATCCTGTCCCAAATCTGGAACAGATTATTTTCGCCTTACCAAATTGTTTATTGAAAAGAAATTGCTTCAGTTCATAGATTTCCAGCTGTGAAACAGTTTTGTGTATAAAATTGAAAGTGTATATGTCGTTGTATATGTGACAATAGAACTAAGTACACAAAACATTAAGTACATACATAAACATTACACAACAACAATAATATAAATAATTTTTTAAAATTGAAAATATGAATTTATCCAGTGTACGGGTAATTTTAAGTCTAGTACTCTTATTTTCAATTAAGATAATATTCTTGCAAACAGAACAAGCATATTTCAATTGCCAGAATAATATGCAATAATTTATTCTTGTTCTTAAAAAGTGCTTTAATAATTGCTTTAAACTTTAAAATTTTAATCATCATCATCATCATCTTTACGGATTAAACCAAGGATAGTTTTTTCCGGCCTCAAATAGGCAAATATTATAGCTGGTCACTCCAGCGCTTCCTCGGACGTCCCACACCTCCCCGTCCCATCGGCTTATAGTTCCATAGTTGTTTGGGGATGCGGCAGTCATCCATTCGGCAAAGATGTTCCCACCAATTCAGCCGATACTGGGCGATCCTGTCGAGTATACTCGTAATATTCACTTCCTGCTGTATATCTGTGTTTCTTCCATGATCATGGAGAGTATACCCTGCCACGTGCCTGAGAAATCTCATTTCAGCCGATAATAAATTAATAATTTTAAATATTTTTTTTTAAATTGAAAATACGAATTCATGCAGTGTACGGACAGTTTTAAATATAGTACTCTTATTTTCAGTGAAGATAAAATTCTTGCAAACAGAACAAGCATATTTCAATTGCCAGAATAATATTGAATAACTTATTCTTGTTCTTAAAAAAATGTGTTAATATTATATTATTCTTATTTTTTATTAATAAAGAATGCATTATATTTTAATAATTGCTTTAAAGTTTAAAATTTTAATAATTGTGAAGTCTGTAATTACAGTACGTCTCAAGTTTTATGTCCATTTATGTTAAGGAACAACCAATTTAAATTCTCGCAGGCAAGAAAGCGTACAAAATACAAAAAACAAAACACTCGTAACGTAGTAGAGGTAATTACATTCACCTGCAGATACTGATTTGATTTTGACCTTGTGTTATTAAAAAAAGTGTTATATAATCACACTCAACCTTCATTTCGTGGACATCAACAGGCAAAAAAAAAACGTGTAGTCAATCTAATTGAAGTTTCTGTACATGCAGACTCTTGAAACAACAATCACTGTTAATAACAAGTGTTAGCTACAACAAAAAACAACATCAACCACATTAAAAAAGAACAACAACAAAGCGTAAACATAACAAAGGTAACAACTTAAATTTCAAAATCTTTATAACATTTACACCGGTTTCGCTTCGTGATAAGTCTAATAACATTAGGTTCTCACAATTTCGAAACTTACATTTTTGTACCAAAAATCACTTTACGAAATTATAATTATCAGCGGCATATTTACCAGGGGACGAAAGGGACCGAACTCCCTCCCAGAGGGTAGAAAGTTCACAAAAAATTCTGTTAATCTCTTGATTTTTAAGCTGTTTTATTAATTTCTTAGCTGTGTACGGTAATACAGCAGTAACCCTCTCTTAAATACAGGTACACAAACAAGTTTAGTAGACATCATTTGCGTGTACGTTTGAAATATGAAATATAGGAAAATCAATTATGTAAATAAGTATCTAACGAACAGTGTTTCAATAGTGCTTATTTTTATTGTATTATTACTTTGATGGAATTCATTTCAGTATGATATTACACGTTTTTCAGCCACTGTAAAGGTTGTAATATTGACTAGTCTTCACTTGTTTTTACTTCCATGTTTTTCTTTTGTATGAAGCCGACCGTTATTACCCCCCCCCCAAGACCAAATTCTAGATTGATTCGCTACCGATAATTATTATCTATATATGTGGATACGAAACTCGTTATTCAAAAAACAAAATCCAATAAAATTGACACACTATTAATATAACTTATACTTTTAAAAATAAATAGTAATTGTCAATTCCACAATTGATTGTTGTTTGGCGTTTTCTGTATGGAAAGCATAAAATGGCGACAATAATTTAAATATAAACAAAAATATTTGAAATGGTGGCACTAATAGTAGCAACGATAAGGTGTTATTAAAGATATTAATTTCATTGATAATAACAATAGTTAGATTAACAACAATAATAATAATAATATTATTAATGAATATAGTAATAACTGCTACTTCTAACAATGACGTTCCTGGTATCAACGTTTTAATCTTTGAATATATTAAGTCTTTCACCATCGATAAGCTTTAACAGACAATTATTACCATGTAATTAATAAATCTCATTTTACTTTTTCATGCAATTTCACTGTAGTCAAATGGATTCGACATTTCTTACTATTTTCTAAAAAAAAAAAACCACGTTCATTACTGAGAATAACGTATGTTTACAGCGTGAAAATTTATATGCTTTTTACAGTAAAGAACAATTACGAAGCCTGTAAACTTTAGGCTTTTCTTTACATCCATTAAATATTTTAATAGTGAAAGAAAATGTTAAATTATAGAAAAGTGAGATTTGAATACAGTCCTTTTGGTAACGTTTTTGGAATTAAGTACGTAAAAATTAAATAGGTAAATAAACACATAAATATATTAAGCGGTTGAAAATAAATTAAATATACCTACATGATGTTTAAATTCATTTTGTTCTATATTCATGTATGAGCTCTATGTTATGTATTTCATAACATATTAAACATAACATACTAACAATATGAGCTTCATATTGTTTCGTGACTATCGTGTCAACCTCCTTATAATTTCTTGTTTCTAAGATGTTTCAAGATAAGTACCTCTTGCTTCATGTTTCATATTTATAATCTGTTTCGTCACAATCCATGCCTCGCTTCCATATAGAGAGTGTACTTAAGCTATACCGTTTTAGAAATTTATCGTAATGCCTTTGGTTACTTTTCTTTTTTAGTGTTTTAAATATTGTAGCATGAGTTTAATTATACAACCTAGACACCTAATTCGTTATATCAGTGATAATACAAAGATAAATGATAAGGAAGATATGAGAATAGAAATATCAAAGAAGGGAGTAGAGCGGGTAGACACATGTAGATACTTACAGAGCATATTGCCTAAGGAGTGGGGCCAGTGAGAAAGAGATTAGGTCATATCGAAAGAAGCTTCAGCTAGGAAAAAAATGTTGTAAAGCAGAATGAAATTACACTTGATACTGGACAGGTTTTTTGTATAGAGCGGTTTATGAGGACACTGAGGAAAAGTGATAGCTTGAGGATCGAGGCAATGGAAATGTTGATTAGGAGGACACTGAAGTAAAAGTAAGCCACGAATAGTCAAGGACGGGTGATCACGTCTTCTGCAAATTGTAAAGAAAAGAAAGGGAAACTCAATTTAAAGTATCTTAATGTAGAATCAACTACTAAAAACGCGTTTCTGAGAGAAGAATGGAAGGAAAGAAGATATACGTTAACGACGTGCTCAAGCTGCCCGGAACCAGGTTGGCCTTGTTCGTCGACGACACGGCGGTCTATGCCGTCTATATAATAGGCCGTTATCTGGCTCCAGGAACAGTTTGACTCTTACGTCGAGTGGGCAGAGATATGAAGGGTTGGTATCAACGCGGCCAAGAGCACAGCCGTAGTTTTCTTCAGACCCAGGAGGCTCCCAGACAGTCTAAACGTAGGCGATACTCCGCTGCCCGAGTCTCCCTGTGTCAAGTACCTCGGACTCCACCTGGATCGTTGTCTCACCTGGCGGGCACACTCCAAGCAAGTAGCTCGCAAAACTGCCCATCGGATGTATAATCTCAGTCCCATGGTTTGCTGTCCTTTACCCGCCGCCTAGGGAAACTCATCGTCACCGCTTTTGTAGTGCCGATGGTTACCTACGCGATCCCTGTATGAGGAACTCATAAGCAAAAGCTTCAGTCTCTCCTGGACCGAAGGATTGCGCTGGGCGTGCAAAGCCCACTACCTGACTTCGAACAAGACCAACAGAGACTCCCTGCGTGTCCGTTCTGTGAACGTCAACATACGGACACTTTACCGAAAGTTCTGTCGCTGCCTGAAGGCAATCACCTCATTAGCGCCCCCGGCCGCAGCCCATCTGTGCCAAGTGAACCTTGGACCCGGCCTCGGCGTACGCTCACCTTCAATTAGGTAACTAATTGATTCCCACGACCGGCCGGTAGCAGGCCACACCCTTAATATCCAGTAAATTTATGGTGCCTGCAGCAGGAGCTCTATGAGGAGCTCGGGAAGTAGCATACGAGCGGGAGACGGGCTTACCCTTCGTCCCGCACAACCCCTCGGGCTATCTGAAAGAAAGAAGAGGACAGGGAAAAATATGAAGCTCCAGGAGGACCAGAGTGTGGGATGTTGTATGAATAGATTACACTTTAAACCTGGTAAAGATACTGAATGAGACAGCGGTGGTAATTTGGTAAATGCCTCACGGTGGAATTCCATTTGATGATGATGATATTGCTTAATAGTAATAAAACAATACACTTTCAGTTTTATGATTATATTGCTTAATAGTAATAAAACAATACACTTTCGGTTACGAATGTGTGTAACAATCCCTTAAAAGCAATTAAATTACCAACTTATTCGCCTCAGAAAGTGTTTGATTGTAACCGTTACAGTGTTATCATATTTAATGATAACTTAATTGCAAATATACTAAGTGAATAGTTTTTATTCTATAGTGGTGCCTACACAGAGCAATAATTTCAGCCGTCGTCTTTACTGGTACAAGATGCATGGAAAACAGGTTTCAGTCCCAGCTACCTTGATCAAGGTTTCATTGACTGTTTTATTACTACCTGAACTAAAATGTCAATGAAATAATAATAATAATACTCTCTAACCGGTTTTTCATTTCCTGTTGAAGTATTCGAGTAAACTAAATATCAGCCCCTAGTACAACCCACAACCTGGAGGACCAGGGGCACTGATTTCGGGGCACACAACCCCTAGACCAGCCGCCTTTTCGGCGCCTGATGAGCCCAGCCTGCCCATTCTAAATTAAGAAATTAAAGTGAAAAAAGAAAGACTTCCTAGCCCTCGAGTACTCTAATACCGTCGGGGTCAGAAAAGAAAAAAGAGTCAGTCAAGAGAGGAAACATTAAAGAAAGGGGGATCTCACACAAGACAAGTTGAAGGAAAGTGAGAATACAGCTAGGGCAAATCGGGGTTGCCAAACCCTTATCCACAAGATGTGGACCCCTAATGTATATACCCCTGGATGTGATATCTCATATAGGAAGGATAACGATGTCGAGAGAAAGTTGCTTAAATTTTGTTATAAGTGTGGAAAAATAAGACAACTATTGAAGAATAAAACGCAGAGGGAGACACAGCTAAAATTCTCTAATGTTGTGGATGTGCCGACTTTAATGTATGGACGTGAAACACGGACTCTCCTGCAAAAAGATATTTCAAAAATACAGGCCTTGGAAATGAAATATTTAAGAGCAGTTAAGGGATGTAGTTTGAGAGATCATCTACGAAACGACGACATAAGGAAAGACCTAGAGTTACAGTAGGTTCTAGAGAGAATAAAGGAATACAGGCAGAATTGGAAGTCCCATGTGGAACGCATGATAGACACGCGTATTTCTAAACAAACGTTTAAATATATGACAATGGGGACGTGAGATCGTGGAGGACCCTGGAAAAAAATGGTCAGAGACTCTGTAAAGTCGTAACGGGCTGTAGCCTAAGCCATGTAGTGAAGAAGAAGAAAAAGAAGAAGAAGAAGAAGAAGAAGAAGAAGAAGAAGAAGAAGAAGAAGAAGAAGAAGAAGAAGAAGACTTTTTGATTAAACTGTCATAATATTGCAAGCAATGTTGTGAAAATATTGTGTTAGAATTCAGTACGGAAAGAAAAACTCAAATAGCTATCTTAGTGATTTTTAGCACCATCGTCAGAACAAATAAATCATCAGATACCGTACCTGTTTCTACGGCTTTCACGGCCGGTGCCAACATTGTTGAAAATAAAATCCGGGCTGTTGGGCCGTAGTCTACTAAAGTTGTTATTCTCAAAGACGTTTTTTCAGACGTTTCGACCTCACCTCTGGAGGCCACCTTCAGTGATGAAACGATTCTACACAACTGACACGGTGTTCGTCAGTAACCACAGATGCCAGCTGGCGAGATATAGCAAAGAAAACGTGTGTTGCGGGGAAGGTGGTAGAGATTAGTTTCATGCTCTTCTCTCTTGTTACAGTTTTAACGTAACACTTTCAGAAGCAATGAGTAAACACCTAGCTTCTCCAGGGTCGGATTAGAAGCGCGCCGTGCCCTGACTGGTGCCCCCCTCCCGATTCAAAATTAAACCTTTTATCCATTATTTACACTGATAAATGGCACACATAGTTTCGAAAGTTAACAATTATTTTATTAAATTCTCAAATTACAACAAATATTTAGCTAAATAGTGATTATAATGAACATAGTGGTACTTGAGCTTAGAAAATACTAATCGATCCATTTTTTTTCTTGATTTTGCCTTAACGGAGTCTTGTATAATTTCTTCTAAATTGAGCGAGTCAAGTATCTCGCTTTCAATATTGTACTGCTGTTAAAATACAACACAGTACATAAGAATGAAATAATAATTTTAAAAGAGAGAATATATAAATTTAATAGTATGGTGAACATATGTTAGGATTGTAAACAAAAAAACTGAGTGTTAGTCACGACCAACATAGAGGTAGACTCCAATATTATATAGAACAGCATTAAGAAATATGTGTTGACAATTATTATATTAAATTGGAAATAAACATTCAAATAAAATGAAAGATTAATAGAATAGTAATCTAAAATATACTAATTATATGGATACTGTAAAAAAACAAATAAATGTAATTAATAATAATTAATAAAATTATATATGTTGTTAAGAGTCATATGATGGAAAGATGTGACGAATGTAGTTAGGTATCTAAATGGCAAATTGTAAATTGTTAGATTTGAATTGTATTCAAATGGAAGAAAATTCGTTTAGTTTAATTTTATATTTAAGAAAAGCCACATCAAGGAGTCTATTTTTATATTTAATCACATAAACATCTAAGAGTGGTCTTGTAAAAGAGTTTAATTTTGTATTTAATAAAGGAAACCTTTAAAGAAAGGGAGTTAACATGATATTGAATTTAATAAACATACAAGAGTATAAATCTGTAACATTGAAAGAATTATAATTTTTATACAACTTAATAAACAACAATATTTCAAGAAGTCTGAGTATATCATTTATAGAACGCCGAACTAAAAGAAGAAGCCTGTCCTGGAAGGTAGTTTGAGTGTCAATACAATAAAATTCGATATTCCGAAGAAGTATCAATTTAGTAATCATAGAAGAAAATATAATTCAACATTTAATCTAATAAGAAATCCCAGAGAAGGAACAAACCACGAAGCCTAACATTACCTTTAAGATGATAAACATCAACTAGAATTGAACCCGTTGCAGTTGTGAAGAGACTATCATTTATATGGTAGATATTCTTACCTTGTTATTTA
Source organism: Magicicada septendecula (assembly GCA_034769895.1). Lineage (NCBI taxonomy): Eukaryota > Metazoa > Arthropoda > Insecta > Hemiptera > Cicadidae > Magicicada > Magicicada septendecula. The sequence goes on along the minus strand of CM068370.1, from coordinate 35,312,416 downwards.
TTAAAAAATGTATACACTAACGTTATTTGGTACGGATTAAAGAAAAGGATAAATCATACACAGTGTTAAATAATATAAATCAACTTAATTGTTAACCCTCAGATAGAGTTTTCTTTTTACGAGCAGATAGAAATACCACACAAATAATAAAATAATTACAGTACAATATTCAACCTTGCTAACTCATCTCCCATAGGTGAACTCAACATAACTTTTATCGTTTTAAAGCATAAAATGCTCTTTCAGATTCCCAGTTAGCAATTGGAATCGTGACAAGCAGGCGATAAGTAATGTATAAATTCGAAAATACATCTATCATTTTACAATCAATAATCCAGTTTAATACTTTAAGCGGACAAACTGTAGTATTATGGAATCTATCGTCTTCATTCGAACGATTTTAAAAAAAAACCTCTTTCTTGCAATTTTACTCGTGGCACAAAGTGCTCAATTCTACTAGATCGTCGAAAATGTGCACACATCTTTTTATGATTTCGGATTGAGGACATTTTTTGAATTAGGTCTGTATGGTGTGACAGTTGAGGTCCTGATGCTCGGTGCTGTAGCATAGCCTAGCTTTATGGATAATCTGCTACACTGAGCTTCTGCACTACTTAACTCCATGACTGTGACTACTGAATCGGTACTGTTTCGACGCCTACAATCTGCTTTCGATATACGACCCTACCTGCGCTTGTCGCCGCCGGTTATCGGAGTCAGACAACCTGCCTGCACTCTAAGTGTACTCTTACGTGCATTGTGCAATTGTCCGACTGCGGTTCATTTCGTGGTTTCACTTGTTCTTATGTGACTCACACGTGATCCTACTTGTCATTATCATATTGTAGTACCCATCCGTTCATTTCCGGTTGAAGGAAAACCGCGAGTCTCCAACATCATCAAAGGTTCCTCAGATAATTGCTAATTCGGCACGTCATTCTATAATATCCTAACACCAGCCATATACAGTTTGAACCTGTATGAGCGCATTATATGACGCTATTGATAACGTTATATGATATTACAAGACAACTTAGCGCTTAGCCGCAATTGGCTGCCCAGCATTAAGAGAGTCCTTGTAACATATCGAAGCTGTAGATTTATGACACATAATAACGCGGTTTACGTCAGCACAGATGAGCTTCGGTCGCACGTATCACAGAGATAATAACTTTAATCTTCTTACCTGTATTGTTTTACAGCTGATTCATCGCTTTACTGCCTGATACGGGCGTAATGTCTCACTCTTCGTCCCTCTTTCGCTTTTCACTGTCTCTCCTTGTTTTTTCTTCCGCGTCCTAACGGTATGTTCAATCGTGATAGTTTATACAGTCAAGTGAAATCACGCACACGCACACTTTCTTCTTCATTCTTTCTTCCTCTTCCTCCGTGTCACGCATGTCTCCTTGCTTGATCGATTATATTTGGGAATGCATCGGGCCCTCTCATACGAAGAGCACTGTTCACCTTTTCGTATGCGCTAACAAACACACGCGCGCGCGCGGACACATACACGCGATATTGTATTTCACTCTCTTCCTCTTTTTCTTTCACTATCACTTACTATTACTCACCCAATTTCTCTCCCTCTCTTCCCCTCTGCTGACTATCTGTAGCATTCATTAAATCAGGCACAAAAACATCAACATACTGAAAGCAGGGGAATCCGTACGGTTTCCTACGACCCACACTGTGACTCGCCGTACACTCTCAATCTCTCTACCCTCTCTCTCTCAATCTCTCTCTCTCTCTCTCTCTCTCTCTCTCTCTCTCTCTCAATCACTCTCTCTCTCTCTCTCTCTCTCTCTCTCTCTCTCTCTCTCTCTCTCTCTCTCTCTCTCTCTCTCTCTCTATCTTCCCATTTTTCCTCTACTCTCCATCTTTTACACTTATTTTCACTCGTAGTGACTCACGTTCTTTTCTTCCTATTAATCGATTATAAATGCTTGTTTGTTGTCAACAAACTAAAATAGAGACAATCTTTCATGCCCATAATAGGCCTACGTGCGCCCCCTCCACACACAAACCACGTGTTCTTTCTGTTTGTATGTGTGTCTGTGTCATTCTGCCCCCCTCACACTCTCTCTCTCTCTCTCTCTCTCTCTCTCTCTCTCTCTCTCTCTCTCTCTCTCTCTCTCTCTCTCACTATGTTTCTGTTTTTCTGGCTTTTGATTTTCAGATTGATTAATAACTTATAGTTTTGCTGTAACAAGTTCAGTAAAGAGCATGGGAGAACAGAAAGGATGATTTTATATCATTTACATAAAAATTATTTTATATTACAGTATTAGGTTTCGAATTATGTATAATATAATAATATGTATATACATAATAAATATTTTTTCAAATAATAAATACTTCTGCAAGTACTACTTTATTAAACTGTATTGTTATATTTTTATTTCACGCACGTTATTCTGTATGTTCAGAGGTTTCTTTATGAATGTAAGATGTTCATTTCGTAATTCATAAAGAAGCCACAGGAGATAAAGAACAATTCTGTGAAACGCGCGTCAGGTAAAAACATAACAATATAATTTAATAAAATAATATTTGTAGAAGTATTTTTTTTTCGTATCGGCCATCTAAGGACCACATGCCAATTTCAATTCTTTACTCTTTGTTCTTTTCTTTTTTCCAATATTCTTTCATCTTCTCACTGTGTCTCTTCTTCCTGTCTTCAGTCCACTTTGAACCTGCGTTTTTATCTCTCCTACCCTCGACTCCCTCCATTTTCAACACTTTTGCCCGAAAAACGTCTCTGTCAATTGCTTCTTCTGCGTGTATATTATTTTTTCCTAAATCGTTTTTGACTTCTTTAATCCAACTTGATGTTGACTTCTTCCCCCACAGATTTTTAAAGATTTGCTTTGTCAACCTATTTTGTCGTCCATTCTATATAAATGTCCAAATAATAATAGTCTTCTTTTTCTCATTGTAGCAGTTATATTTTCTATAGTTTAATATATTTCATCATTACTTCTTAATTTCCAACCTTCTGAAGTTTTTCGTGGGCTAATAATTTCCTAATAATTCGTCTTTCCAATATTTCTAGTTTTTCTAAATTATAATTCAATGCTAGACATTCACTTGCATATAGGCATTCTGGCAGAAGTATTTATTATTTGAAAACATATTTATTACATAAAAACTTGTAAGAAATGTTGAAGAGTTATATATAAACATACACCTATCATAGAGAAAATATACGTTATGTGTATGTAAGTGTTCGAAGAACATAAACAATTGGTAATAAACGATGGATGGTCGGCAATCCTCCAACAACGTAAACCACAAAACGTTTCAAACTTAATGGAGTTGCTCTTAGCGATCTCCTATTAAGCTTTCGGATGATAGCAGACGTTGATAAAGAGATTATACGATTTTCAAGATGTAGGCCTACACTTTCCTCCTCAAGATTCCTTGCAAGCTTTTGCATTTACTTGTTTACTGACGTCATTCGTGCTCCAGCAGCAGCTCAAGCTCAAGAAGTACTGTTACTGCTGAACAATCACAGCCACCGGGCTGTTAGGCTGTGGTCGGTTACTACTATATAACAACGACATCGTCGGTAACGTTTCGAATCCTACCCTCGGGGATCTACGTCAAGTCACCGTCGGGTATCGTTCGGTCCAGATCCGCCGTAACTGTTTTTACAACAATTACAACGATCTTTTTTTTTCGGCCTGAAAAAGATCGCCGAGGGTTTGATTCCAAACGTTGTCGACGATGTTGCTGTTATTGTTCTATAGCAAACGACCACAGCACAGCCTAACGGCCCATTTTGTAATCACTTTTTATATATATATTATATATACTGAGATAATACTGACACCGGTCTTATGAAGTTACGACAAAAATTATAACATAATATTAATTAATACCAATATATATAACGTTAGGCCTATTTGTTATTTGTTAACATTTTTATTCTCATTCTACTTCTTCCCTTTAATGAAATATAGGCCTAGACGCCAATTTCGGCATCCTTGCTCTCAGCGTGTCCTTCCACCCTTGCTTTGTGGTGACAGATAATTTTGAGTTAATGTTGTTCTTTATTCTGTCTAGATGTCATCATCTTCTTCTTCTTCTTCTGCACTACAAGGATTAGGCATTTGCCTACTCCGTCCTCACAAACTTACGACCACCGTTTTCGTGGTCTTCCTATATCTCTTTTCCTCCTTGGGTTGTAGTTAAGTATTTTTTTGGGTATTCTCCCACTTCCCATTCTATTTACGTGGTGTTTCCATCTTTCTTTATATTCAGTTATTCTTTCAATTATTGCATATACATTTAGTTCATTTCGCACGTCTTCATTTCTTACTAAATCTCTTCTTGTGCAGCCTTTGACCCGTCTCAAAAATCTAATTTCTGCTGTCTGTATTTTGCTGTCTCCTTTTTTAGTATTTATCCAACTTTCACTCCCATACATAAGTACAGGTACAGCCATCGTTTTATAAAATGTAATCCTTGTGTCTTTTCGTGTTTTGTTATTTAGTGTTCTATTTATTGTGCCACATATTGCCTGGAACTTACTTATTTTATTTTCCATGTCATTGTCATAATTGTAGCTTGTATCGCAGCCCAAGTATGTAAAATTTGATACTTGTTCGATTGGCTTGACAATTATTTTCGACCTAACGGGATACTTGCCTTGGAAAGACATAACTGGATGTCGTCTTCACTAATAAAATTAAGATCTTTATATTATTTCCGATCTGTTCATTCCGTAGCTGTCCCTCCCAGGAGACCCTTTCCCACAAATCAAGATTTTTGTTTCCGTGGATTGTATGCGACTGACATCTTCCTTAGTCAACACCAATGTTTGCTCCCATACATTAACACTGCCACAGCCATGATTTCAGAGAATTTCAGTAGTGTTTCGTGTAAGCTTCTCCTCTTAACGTTTTCACCGTTGTGCCGTACATGGCTTTAAATCTCTTCAAATGACTGCCGCATCCCCAAACAACTATTTGACTATAAGCCGAAGGGACGGAGGGGTGTGGGACGTCCGATGAAGCGCTGGAGTGACCAGCTCTAGACGTTGCCTGTTTGAAACCAGAACAAACCATCCTTGGTTTAATTAATAAATTAATTTACCTTCAATAATCCGCCGTGTGACTTCTTATAAATCTTTTCTATTACGCGTTTCGGAGACTATGCTCCATCTTCAGATTGTAAAATAAAACTATATAACTTTTACGAGATCGTTGATTAATAAAATGTCAATTTGCATATGAACTGTACGCGATGTTGGGTGCGCAACCGTTCGAGTTCAATCTGCTACTGAACGGTTGTTACTTTATCGTAGTGTTAGCGAGCAGGCTCAAGGCGGTATCTTACAAGCGGTTGGATCCAAAGTTCAGTTGATCATGTAATACGAAATCGCGGCTGCTTAGGTTTGCGTATGCACCATAAATTTCGAACTCCTCCAAGGCATTCAAGAAACGGCCCTTCTTACATACATGCAACGGTATTAAGTTGGAATTAAAGTCTGTGTAATTATGATTGTGTGAGGTCAGGTGTCGGGCGTAATTAGATTTGATGCTGTTATCATTTCTTATTTTCTTGGGTATATGTTCCCGAAAACGTTTGAGGAAACCTCTCCCCGTCTGTCCAATATAGAAGCAATTGCAATCATTGCACATTAATATCTGAAGATGGAGCATAGTCTCCGAAACACGTAACACGTTATATAAGAGATTTATAAGAAGTCACACGGCGGATTATTGAAGGTAAATTAATTTATTAATTCGATTAAGTGATTTGGATACCAGATTAAACATGAATATTGAACTTGGTTTAATTCTTGCAGATGATGATGATACCTGTTTAATCGGACTGTCAGTAACTGACATTTTTAACCGTGGAACCATAACCCAACCTTGGAATCATTTTTAACCTTCAACCTTGGAATGCTATAACCTTGATTCTATCGTTGGAGATAACTAGATTATATTTGGAAACAATTAAGTTCGATTTTTTGAAGAGATATCTGTAGTCCACCCTCTGAGTACTTAATATTGTAAGGATTTTTAATAATAATGTAAAATTTATTTGTTTCAGCTTCGTATATTAAACCGTGCAAAAGAAACGACCCAAACTTAAACAAATGTGTGAGGGATATATTAATTAATTTGAGGCCCCACCTTTTAAAGGGAATACCCGAATTCAAGGTCCCGCCCTACGATCCGATGTATCTGCCGAAGGTAGTAATCGACCAGGGTAACTCTCAGGCCGTCTCCTTCAAGGCTACGTTCAAGGACATGAAGACTATCGGAGCAAGCAAGATGGAAGTGAGGAATATGAAGTAAGTTCTGGAAAACGTGTTATGCAAGTTTACTAACATAAGTAGTGATCGATTATATGACTCGATTATGTAAACAAATAAGCACAGTACATAGAATGTCACTGCATTACAACAAAAAGTTATTTTCGAGGCATACTTTTATTCGTTGTTTTATGAAACGTATGTTTCAACAGTCTTGAAAAGATATAACAAATGTTACCAATAGGTTAGGAAAAAAAAACAAATTTTACCACTGTTGGTCATTGTATAATCATTATAATTTTACACAGCAACATTCCGTGAAATCTTTTTCAGCCGTTGTGAGCAATGTGAAAATCAACAGAAAAAACAGACAAAAGATAAAACACATTCTCTATCTCGAAGCCAAAAGTCCAAGTAATTTTTTAAGCGCATAAAATCGGCAAACTGAATAAAGAATATTATTGAGCATAAAAGTATTAATAACTTGTAAGCCTGCCACAGTTTGTATGCGTTTAGGTGTTCAAAATAACGTTTTTTCAGCTTTTTTTTTTGTTAGTCCTATGTAACATTTATTGCAAGCTTGGCATTCAATTTTGTATATACCGTTAGTTGTTGTATTGTCTTTGTTGTGTGAGCTATTTAGATTTTGTAATTTATTTTTATTAGTTTTGTATGCTAGTTTTACAAAAAACCAATTTACTAAATCCAATTTAGCCACACATGCAATAAACACAGGACATGAATTCCCAGACATAACCAATGTGTCACTAATAAAACATATACCACACAAAGGCACCATAATGAACATTTGGGAAAATTTACAAGTATACAAACATAAAACGCAAAACAAACTAATACCAGAACAAATACAAATCAATACAAAACATGACACAATATTCAAAGCACTCAACATCGAAAATACACAAAATACAAATACATATACCACAAACACACACAATAATACAACTTTAAAATACCAAAGACCAACAAACAACCTTAATAGCATCCAGCAGCCAACACACAAATATTTCACCAGACACAAATAGTTATTAGTAAACCAATTATAGTGTATAAATATTAAACCTAGTAAGTAAAAAGACATTGGTTATAGCATTAGGCTATTGAATTAGAGGGAGGTCTGCGAACCTCAAGCAGTTATTTTGTGTCAGAACTACAAAATATAAGTGACATCAGAATTACTAATATAATAGTATTAAGCAATAATTATAAAAGTTAAGTGGTTTAATAATATAAGATAGTGAAAAGAACAGTGATAAACATTATAAAACAGTGTAGAATGAAAGTGAATAGGAAATGTACCTAGTTATAATATACCCTGTGAATAAAACATATAAGTTATATAAACCAACTATAGTTAATATAAAAAGGTGTATAATGATTAATAATAGTGAAATAATACGTTACAAAGTAATAATATACATTATTGACGAAGAAAAAATAAGATTCAACGGAATCATGTTAATTATAAAATATGAAAGCGAACCTGTGACCTATAAATATAATTTATCCAAGAGCTGTGCTGAATGAATAGGTATTTTGTAAAAAGAAATTGAAGAATATTCTAAAAGAAGCCAGTACAAATTAATTTAATGCTGGGCATTTTTATAAAATAATTGATGATATAAAAGGAGAAAAAAAACTGTAGAAATAACGAGGAGAATAATGTTTTAATGGAATACACTGAAACTTTGAAGGCCCGAAGATAAATATCAAGCAATAATCTGTAAATGAAACTACAAATTTGGTGAGATTGTTCCATCATGTTGATACAAACATTTGATCAAACATTACTCAATTTAAAGAGCAAGAACAGTGATACAGTATAACAAAAACAATATAAACATTATAATTATGAATATTATTTGTTCACTATAATTATTATTATTATTAATAGTTCCTGTTTAAGTTGTTTTTTTTTTGTATGATCCAAAGGACCCATGACTCCACATGCATAGACACACCAAATTACTGAACCCTATTTATAATTATCATATTTTATTTTATATGTATGACTTGGACAGTAAATAGACTTTAATTTTATATTAACCCTGAGAAAAAGACTTTTCATGTTATCAAACCGAAAAGAGCTACAACCTAAGAAAGGGACATTGAATGTTAATACATTTAAATATATGTCAAAGAGAAAGTAATAATAAATTGTATTGAATTTGAGACAAGAAAGAATAAAGGAGTTTAATTGTTTATTTCATTAGCAGTAAATACCAGGTAAACGTTACAAAATTGGCACCAACAACTTGGGGCTGCAGAATATATTTATATTGAAGAAGGGTAAGATTAAGATTTAAGACTTATATTATAAAACATATAAACTATGAAACCCAGAGTAATCAAAATAAAATAAAGGAACGTTATAGTATGTATATATATACCGCACCCACACAAATAATACCAATTTAATCTACCAGTAGCCAACAGGAAACCATAACAATAACGAACCTGAACACAAATATTCAACAAGATCAAAACTAAGTTGCTAAGTTGCCTGAGGATGGGAAAAATGTCTAATTTCCGAAATGTGGTCCAAGTAAGGAAACAATATATTAAAATAGTATAAAATATTAAAGAAATTATAATTATATACAGTCTATATTGCAACAATACATATATTTGCATATTTGCCCAGGGCGGTATGTTTAATATGTAATTAGCATAGCAAGTATAAGGAACAGTTGTAGACAGTTTTGTGCAAGAAAATGCAGGAATTGACAAAATCTGACCTGTCGAAAAACGTACACCTGCCGCCGCGTAAGATACAGCATGTGTGTGTTTGTGTGTGTGAGCCAGCTGTGACCCGTTTTGAACGACGCGATGGGGTGATGTGCTACGAATGGTTTGTTCCAATTATTCAGGTCTTAGCAGGATTACAATAAACTAATTACATGTGTTAAACCTGTTAGCAAAGACTTACGCCAATTATAAAGACATCATTGCATTAATGAATTCTTAACGAATGTAGTAATGTAAAATTTATTTCCAGAGGTGCAATATTAATGATGCTATTTAATTAATATTAATTACTAGTTTAATTAAAGAGTAATTAATATGTGTGGTATATGTGAGTGACCAGAGAAAAATTAATGAGATCGCTCATGTGACGAATATGGTCATAAGTTCGCGATAATTAACCAAAAAGTGAGTGTAATAAAAAGGACGCTCTGGAGTGAACTGACCATCTCTAACCTGTCGAAAGCAGGAATATTCCTGTCAAATCGCCACCAGTATAACACCACTGGCAACTTTGGGCGATCAGACACTCGGACTCAACAAATCTACAGGACGTTACGCTGCCCGTTTGCCGATCGACTTCTGGACACACACGCACACTACCACACTCACACCAAGATGTAAGAAGGAATTCTGAAGCATTACCAACAACATCGCATTTAGAGACAACGACCACAGCACCATCATCAACATCATCATCATACTCGCAGCATTCTGGACACACACACACACACACACACACACACACACACACACACACACACACACACACACACACAACGGTAACGGCAGATATACGCAGGTGATACAAAAACAATTATATTTTATTGTGAAGAGAGCTCTCGAAAAAGAACTTAAATATGAATATAATAATTAGAGTTTTAAGATTAAATAATACTTAGATAAGAGAGTAAGTTAACAAGCAAATCTAGTAAAGAAATAATAATCTTTTGTAGTATTTTTGGGTGTGTCAGTAGAAGCCCATAATAGATTGGAAGTAAATGGTAGATTAATTTATTTTTGTTTATAGCAACAATAAATTCATTCTTGAAACTTAATCTTATTTTGTTTGTAACTGAGTTGCTATCAGTATTTAAAAGTTGAGTTAATTTCAGACATACAGAAATAAACAGAATTTAAATAACTTGTTTAACATGTTGTTTAGTCAATAAGATTATATGGGTGTTTATTTTTTTGTCGTATGTTATGAATAGCATTGCAGGTTACAGTATATTTGTAACACTTATAAAGGTAAATAGTTATGTGTCTAATGTTTGAATTTTAATATTGAAATATTTTTTCTGTTAATTAATAAATCTTAGAATGGTTATTTGAACGGTTTTAAATGATTTATTTCATGGCAACAACATCTCACTCCTCTTTAAAAACTATTTAATTATTGTGCAACTACATATACTTAACGCAACGAAAGAAACAAATCCTGCGACCTGGCCGGCGTAATACATATTTAGTTGCGTTGAGTACATGGTAGTATATTTGTATAATTGTTGTAACGTTGCAATATAATAACAATATTAATAGAATCAACTTGATTACTCCACACATTTGAACACTTTTTTTGCATAAGCATCCTTAATAAACAAACATTTTCTATAGTGCACATGCACAATTGTATATTGTGCTACACACACGCGCGCACACACGTGTGTGTGTGTGTGTGTGTGTGTGTGTGTGTGTGTGTGTGTGTGTGTGTGTGTGTGTGTGTGTGTGTGTGTGTGTGTGTGTGTGTGTGTGTGTGTGTGTGTGTGTGTGTGTGTGTGTGTGTGTGTGTTCGTTTACATATTATTCGTTATTATATTGTGTTTGACTATACCTGTAAGTTATTTTGTTTTCTTTTCAGCGTAAAACTGGAACCAACACCTCAGATCGATATAGACGTTAGAATTCCACACCTTAGAATGATTTCAAATTACGAAATCAACGGGAAATTTTTGGTGGTGCCCGTCCAAGGAAAAGGAAAGAGCGATGGAAACTTCAGTGAGTATAACTGCAAGGAAAGCCTACACAGTTATCTTTGGCCACCTCTTCTGTTTTAATATTTTCGTATCTTTTTCGCTGAGAAGTTACAAATAGAGAAATTTTAACATTAGTTTTTAATTGCTAATCATATATATATTACTATGATTTTAGCTAACCATTTTCTGCAGTCAGTTGTAAATTTCTAAAGAAAAAGAGAGAATGGCCCGACATACTTGACATAATGAGTTTTAGAAATAATATTCGTATTGTACAGTGGAAACAAGATACAGACACAAATGAAGTCACTAATTACAGAGTGTAATTACCAACTTTAACTTTAATGTCACAAACAGCAGTTTGAAATCAACAAGGTACTCTCATACAATAATTCAAGTTACATTTTCCTACACGTAATAATAATTGCCAACTATTAGAGTCCTGCACTAATTATAAACCAATAATAACTTTCCACTAATCCGCAACAAACAATCACTTGATCCGCACTCTACAATATCGCCAGCTGTAACTAACTGACTAAGCCGGCCGCTGTTGCTTATATAGGTCCCGCAGAGGTTCGAGAATAATTTACCATTCTCCTGGCCGCGTGTCAGCATAATTTGCGTAGTTACGAGTGCTCTCGAACAGTCTGGAGTTAGTGGACATCCTTGACACAGACGCCCCATGATGGGCGCATCACACGTAATTGTCGTAACAATATTAAAACTTTCAGATCGTAATAATATAAAATAAAAATGTATAATATATAATTAATATAAAAACCGGATTAAATCCATTAACCGTACATAGGCTTTGCAGGTATTCGTCACTGCCCGACCCAAGAATACCGAACGAACTGTCTATTACTTCTTCGTACGTTCTCTAAGAAATTAAATTAAATATAATTTGGTGTCTAGAATTGAGATACCTTTTAATAGAATCGAGAAAATTTATGTTGGTCGTACAAATTAATATAGAATTCACTTCAGCATTAAAAAGAAAAACAGAGTAAGAAAATATGGTATTAGAGATATTAAAACTTTATATCTTAGCAGCAGCTTAACGCGTAGCTTTCCCTTCACGACAACGTCGGGTAGGCCCCTATTTTCAACATCCCGATTTCCCCGTCTCTTTTTGCTTTCTGAAGTTCTGAAGTTGCTGTATTTAATTGAAACAACAAAAATTATAGAAATGGGCTAGGTATATTTTTAAATTTTATTGTCTTTGAGTGATGTGTCGGAAAAGTAGACATGTGTAGACAAAAATGTAAGAGATGTAATGTGTGTTTTTCAAAGACCTTTGTAGTAAGCGGTAGTTTTAAACTAATTATATAAAAGTAAAAGACTCCGCATCGGCCACACGCTACAAACTCACAAGCACATCTTCACAAGTGAGCTTCCTGCTAGATCCACTCACAGTGGCACGGTTTTGTCAGCTTTCCATCTCGTTTCAGAGTGCCCTACTCTTCAACATCTGCAAAGCAAATTTAATATCCCTTCAGATGTTAGGAAAAGTTTAAATGACTGCAGCCGCCAATATACTTCTCCTCATAAAAGAGATTCAGTTGTTAGCAAAAATATAGGAACGAACTATGAAAATTATAAGAACATTAAAAATTGTGTAATTAAGTTAATGGATTGATAGGTGTTCGAGATTGTTATTACTGTTTTATTTATTATATATATTTATTATTATATAACTTGTTGTCACATTTATTGTTATATATTGTTTGTCGTTGAATATGTTATTACTTATTGTTATATGATGTTACTTAGTATTATATTTATATTTATGTTATATATCTGCATGATGTGTATTTATAATGTTTGTGTTGTGGGGGGGAGGGTAATACTTCTCATTTTATTTTACATAATTTAAACAAATATTTTTATTTGTCTCATTTATTTGCATTATCTGGTATTTAAAAAAATATTTAATATATGTTACTGAATCTGTATAAGAATCTGTACAAATTCATTTTTATAATTTTTGTGGTCGCTAAGGACCGTTGCTGTTGCAGAGACCTTATAAACAAATAAATTTAAATAATAATACTTCTTCTCCTCAACGGGAACTAATTTGTTTCTAAACTAAAAACATGCGTACACATAGTTCAAGTCAAATTAAAATATTTATGAATTCGAGAATATTTTCAAGCACTGACCTGAAAATAAATGGAGTATACAACATGAAAAATATTCTTAAAATAATATAAAAGCCTATATGGCGAGTTAGAAACCTCCAAACTTAATATGTTAGGTGGGTATATTCTCACGTAGACTTTTGCGGCCGGAGTCCATAAAGTTTTTAAAGTCTTCTTCCGGTATGGACCGCGTCAAAATGTCTTGTATGACAACGTTGCACTCGTATTACAGTGAGTATGCTCAAGTCTGTGTGTCGAGGAGGCTGACAAACAAAGTCAGTTATACATAGTGTAGAAGTGACGGTCCGGTCCAGTTCAGAGTAGGATTCGCTTGCCAGCCTCATCGTCGCCTGAGGATACTCATTGTAAGTTAGTATGAATGAAACGTTGTCATACAAGATATTTTTAACGCGGTCCATTTCGGAAGAAGACTTTAAAATACCTCAGGTGAGTTCTCTTAACCCGAAGCCATTCGCCAGACAGCTCTCTTAGTTAGGCTAGTCTATCTGAGCACTCAGGATAATGTAGGGCTATTGCGTGTAACATAATACGAAATGACTTATCTCTTCTAATATCACGTGTGCATGTTTCAGCTGAGGTTACCGCACACATCAGGTTGATAGGAAGGTTCATCACCAAAAACGGACAGAAGTATATCCAAATCACCAGCCATAAGATCAATCTGCGAGTCAAGAAAGCCAATTTCTACTTCGCTAACCTCTTCAACGGTAACAAGCAACTGGGTAAGTGAGGGAATCACACCGGGGGAAGGGGGTAGTTTATCTTGGTAATATTTACTGTCGTCTCTCTTGGCGCTTGACGATGTTTCAGCGCTCTACAAAACATCTCCAGTAATTTTTCAATTGATATATACTATTTCCGTTCTTAGTTCAGACCTGATGTAAACAAGCCCAATTACCAAATCTGAAATGCTGTTGGTCAGGGGCGTTGACACTGTTCACACAATAATATATTACGCGCATGTGCAGAGTGTCTGTATGATTATGTGAGACTAAAATCGTACACCACTTAAACGGGGCAAGTCGTTTTAAGACTTCCTTATAACTCTATACTGAATCCTATTGAATTAATATGGAGCCAGTTGAAAGGATATGTTGCCCGTCATAACACAATATATAAAACCTGCCTGATATACAAATAATTGATAGAGAAGGGGGTAAATGAAACAACGGGGGACAAGTGGCGTTATTGTATCGAGCATATAATCAAGGAAGAAGATAATGACTGGGAACTGGCCCACATACCGACGTCGTTATGGACAGTTATAAATAATAACGCTGACTCAAGTGATGATACGAAGTTCCGACACAGATATGGAAGGTACTGAATTACTCTCTGTCAGCAACTGATAATGTACAGCACACTGGTAATTATCACACATTCTGTTTTCGTTTTAAATAAACTTTACTTTTTGTTTTGTTGCGATTTTTAAACGATTAATAAAAAAGCAGTTAATTGGTTTTATAAAATATTTCACTCTCGGTATGACACAGTCACTCAAATATTAATTTGGCCAGAACAAATTATTAAAATTTACATGTGCTTATACAGTAGCAATATTATAATATGTACGCTGGCCTGTCAGTATTACATGTTTTGTCAGCATGACACGCCTCTAATTCAAGCAGCAAATAGTGTTTCAGGTGTGCCATGCATGTTTGTTTACATCATGATTAAACTAAGAACGGAAATAGTATAATTGTTTTATCATTTGGTGTTGGACATGAGACCATTCAAAACAGTTTGTAAACATCTCTTTTGTAACCCTTTGTCATTTTTTTTATGGAGAAAAACTCATAAATTTCAATTTATTTCAATGGTAGTTATCCTCAGTGTTATCAAAATTCTTCATATTGAATTTTTTCATTGGCATTAAGAGTTAATAAGCTGGCACTGACAAAATAAGTCTTTATATCAATAATGCCACTGCCATTATCGTCTAATTAGTGCCAAAAGCAAGTTACTGAAGTAAGAATAATAACTAGTGAAGACTTCATGTTGCAAACGATTTTTCGAGTTCTTCTTTCTATAGCACAGGAGTAGTTCAGAAAGACAAGGTAGGTTTCGTTATGTGAGCCGTACGGATGCAATCAAACTGCGTCTAGAGGATCGGGAACTTTGTCTACACGTTGTTATCAAAAAATTACTCGCCCGAGAACGCTTTGGTTATTTTAGGCCCCTTTTATGCACTCGCGCGTCATTTTGCGGTGTGTTTTGTAAAACAACGGAAGCAAGTGAAGCTGTTTACACATCACAACACATATCACTGCGGTATCATAGGCTATTTATATGTAACATCAAACCCGAGATACTCAAAGTGAGAAAATTGCTCCAGGACTGTCTTATGTCTTAGAACTTATGTTTAATCAAACCGACTCTCTTCCCCAGCGCGCCATTGCCTTCTTTGTCTTCTATGCTGACATCCTGGCACCATACACTATTACTACTTTATCTCAACTTGAGGATAAGTTTTTCTTTTTTTGGAGGTCGTGTTCAATTGTTACAGTAAATAACAAATAATCCGCCAATAACAAAACGTAGTATTCATTGATTCCCATTAATGCGACGCTACTCTATTACCATTTCATTAATGTGTCTGTTAAAATGTGTAGGAGATAAGGAGCACTCTTGTCTTAACACTCTATTATTTTTACGTAATATACTTCGTAGGCATACACAGACGGGATCAATGTTGTTAGAATTCATTCCAAAGCTGTTTGGCCGTGGCCCATTGTTTTCACCAAAAGCAGACGTTTCGGCAGTGCTATCGACTGCCATCATAAGTGTAAAATTTGTAGTTTCGCTAACGTAAAGTGGTAGACGTTAGTAACCACAGTACTGTGGTTAAGGCTGACTCTACTTTTACGTTCACCCTCATTTTCTCCACCCGTTTAAAAGCTTGTGTCCTAACAGCAGCTTGTATACACTTTTTAAATGATCAATAAAACCGTTGTTTTCCAGTACTAGCCATAATTTTGCCTCGCATGAAAAAAGCAGTTTGATTTTATGGTGCACCCGAATATCTAACCATGAGTTTGTAAGAATTTGTAAATTTGTATTATTACAAAATATAAACTTTAAAATGTAGACAACGATGTTAAAATTTTAACATAGACCACGGGTGGAATACAGAAACGTTCTTTAAGAAACAGTTCTTTCAAATTAAGTATGCACCATGGAATGCCATCGATTCCGTTTGTTCTGTCGAAATCTTATACATCCGACTCAAACTTGACTATGTTTATGAATTTACGATTACCGCAATCTGTCTTCTGACTCCTTTGCAAAACAACACGTCAGCATATAAATGAGATATTTGTATTTAATTGTAGTATTTGTAAACACTTGATTACTCACCGTCTTGTGACTTCCTTAAAACTTCCAATAACAACGCGTTCCAAGGATAAATCCTCATCATCAGGTTATAAAAACACCAACTCTTCTGGAGAAGCATCACAAAGCACTTCACGCCACGTCCCGACTAGTGAGCACGATCGACTCCATCGTTATCCCCCGAGATTATTACTGCATCGCGATTGCCCGTACCTATTTCAATATCAATGGCAGTATTATATAGACGGTTGGATTTAAAAGAGAGCTTATCGTTAAGTAGCTTGTCTGTTGACAATTTTGAGGCCTTATATTTCTAGTACTCTTCTATGGCTTCCACGTACGCTCCTTTTTTACAGTTATGGAGCAATGTAAAATTAGTTGGGAAATCCTTATAGTTGTGCAATCACCTGATGCAATACAATATTGCATCAGGTGGTGAGCAAAATTAGATTTATTCTTCCAAATGTCCCTCTTTGGTAGGGATTCTTTAAAGAGTTCGACCGACCGTCTGCCGGTCTGTCCTATATAGAATCTGCCACAGTCGTCACATGTAATTTTGTAAACACTGTTTTTCTCTTTATCAAGGAAATGAATAGTTTGTCCCAGTATTTTACGAAGGGTATTCGTGGTTTTAAAGGCCATTGTGATGTTTTGTTTTTTCAACTCGTTTTTAATTACTAGCGGCATTATGTTCGTGTACTCTATGGATATAAACTTATTATCTCTCTTAGTCGCATTAACCAATTTGCATTTTATTATCAATTTTTCGTTGGTTATGCTTTTTATAATATTATGCTTTTCATTGGATGCTTGATAATAATTTTTGATTTTTTGACGACATTTCCGGAACGATTGGTGTTTTTATAACCTGATGATGAGGATTAATCCTTGAAACGCGTTGTTATTGGAAGTTTTAAGAAGTCACAAGGCGGTGAGTAACCAAGTGTTCACAAATACTACATTTCAATTCTTATACACGTGACTTGGAGACTATAATATAATGAAATATTTGTATTCGCATTCTTTCACAGTTTAATTCCCATTACTACTATTACTCCGCGGTGCTACAGATCTTGAAAGCTCTGGCCTCCAGAACGATGTGCCTCCACTCCTCTCTATCCTGTGCGACTCTTCGCCACCTTCTGACCCCCCAGTCTTCTCAAGGCTTCATCTACATCGTCCACCCATCTCCTTCTTGGGCTCCCTCTTGCTGTTTTCCTCCTGCTCCTCCAATAAATACTTTTTTTCACTGCCCTTCCCTCTGGCATTTTTTTAGTGACCTCCCCACCTAATTCTACCTTGTTTTATTACAGTAACGTCCGGTGTTCCTTGTGTAGTTAGTTTGTACAATTCGCCATTTGTCCTAATACGGCACATTCCGGAATCTAGTACACCTCTATATATCCTCCTCAGAATCTTTCTTTTCCATCTTGTGATCATATCTTCTTGGGCTGAAGTCATGGTCCAGGCTTCTGAAGCATACAATACTAATGGCCGCAATACGTTTTCGTAAATCTAGAGCTTAGAGGTTCTAGAAATGTTTCTGGTCTTCAGGATAGGCAGCAAAGAAAAGAAGCACGTTTTTCCCAAGGCCTAGTTTGTCTTGAATTTCTGTTGCCATAAGATTTTGTTTACATCAAGAGGGACCCAAGAGGTGCTCCAGGCATGCAACAACGTATCGTAAGGCAACACCGTCGCGTGTCATATTTAAGGTGTGTTTTGCTCGGAGCGGCTGTTGCGATCATCGCCATCTACTGCTATAACCAGGTTCTCATAGTTCCGTTTTCCTCCAAGCGTCTGTCGCTAGAGGCGCTAGCGTCTCCAGCGTCAGACGCAGACCTGAACGCTCCAGGACCAGTTAGAGACGCAGTCGCGAGCGATTATTGCGTTGTGTAGCACATGCTGTATTTAAAAATTGAGTACTCCCAAAATCTACGCGTACACCAACCAACTTAAGTTGCACTCCATCGCCTGCACCGTCTGACTCTTCAGTTGGCGCGCACTCTGAGGTTTTTGTACCAGTGACGGTAGATCCCATGGAAAACCTGAGTTTGTATTTTGCAATACCAACTGGAAACATATACGACCAACAACGTGAAGATAACCATCAGCTTCCTTGTTAAAAACTCTTTCATTGTGAAGTGCATTGTCTAAAATTGTAAAATTACTTTTATTACAATTACTACTTTTATTAGAATTATTTAATTTTATTAGAATTACTACTTTTATTAGAATTATTTACTTTTATTAGAATTAGGCCTAATACTTTTGTTAGAATGTCCCTGTTAATGTTGTAGTTTCTTACTATCTTTATTTTGTTTGTGTGTAATAAAACATAAGTTCGAAAATAATTTCATCACTGTGATTGTTGTAATTCCACATTCCAGGTTTTGCAAACACATCTCTTGATATTATTGGGAAACACGTATGATTACCTGCCTAAATAAATATTTTGTGGTTGTAGTGTAGTGGAAGGGAGAGCAGAGCAGCGGTATCTGAATTAGATTTTTTATTTTTCTCTGATAGCCTGTATCACAGTACAGGTAGATGATAGTGTTATTTAAAAGTACTTACCTCAAGGTTAGTGCTAGTTTCTCTTCTGATGATACAGGATAAAGATTTCTATTGTAAGACACCTTTTTAACGTCCTCTGCTATCAAACTTAATAAGAAATCAAACGGGGCCATAGACAGTATGAAAAACTCTAAGAACTTATTTTCGTCCTTGCGTAAATGGTTCATGATCAAGTTTTTAAAGTATCCTTCAACAGTTCTGTTACTAAATACGGGATGTATCACTTGTCTTGGTTTTATTAAAGTTTCAATAATACCGTCGTCTTCAATTTCTTCCACTATTAGCCACTTCAGATGCATTTTCTTTTCCAACAACTCATCGCAACACTTGACACCAACCAACCTCACTCAACTGACAAAACCCCAGAACTCAACCCAACCTCAGAACTCACCCAACTGACAAAAATACGCTAGCGTTAAGTCACTTCGAGGAAAACAGCCCAGGGTAGCGATCATCGCTGAGAGATGATCGCAACAGCCGCTCCGAGCAAAACTAGGCGGCACACCGCAACCGCAACATCGTAACGTCGGAGCGTTACTTTGGGGCGTTCCGTCGCTTGTCGGTTTTCCAGCGTCGCATCAAAGGAATGTTACGCACTGGCGTTAGGTATGCTCTTTGCATGTCTGGCCGGAACTGCGTGACTAGTGCTTCATGCTTTATCAGTACGCATCATGCAATTTATTGAAGTGTATCGCATTAATGTAATATTGTGGGATACAAAACTCGGTGACAGTCTGGTAAAATTTTTGTAGAGCCCGCTAACTGCTTGAAATTTCAAACCTACAAGTAACTGATTACTACCTGTACATTCTCCTATTATACAACTCCGTATGCCACCATAGTCTTTCCTGACGCTTCTTCTTTTTTACTAAATAGTCCATGACTATATAGCCTGTCGCAACATATCCACATTTTTGTCCTGTACACGACACGTACTCGTATACTACACCTGTGTACAACAAGACACAACACAACAAGAACTGACGGATGGACCTGCGTAGTGTTGCGAACATCTGTTACGCGACGATGTCCTGTTACGCGTACGATGTATGTGTCACGACCATGTCCTGTTGCGATGTTATGTCACGATGTTGAGTTGCGCGTCGGTGTTGTTACGTTATGACACGTTGTTGCATGTCTGGACGCACTTTAAAACTATCTACCCTATCAAATTCACTGCCATTAACTTTCAATTCCCATTGGTCTGATAAATTGTTCTCACTTTAAAGCAAACATTAATATTAATATTATTATTAACTCAATTTTCATTTATTTTGCAGGCGACACTACAAACAGGTTCATCAATGAAAACATCAACGAAATCCTGAGAGAAGTGAATCCTGTAATCGAAGAGACAGTGAGCGGCATAATAGTGACATTCTTGAAGAACGTATTCGACAAGTACTCTTACGACGAACTGTTCCCTGCCAAGTAATCCGTCTCGCCGGCGACAACCACATGTAGAGATATCGTCGAGTTTTAACAGATTAACAACACAATTTTGTAGATTGTAGAAGGAGGTGATTAGATAAAAGCCAGTGCAGTATGTAGCTATGGAACTTCGTCTTTAACACTTAATCTAAATTTATCGCAACCGTTTGCAATAAATTGACACTGTTGTAAGTATTATTCGAAACGGCGGTCGCTACAGCATGTGAAGATGGATCCAGTTTTGGTACAAATTGTTATTAATTTATTGTGACTTGCAAAAGGAGTAAATTGTGTAACGTGAATTGTGAATCTTTTAAAGCAATGTATACTTGTTAAAATCTAGAGAAGAATGTCAGAGGAATTGTTAAGTAATGTAATTGTCAGTGTTCAAAGAAAACTTAGTGACTGTACCTGTTGTATAGAATTGTCAATAAAACCTTACAATTTTCTCTATGTTATAAAGTATGTTTCACAATTATAGTCTATATCCTCTTTAAAAATATAGTGTTTATTATGAATTTCATAAACTCTATATAGAAATATGAGTCATGTACACTCCCGAATATCCACGGAATTGGGTGACGCGATTGCGGCAAATAATCCACAATTAATAAATATCGTTATGGAGAACCACACATGCCTTCCATATTCTAAAATTTATATTTAAAATCATTTTCGAAATGAAATATTTCCATAGAAACTACTTTCTCCAGCCTTAACCACAGTACTGCGGTCACTGACGAATACCACCTCACGCTAGCGCACTCGATTTTCACTGATGATGGCAGTCGATGGCACTGCCAAAACGTCTGGTTTGAAGAAAACATTGGATTGCTGCCAAACACCCCGGGAAGGAATTTCAGCAACAAACTACTTCTTTGTTGCCGATAACGTAGACACATACACATATAAAAAATTATCCCCTCACCCTTCAACTATCATTTTCATTTATAGGAAATTATCCCCTCCCCCTTCAACACCCTTTTCATTTCTAGATATTGCATCTAACTTTCTACAGTGGATTATTATGACCTTCTTCTAAGGATACTTCATTTATTAAAACTTGTTTAATATGTACATTGACGACATGCTGAGAGCATGGAAATCCAGAGTGACCTCGGGAATACAGCTCAACAAATCAATTTGTATGGGTTCTCTGCTATATGCGGATGACATAGTTCTTATTCAAGGAAATGAGAATGATTTACAAAAAGATCTATTTTTCAATTACAAGAAGTGGCAAGAGAGTACTCAATGACAATTTCAGTAAGAAAGACCAAAAAGTAAGAAAGGCCTTTAATGGCCTTTAAAGGTATACATCCAGTGAGGACTAAGGTAGTTATAAACAACAGCACTTTAGAACAAGTTAGCCGTTTCAAATATCTCGGCTATGCAGTAAGTTATGAATCTGAATATGAGGTAATAGAGAAGATAAATAAAATTAAGAATATTTGTGGTACTATTCAAAGAAGTTGTATAAACAAAACAAGACACAGCACAATGATTAAAATTTATAAGACAATTGCAATACCCACGTTGATTTATGCGTGTGAGGCGTGGGTCATGACAAAAATGGAATGCGGCAAGATTCAGAGTACTGAAATGCAGTTTCTTGAAAATATAAAATATACATTCCAAGATAGAATAAAGAATGAGGATATCAGAACAGAACTTGAAGTAAACAACATAAACGAAATTATTTCAATTTAGAGAAGGCAATAATGGGATATTCGGCAAAGGATAACAGAGGATCTGTTACCGAAAGCGGCACTGAATTATAAAGCCATTGGTAGAAGAGATGTGGGTCGTCCGAGGATGAGATGGGTGCCGGAACAGGTTTATATCCTATAACCTAATTCTTGAAGAGGAGAAGAAGAAGATGTACGTCTTCGGTCAGTCTCTAGATATCTTCAGTTCCTTACAGATGTTCTGACCTTAAAACCGTTGTCTAGTTGCTAACAGTCAGGCTTGCTGTTCACGATGATTCGTCTGGAGTCTACTCAGCATTGTGATACCAACAAAAATTAGTTGCATGGTTTTCCTAACTCCTTTATAAAAAAGGCAATCTTGAAAAGCAAGATCTACAATGGCCATCAATACACGGGATTATGACCTTCCGTTTAGCAACGCCCTACTCAATCATTCAGAATTTATGTCCTTTGTGACGCAGATTTTGCTGCACGTTTCGTATTATCTATGTCCTTGTGTCTGCGATGTATTAAAATTGACAGGGGCGTATTTAAAAAGGGGGAAAACGGGAGCGAACGCTCCCCCCCCCCCACAAAGATGGTCGAAAGAAGTTGACGATATTAGTTAATCTCGTAATTTTTAGCCTCAATTATTATTTTTTCAGGTGAGTTTTTTCAGCTAGTTACTATTTTTAAAATATACAAACAGGTGTATTGCACAGCATTTCAAAGACGAAATATAGGAAATATACAAACAGGTGTATTGCACAGCATTCCAAAGACGAAATATAGGAAAATCAGTTCAGTCAGTATCTTCGAAACAATGTTTTAATAACGCGTATTTTCATTGTGTTGTACGCGTGGGCGCTTACCGTTTGCTTTGGTGGGACTAAGTTCAGGATGTTATCACACGTTTTCAGCCACTTTTTTTTTGGTATCGGCCATCTAAGGACCACATGCCAATTTCAGTTCTTTATCCTTTGTTCTTTCCTTTTTCTCCAATATTCTTTCATTTTTTCACTGTGTCTCTTCTTCCTGTCTTCTTAAGTCCACTTTGAACCTGCGTTTTTCTCTCTCCTATCCTGGACTCCTTCCATTTTCAACACTTTTGCTCGAAAAACTTATGTTTCAGTTGCTTCTTCTACGTGTTAAGTATTTGTTAAGTAGAGTAGCTTAACTAAGCTTATCCTGAAATTTAATATGTATGTAATATATGTTAATATATGTAAACTACGTTTAGTGTACGGATTCGATTCTATGTTCATAAATTGTCGCACTAATAAATATCAACGAAACAACACGCTGTCCATCACACAAAGCTAAAAAAACCTTCTTTACATTCAAACCAAAATGAAAACGTAACCTCAAATCGCAAACCCTTCAGTCACAACGCAGATACACAATGATAACAAACAAGGGTGGTACGACAGTCGTGTAAATTCGTGGGCAATATAGCGGACGTTCAAAATTCGCATGCACAGATTAGTTTTTAAGGATGCCAACGTCTTAAAAATAAATGCGCAATATTAAATATTTAAGTGCGCAATAATGTAATTTAATTTCAAAAATCATACTTAAATAAATAAAAGTACATCCTACTTTTATAAAAATACTCCTTTAAAAAAAATCTGTATCTTGCGGCACCCTCCGATCGCGTGGCCCTAGGCGGCGGCCTAGTCGGCCTAGTGGTAAATCCTGCACTGGATACGCAGGCTGACGTAGCATGTCGCTCGTCCAGTGGGACATTACGATTCCATAGATAAACCGTAGTGGAAGCCGCGCTTTAGGCAACAATCGACAATCAAGATTTTAGCTACACCCTCCTCGATTGCACTGTGGTTTGGCCCCAGGTTTACGTTAGGTTGTGACTCGACCTCCTTGTGAATACTGTCTGTTCCAGCCTCGACATCCCACAGAACGCGGCTCATCGACCACGTGATCTTAAGGTCTAGTCTAGTGGATAAACAATCTGTAGGCAGTGGCGGCTCGTGGTTCTGACAGTTGGGGGTTCAACGTCTGAATGTTTCTACTAAGATAAGAGCAATTATCCCATTCCAAATAACACACGGAGTGGGTCTCGACATGAAGACATAACTATTGACAACTTTTAGTTGGCCTAATATAAGCTGTGTTTATGCTGTTTGTAAATTATTCTGAAAATATATAGTGTAATATGACGTGATTTTTGCCCTTTTCTTTTGAGTGTTTCTTTTTGCCCCAAGTTGTTGGTGCCATTTATGTAAAGTCCATTATTATGCCCTCTAATATTTAAAGTGTTTTATTGTTTTCAAAAAAATATGTTTTTTTTTAAAAATAAAGAACTGTTTAAATTTCTTTTATGTCTCACTTTTGTGTGTCAATTCTGTAAATAGTCAAGATTTTTCCTCTTGTATTTGTATTGCTTTTTGGTTTGGATATTTTTTGTTTCTTCAAAATAAATGATTATTAGAAATTAATTTTCAGGTGTTAAGCCGAATTGTTTTAAAATAAACAATTAAAAAATCATGAAATAGTATCTTTCTTCTTTTCCTTGTATTTATTGGAACTTACCTTGTTAGTTTGTTCAAATTCAAGTCTAGTGCCAAAATTTAAGGCTTGCAACATTTCTTCTCTGGTTAATAAAAAAACTAACATTCGTTATATAAGAAAATTGTTAATAATTAAAAGGAATAATTATCCATACAAATTATATTAATCAATACTTTTTTATTTGCTTTAATTTCCTTCTATTTTTCTTTTATTCAAATTAAATAATCTTTATTATAAATACAGTTGACCAAGCTAATGATATTTTTTCGCTCAGCGGTTGGTGTGACTTCTTAAATCAGGCTTTATGTTGACATCAAAATTGGTTATTATTTTTAATGTCGTGGATTCTTTTAGACTACAAACAATTAACGAAAATATCACTTATGAAGTAAAAACCTAACAAACATAAATCAATTAAAATATTATACAGCAGTAAATAATATAGAGTGTTTTAAATGGTTAATAAGTTAATAGTGTCAGTTTAAGGTTATTTAGGTTTCATAAAATGAATTTCCTCTAATAATTCTCAAAATACAAAAAAAAATATAGTTCATAAATGAAATAATTATAACACTTAAGTGTATTATTTCAGTGAAAGTGTATTCAATATTGTTTAAGTGTGTAGAAAGTATAATTGTGAATTGTAGGTAACTGTCATTTAATCGTTTTTCTAAATTTAATACCTGTCCACAATACTTTCCTTTCTATTTATTCTAAACACTTTTTTAATCACTTTAAATGTTCCTTCTCTCTTAATCTGATTTATTATAATCTTCTATCTTCAATAAATCTTCATTAGTTCTTCCTTCATTTAACTTATCTTAGGTTTTATTTCAGTTCAATTTCTTCCTTGAGAGGATTACAATTTTTATTCAAGTGTACACTATGAAATCTAACAAAGGACTAAATAATTTTTGTTCAAATATTGGGTTGTCAAGAGACAAAAGTGTAAAATTTCCATTGGTTATTTCAAAACATTGTTAGTGATGACATCATTTTTTAAGATTAAAATTTACAAAATTATTTATAACTGATCTAATTTTCTTGTACTAAGTAGCCTACTAACTTGAAGTTATTAATACCATTGAACAGATCTTTTCTCACTGATTATTTTGATATCTTATGTTATCAGTTTCTATTCATTAATTCCAAAGTTACATTTTTATAAAATTTTGACTACTTCAATAAATTGAAAATAGGTTTACAGTAATTTTTTCTTATACCTAATTTATTACTGTAGTTGTACAAATAAATTCTTGTTAACCATTATATATTTAGTTATTAATGGTTCATAATAATATTATTAATTTATACAAAATCTTTTGTTTACACTGTAGGTCTCATAATGTCTAGTGTTCCTCAAGATAGAATTCATTTATAATACAAATTTTCTTATTTCTTTTATAATTTCATATTTATTAATTAAACCTAATTAGTCACACTATATATTCTTATACCTTTTATAGTTTTAAAATCTTTCAGTATGCTGTAATAATACTTTCCACATTCCTATGTAGATGTAAGTTTTTTCTTGGCTACAGCAAGTACATTCTTATTTACATTTTAAAATGATCAATTATAAACACTTATAATTGATTCTAACCTACTCAAAAATAAAATACAATATCTATTATAATATAAAATAAGGTTTAACACAAATTTTTTTACAATATTTGTCTTATTTTACCTACTAATCAGGCATGAAATAAGATTCTATTTATTAAGCTTATAGTCTATTATGGTTTTGTATTTCAGTCTTTCTTTTATTAGTTTATTAGATTATTTTTATGTGAAGGTAATTTTCACGTTACAATAGTTAAAATAAAAGGATAGTTAATATTTCTGTTTAATATTTAAAACGGGAAGCGGCCTACCGACTTCCTTAATTTTGCATTTATTTTTAATAGAGAGAGAGAGAGAGAGAGAGAGAGAGAGAGAGAGAGAGAGATAGAGAGAGAGAGAGAGAGAGAGAGAGAAGAAAAATTTGTTTTTAAAATAGATTGAACACTATTCATTTTACCAAATCAATGAACTGAACACAAAAATAAGAAACGCCTGAACACTTAACACACAAAAATACCATCAAACACTTTGAAGGTTATACACGCTTCGATCAGTTTAACGTTAATACAATTAAATCCTTAAATTCGTAGTGACAGTCAATCAATGAATTTTTCAGTGAGGATCGGTCAAAAATAACAGTCAACTATCTGATGTAAGGTCGTAAAGTTCTACAGTTATTGTGTAATTTGTATGTTTCTAAAATATGGTTGTTTTTTAATACCAGTAGTGAGTACAACATGTTAAAAATAACTTTTAATAATTACATAGTTGAACATCCCCTCATCTGTTTTTACTTCCATGTTCCATAAGGAAATGGAAGTATGGTGATGGTAAAACAAATCGTGGTCGAGATTATTGCAGATTCTGATTGTACTACCCTCAAAACATGAAAAAAAAATCATTTTTCGAAAAGTGTCTGTGTATGTGTGTGTCTGTATGTGTGTCTGTGTGTCTGTAGATTTTTTCTATGGCAAACGATAACAGCCGCAAATTAAAACAGAATCAAATAATTATTTACATATGTGCCTGAGTTGTAGAAGACTCAAGGCCTATTGATTTTGGTGAAGATCGGTTACGGGGAAAGGACAGTTTACCTGAAATATTTTTGTTGTAACAAGAGTAAAGTACTTAATTTTGATAAATAAAGTATCCTGATAAGAAGATCTTAATAATCCACTGTAGAAACGTAGATGAAATATCTATCAATTAAGAGGCTAGTTGAACGGGGTGGGGGTAATTTTCTATAAATTAAATTATAGTTGAATGGGGAGGGGATAATTTTTATATGTGTACTACGTTATCGGCAACAAAGTAGTAGTTTGTTGTTAAAATTCCTTCCTGGGCTGTTTGGCCGTAGTCTAATGTTTTCTGCAAAACCAGACGTTTCGGCAGTATGGTTGTTTTTTAATACCAGTAGTGAGTGCAACATGTTAAAAATAACTATGAATAATTACATAGTTGAACATCCCCTCATCTGTTTTTACTTCCATGTTCCATAAGGAAATGGAAGTATTGTGATGGCAAAAAAATCGTGGTCGAGATTATTGCAGATTCTGATAGTACTACCCTCAAAACATGAAAAAAATCATTTTTCGAAAAGTGTCTGTGTATGTGTCTGTCTGTCTGTCTGTCTGTAGATTTGTTTTCTATGGCAAACGATAACAGCCGCAAATTCAAACAGAATCAAATATTTTTTTGCATACAGTCCTGATTCGTAGAGTACTCAAGACCTATTGTTTTTGGTGAAGATCGGTTAAGGGAAAGGGGTAGTTTACCGGCAACGTTTTTTTTTATCAAGGGTAATTTTTTTACTTCCATGTTCCTTATTTCTATGGCTAACGATAACAGCCGCAAATTCAAACAGAATCAAATAATGTTTCGCATGCAGCTCTGAATTGTAGAGTTCTCAAGGCCTACTGTTTTTGGTGAAGATTGGTTAACGGAATGGGGTAGTTTACCAGCAACGTTTTATGTTTTAAAAGAGTAATTTTTTCTATGACGAACGCTAACTGCCGTAAATTCAAAGAGAATCAAATAATGTTTTGCATACTTTGCTAAGTTGTAAAGACCTGAAGGTCTCTTGATATTGGTGAAGATCGGTTAAGGGAAAGGGATAGTTTACCTGCCACCTTTAATGTTTTAACAAGAGTAATTGTTTCTATGACGACCGATAACTGCCGCACATTCAAACAGAATCAAATAATGTTTTTCATGCATCCCTGAATTGTAGAGGACTCAAGACCTGTTAATTTTGGTGAAGATCAGTTAAGATAAAGGGGGTAGTTTACCGGCAACGTTTTATGGGATAACAATGGTAATTTTTTCTAAGACGAACGATAACTGCCGTAAATTCAAACATAATCAAACCATTATTTGCATATATCCCTAAGTTGTAGAGAGATCAATGCCTGTTGATTTTGGTGAAGATTGGTTTAGGGGAAGGGGTAGTTTCTCGGAAACATTTTATGTTGTAACAAGAGAAATTTTTCTTGACGAACGATAACTTTTTCGAAAAGTGTCTGTGTATGTGTGCGTCTGTATGTGTGTCTGTGTGTCTGTAGATTTTTTTCTCTGGCAAACGATAACAGCCGCAAATTCAAACATAATCAAATAATTTTTTACATATGTGCCTGAGTTGTAGAGGACTCAAGACCTTTTGATTTTGGTGAAGATCCGTTACGAGGAAAGGGTATGTTACCAGAAACATTTTTTGTTGTAACAAGAGTAAAGTACTGTACTTAATTTTCATAAATAAAGTATAATGATAAGAAGACCTTAATAATCCACTGTAGAAACGTAGATGAAATATCTATAAATGAAGAGGCTAGTTGAACGGGGTGGGGGTAATTTTCTATAAACGAAAATTATAGTTGAAGGGGGAGGTAATAATTTTTTTTATATATGCACTACGTTATCGGCAACAAAGAAGTAGTTTGTTGTTTAAAAACCTTCCTGGCCTGTTTGGCCGTAGAGCAATGATTTCTGCAAAACCAGACGTTTCGGCAGTGCCATCGACTTCCATCATCAGTGAAAATCGAGTGGGATAACGTGAGGTGATATACGTTAGTGACCACAGTACTGTGGTTAAGGCTATAGCAGTAAGTAAAAAAAGTAGTTTCTATGGAAATAGTTCATTTCGAAAATGATTTTAAATATAAATCTTAGAACATGGAAGTCATGTATGGTTCTCCATACCGATATTTAGTATAGGTAATATATTTTACTATGCTATATGTTGACTGCTGTATGTATAAACGTTTTGTGTACCAATCTAATATCCAATTGTTGATTACTGTTTGTTTAATTAATTAAAATATCATACATATAGTAATTTAAATTGAAATAGTGTATATATTAAGTTCTGTCATACTACAATTTTCTCGTTTTCTTAAAGATAATTTTGGAAGATATAAACAAACTATCTCAAGTCTTCACATATACAACGATACATACATACGCACGCACACACACTCACATATTTAATAACACTTTCACCCAAATATTAAATTGTTCTGTTGTGTTTGACATTTCTTTTGTATGTCATACACGAGTCCTGATGATGACAATAAACATGGTCGAAACGTCGACACAAATAATTTAAAAATTTGTGTTATTTTTGACCGATCCTCGCTAACCCTTCACTGAAAAAGTTAATACAATTATTTAATGACTACATTAAACACACTTTATTTTCGGAATACAACTACTTAACTATTTGATTTGATTTTAAGACTTTACTGCACACATTTTCATTGCATCCTAAATGAAATAGAGAATTCTGACACAAAACTGATGGTAAACGGACAAATCATGTGGTAAAAATCATAATAATGGCGATTGGCGGTATTACAAAAATCTTAAAATTCCCCGTCAATGGGGTTCGCCCCTCGTCGGAACTATTCGTCTCTATCGCTAACATTCGGGTTTAGCGACTGTTGAATGTAATTTTGTGTATACTGATTTCCCCCTCCAAACCTGTCTACACAGTCCAGGAGGTGCTGAGAGCTGTTTTGCACCCCCCAGCAATACTAGCGAGCAATTCGCCTATTGCGCGAATCCAATACTGTTCAGTCAACAAGATTAATCGCGCAAATTTTGTTATTTATATGTGAAACCATTATCTCATCAAATCCTCAGTAACAATATGATCTCCATGTTCTAGTGCCATCTTCTTTGTTCTCACGTCTCACTAACAATATGATCTCCATGTTCTAGTGCCATCTTCTCTGTTCTCACGTCTCACTAACAATTCCCTTGTTAAAAACTTGTTGAACTGTATGTTGGTACTGCATTTACGGTAGGCCTACTACACCAAATCTGACGCAATCTAATCAATCGATAAACTGGTACTGCCAAGTTTTTCTAATCACTCCCAGGGGTGTATTTACGGGGGGGGGGCGGAGTCGAACGGGACCAGATCCGTCCAGAAGGTCGAAAAAGTTGACGAATTTTGTTAATCTTTAATTTTCAGGGTGTTGTTTTATTTTTTCCAACTCTGTACGCTAATATAGTAGTAGCTATTTTAATATACAAACAGGTTTATTACACAGCATTGGGGTATACGTTTGAAACATGAAATACAGGAAAATCAATTCAGTCAATAAGTATATATATTAACAATGTTTTAATAACGCGTGTATATATATATATATATATATATATATATATATAGTGTTATTACCGTTTACTTTACTGGGACTGATTTCAGGATGTTAGCACATGATTTTCAGTCACATTAAAATAGTTATGTTGATCAGTCTTAACTTGTGTTTTCTTCTGTACGAAGCCGACCCCGGACTCCCAAAAGACAAATTCTAGATACGCCACTGAAATAATGTTCAACCACCACTATTCCTAGCAACTCTCCTGTTGCTTATCATCAATAACCCGTCACCACAAAAAAATTCTGGTCTAGAAATCCCGTACAGAAAATCTTGAACAATAATCCCCATTGAAAAATCCCCGTTACGCCACTGACAACCTATGTTTTAGAGATTTCAAAAATCGCTTTAACTGTCTAAATTAGACTGTCTTGTAATTTTAACCGGGCGCCTTATGAAAGTCGTGTGAGATGGTGTCGTACAATTAATTACGACCGCGGGGAACAGAAAATGTCGGGTTTACAGAAAATCATAGTTATCTGTAGCCAATCATAGTTAATCACAGTTATTTTGGTTGCATTGCACCACAAAGGCGTTCGATTATTAATCCAATTTACATAATCTCCCGATGTATTCAATACAGCAGATGTGCCCGCACTCTGGACGAGAATATTAGAAACAAGTAAACGATCACCACAAACACTGTACTGCAAATGATGCCCGATAGATAGCGCTAATAATAATTGTTGCCATTAGTCCTAAACATTATAATACTGTATTTACAATGTATTATTACTTTACTTTGTAGTTAAAAATTAATTTAACTTACTACAATTTTTAAGCGTTGAGAAGAATTATGTTTTGATCTTAAAATGTTTATTACATTAACATTTACGACGACAGCGAGGGTAAATTAAATCGGAAACCCTATATACCTTACAAGTAAAATATAATTTTTGAATGATATTCTCCAAATTGTTATAGGCCTATGGGTCTACTAACGTAGAACGTATTTTGTAACTGGTCAAACATGCCCCCTCACACACACACAAGTATAAGAATACTTAATGGCAGTAGTTTTAATTTAGTAAGTGAAAATTGATTCATCATGAAAAACTGTACAAACTTATAATTAAAGAAAATTTTTTTTATTTTATGTCAAGATTGGGTCGGAATATATTCGTCCCATCGCCAATACAAGTGAGACCAACAGAAAAGTGAGATTATACTAAAATTATTGGGACACAAATAAGATTCATTACCTGAGAATTTAAAAAATATGGTTTCTAGAATTGTATCTCCAGTTCTACTTTCCTGTATCTACTTTCCGAGAAAAATGTGTAAAGCCAAAAGATTAGAGTCGAAAAACACACTTTTTAGGTTTGACGTAGATTTAAGTGTGTGTGTGTTTTAAATATGGTTTAGGTTTGTGCGTCTGAAATTCATGCCACGTGAATCATATGTTTCAAGTTGCTTGTAACAAGCAGAAAATCGTGTTCTCCTACTATCTTTCAGGTCGACTTCTTTAATTTTTCATCATTTCTTTCAACACCTGTTACATTTATTATTGAGTTTAAGACCTATTATTGTCGATTATTTAAACTTATCATTGGCGTAAACCGTAATTATTTAAACTTGACAAAACTTGTAAGTCAATTACATTCCAAAAAACACACAACCAGTTTCAAATCGTTTGCTCCAACATTTTTAAAATTTTTCGGATTTCGGGGGGATATATCCCCCCTAGGTTCGCCCCTGGCGAAAGAAGCCATTAGGGAGTGGGTCAGTGGGTGCTTCACAGCCTTCTTCCAAATTGGTTTCCAGAAATGGGTCCAAATGTGGCAAAAATATATTGAATACAACAGAGATAATTTTGAATAGTTACAAAGGTGCACAGAGGTTTATTGTATATATGT
Source organism: Magicicada septendecula (assembly GCA_034769895.1). Classification (NCBI taxonomy): domain Eukaryota; kingdom Metazoa; phylum Arthropoda; class Insecta; order Hemiptera; family Cicadidae; genus Magicicada; species Magicicada septendecula. The sequence continues at coordinate 35,279,603 of CM068370.1, read as the reverse complement.
GTATAATTTCACTCTCAAATTCTATTAATGGATAAACTATGAGCTGACGTGAATTACATTCACTTATACTTTGTTCAGCTACCAGTAAACAAATGAAACTTTGTTGCAAAATGTTTACACCATATGAATCAGAGAAAATTTATGTAGCTAAAGTGAATTAGCAAACAAATAACATTTCAAGGGCTTTTTGTTCTATTTGTGATTTAGCAGAAATTAGACTAAAACGTGGCAGAAAAAGTTATAATCTTGAAAGGAAACGTAAATAAATTTGATATTCGGAAAAGTGTATAAAATTTAACTTCTCAAAATAAAAAAATACAAAAGAATATTACAAAATTACAGCATCAAAATTTGTTCAAAATGTCCTCCGTCAATTTGTCTGGAAAAGTAATCTCCATCAAACAGGCAGACAATTTATGAGAGAATTTTAGAGAGAGAGAGAGAGAGAGAGAGAGAGAGAGAGAGAGAGAGAGAGAGAGTCTTGCAAGACATTTTACTGCCATATCTATCTGGGTGTGACTACTATTGAGTATAGTAAATACGCAAAAGACTGTAGAAAAAAGTAACGCAGGGAAGAAATACCACAAAAAAAGGTATGGAATATGAAGGGACTAAAATATAATTAAAAACACAAAAATGAGAATATGTAATACCATACTAAAGAGTATAGTTGCTTATGAGTTTGGAGTCGAACAAGACGGGTATAAAAAGTACGGAAGCGATGAATGCGATTACCTTGAGTAGATCTGCTAGGAAATTATGAGTGGCTAGGGTATGAAATATACTAGGCTGTTAGCAGTCTTATAGCATTAACGGAAACTACAACACGGACTAATGATTGATTACACGGACATTGTAGTGATGCCAGTTAATATTGTTACGAGAAGCCTACCGAACAACCCAGAATATTCTCCACCCCCCCACCCCCGTCAAGTGTGGCAGCTGTTGCGTCATTCAAGTATGTGATTCTAGTGAGTTCCAGAAACACTTGAGATACGCATTAAGCCGCTGGCGTTCAGTTAAGGAGGGAAAGCTGTACAGGACCTCAGCGCGGCGTATATAAAGCCATAGCAGCCGGGTTATCAGTTCAGTTACGTGTGCGATTTTCGCTAGTGCGGATTGAGTGTTGTCGAAGTGAAGTAGTATTGTGTTAATTAATAATTGTGTGAAACTCTATTAATAGATATTGTTATTGCGTGCGGACAAATCTAACTGGAAATATTGTACGAGTTAATTATAAACTGTTTAATTGTGACAATTAAAGCTGGTGATTAGTGATTTAATTGGTGTCTTGTATTTTGTTTTCCATTGCACCATACGACGATCAAGTAGACCGTCGTAACAATATGTATGGTATGACGGTATGAATCCGACAAATGGCCGATTGATGATTATGGTAGACAGTTTTGGAGTAAAAAAAAAACATTCGCAACTGGTCCGAAATACACAGCGCTGCACAGATGTACTGGCCATAAATTAAATTGCCAACCTCAGGCGTTGGCACGGTACAAGAAGAAGAAGAAATTTATTAACTGTGTATTTCTTCTCAGGTGCCTAGGCGAATAACTGGGTAGATTCTGCATTGCGGAAGAAAAAGAGGCAGTCAGCGGAAAAGCTTAACCGCAGAGTGAACGTTGCCATGTAAATGATACGGTAGTGCCATCAAGAACGAAAAATGAAAACATGGGAAACAATATTAAAAGTGCGCTAAGCCAGAGAAAAGTAGCAGAAGAGCAAATCCTAAACAGAGAAAAACGGCAAATTAGTTTAAAGTGGGGAGGCAGTGACAAAACGTCTTGATGTGTGTGTATACTTTCCTGAGCCGGCTCGAATTAGATCACCACGTTCCCGTTGGGGACACTGTCGGTGAAGTTATTCTATATTTGAAAGCTCATGTAATTGAAAAATTATGTCCTGAGTGTGAAAATTTTATCCGAAAGATAAACGCGAATAAGCGAGTGAACCAAACGTCGACCGAATTAATTAAGCAAATGGTGATAACGGAGAGAAAGTAAAATATGAGTCTTCGATGGGAGGGCGTAGATAGAAGATGCAGTGAAAGACGACTAAGTTAATATGACGCCCGAAGAGGTGACCGAATAAGCAGCCCTACTGATCGTCGTCGTCGACAGGACAATATATTCCGGGTTTTCGTGTTTTCAAAGAAGCAACCATGAGAGAAATTTTAGAAGATGAAGAATTACCATTAGTTAGAAGTACAGACAGAAAGGAAACTCAAACTATCTGACAGTCCAAGGAGAAAGGCTTATCGTTTTGAAAAAAAGTTGAAGCAAAATCGATTAACACTGATCAATCTTCGGATTTCGTAAGTTTTTCACCTAAACGGTTTGTACATTCAGGGGCGTATTTACGGGAAGGGGGACGAACGGGACCGGATACCCCTCCTCCCCAAGAGGGTCGAAGAAAGTTGAAAGATTATTTTTTTAATTTTGTAATTTTTCGGCTCTTTTATTATTTTTAAGCCAATAACTCTTCTTCAAATATAAAAACAGGTTTGTTACACAGAATTTGCGTATACGTTTGAAGTATGAAATACAGAAATATCAATTCAGTCAGTAAATATTTTCTAAACAATGTTTCAACGCGCATTTTTACTTCCATGATCCTTAAGGAAATGGAAGTATGGTGATGGCAAAAAAAATCGTGTTCGAGATTATTGGAGATCTGATTGTACTACACTCAAAACATGAAAAAAAGTCGTTTTTCGAAAAGTGTCTGTGTATGTGTCTGTGTGTCTATCTGTAGAATTTTTTTCTATGGCAAACGATAACAGCCGCAAATTCAAACAGAATCAAATAATTATTTGCATGCAGCCCTGAATTATAGAGTTCTCAAGACCTGTTGTTTTTGGTGAAGATCGGTAAGGGAAAGGGGTAGTTTACCTGCAACGTTTTATGTTTTAACAAGGGTAATTTTTTCTATGACGAACGATAACTGCCGCATATTCAAAACAGAATCAAACAATTTTTTGCATAAATCCCTGAATTGTAGAGATCTCAAGGCCCTGTTGATTTAGGTGAAGATCGGTTAAGGGGAAGGGGTAGTTTACCTGCAACCTTTTACGTTTTAACAACTGTAAAGTACTTGAAAATTTATTTAAACTTTTTCAAACAATGGTAATTGTTAAAAATAAAATAATTTTGTTGCCAGGCAATAAAACTATAATTTTTTCATTTTAATGTAATTCATGTATGAGAGAGAAAATATATCGTTCGTGTCAGGCAAGCATATCTCAATTATGTAATGTTTACGTTTCCATTTTATTATTATGATTACTGCAATAAAAAGGCAGGGAAGACACACACACACACACACACACACACACACACACACACACACACAAATTCGCGTTATTTCTGGCCTCACTCATGTTTATTTTTTTACATTTGCACGCTTTTTAAATGGAAAGTGCCGAAACCCACACCAACATAACACGTGCAAGCCGAAAAAGTGTCCAGCGTGGATAGCGATTTGCTTCATGTGGATCACTGGGCAGTGTAACTGCACGTGTTTACAAAGGAACGATTCATAGACAGACTTTTCGTCTTTAGGGAATGAACCCTCTGCAAGATGCTGAGGGTCCATTAGTGACTTCGGAGCGCTCCTTCTTTTCCGCGTGTTTGTTCTGTGAAACGTACACTGTACATTCGCAGCTTTACTCTAAGCAACGCTCAATAGGAAATGTTGAAAATTTTTGTCCACGGTGTACCCTCATACACACTAAACCTGCTCTGATGTTTTAATTACGGACATTATAATATTAAAACTTTGGAAATTTGAGCACTACTTAATGGAGATCAATCATTAACTTATACAAGCCATTAATTTTATGCATATTTTTTATCATGTGTACAACGTTATCGGCAACAAAGAAGTAGTGTTTGTTAAAATTCCTTCCCGGGATGTTTGGCCGTAGTCCAATGTTTTCTACAAAACCAGACGTTTCGGCAATGCCATCGACTTCCAGCATCAGTGAAAATCGAGTGCGATAACGTGAGGTGGTATACGTTAGTGACCACAGTACTGTGGTTAAGGCTGAAGCAGTTAAAAGAAGAAAGAAGTAGTTTCTATGTTAATATTTCATTCACAAAATGATTTTAAATATAAATCTTAGAACATGGAAGTCATGTATGGTTCTCCATACCGATATTTATTCTGTTGTTACCATTTACTTTCATGGGATTCATTTCAGTCAGGATGATATCACACGTTTTTCAGCCACTTAAAAAATAGTAGTGTTAATTACTTTTAACTTGTTTTCCCGTTCGTTTGAAGTCGATTCGAACGGACCAAGAACCCCCCCCCCACAACAAATTCTAGATACGCCACTATATACATTCATGTCTGTTGTGTGATGCAGTTGTGGATATGGAATTGTTTTTTGATGTTCTCGTAACTTCTCTCTACAACTTACATTTTTATTTTGTCAGTCATAGAATACTCCCAATTTATCCCTTACAGCTATCATAGTTTACTGTACGATCAAACCTCGACCACCGTTTAACTTATCGAAGAAAAATCACTTCTGATGCCTGTAGTCCACTTTAAATCCCGCTTGCTACTATGCGTATTTCTCGACCATACAGTAAACTACAGTTGCATCGCTATACAAAATTTCATTTTCATCTCCCGTCATACCTACATTCGGAATCTTGTATTACTTGTACCGCACATCGTGTAGAATTTGTACAGATTGTTATCCACGTTTTTTCCAACAGCAAAAAACAACTGTTTAGCTGGCATTGTATTTAGTATTTTCTATAATTAACTTCAGCTGTATTGACGCGTTGCAATATTGTGACAGGTGTAATTTAAATAATTGTTTCACAGATCACGTCCAACTTGCGCGGCTTGTTATCGACATCATAAATAACCAGGTAAAATGTCCCGACAGTGAGAAAACCGCTTCACCTGGCATTTTTGCATTAATATTTTCTGTGAAAAACTTGAATCTAATTATGAAAGAAGTGTTTTAGATAATTGGACGTCGACACATAGTTAAGCGTTTCCACGAGGGCATTTTTTAATTAAACGACATCTGAAATAATAAATAACAGTCTCCTGGTAAAAATTCAACTTAGGTGTTATAAATTATCCGTGCAATTTCTTTGCGGAGCCAATTACACCAAATGCAGTTGTAATTAAATGTAATTGACTTTTCTCTACAAACATGCATTAAGTGCTTTAAAACGATTTCATTGTTTCAAAATAATTAAATAATATGAAGCTCTAAAAAAAAAATACCAGTATGAAGTACTTTGAAGGTCGTCCTAAATTATTGTAGGCCTACTTCAGGAGTAAATATTGTCCTTGCTGTACTAATCGCTTCAAGTCTGCACGAGGCGAGCGTCTTAGTGTACGGCAGTTTCTTGATTTGGACACGTAACGGTACACGGTCTGTCTGTCTGTCTGTCTCTCTGTCTGTCTGTCTGTCTCTCTCTCTCTCTCTCTCTCTCTCTCTCTCTCTCTCTCTCTCTCTCTCTCTCCATCCCACTACCTCTATCTCCCCCCTCCCGCTCTCACACTCTCTCTCTCTCTCTCTCTCCTACTCACTCACGCTTTCTTAATATACACAGCAGATGTCCCAACCACCAATAATACACTGATTGCTACGTACATTCGCTGACGACACGGCCCTATTATCATCCAATGAAGACCCAATGCTAGCTGCTGACGATATACAAAACCATTTTAAGATCTTGGCAGAATGGTTAAAACAATGGCGAATCAAAGTAAACAGCGACAAATCGACGCAGATCTCGTTTACTCGTACAAGACGCAGCAGATGTCCACAAGTAACAATAAACAACAACCCAATACCAAAAGTTTGTACCTGGAGGTAAGCAATGAATCTACGGCTATAATCGAGAAAAAGAAATTCCAGTCTTCCCAATGGATGTTGGCTGGGTTTCCTTGGCCACAGAAAGCACGCCAAAGTCAAAGCATAATGACTATTTTTTTCGACCGTAACGGTGTGATGCATACAGTAGAACCTCATTACTCCGCCACCTACGGGACCGAAGGGGTGACGAATTAGTGACGGAGTAAGAAACAAACCAATTAAAGACAATATAAAGTGTTTTATTACAACACTAGGAATGTACAGTACTAATGATATGCTCGAACATATTTATTGCTGTAAATTTTCAAACTCAAACAAGTTAAGCACTGTAATTGCAAAACAAAATTGTTTAATGATTGTGAAAAAATCTGTAATTTTCTTCTGTTTTTTTTTCTGTCGACAGTACTTTTCAACGGCCAATTCATGTATTTGGCGCAATTATGTTCTTTTAGGCAGTTCTGCCTTGATCTTGTTCTTTGTACCACTTGATTCCAGTAGTCAGTGATTGAATGGTCTCCTTACGAAAGATTGGAGGTTGGCTGGTCATCTTCATCATTAGCTTCTGTATGGTCTGTGGATATGTATGTAACAAATTCATCATCTCTAAACATTTCGTAGCCTACGTCCGGTAAATATATTTTACACCAATAATTTTTGGAGTCGTTAAATGCTGATAGGTATTGGCAGATATCTATCAATTTCGATTATGGCTGAAGACCGTCTGATTATGTGGACGCTGGTTGTAATTCAAATGGGCGTAACTTATTCCAGGCAGATTTTAGAGTGTTCACTTTGCCAGGCATCAGCAATCCGACTAAATTATCGGAAATATGTTACACACTGTAACGATGTAACGACACAACACAAGACTTATTGTACCGTGTACCCAAGTACAAAATACCCTTTCTCGGAACCAATTCCATCCACAGTCCGTTCTTCTGGTTATTATTAGAACCCCGGCCACAATCAGCACGTTTCTTGTTTACCCCGGCTATAATTAGAGCGTATATGTTACTCGCTTTTTAATAAAGAAAAAGAAAAAAATCTTAAGTAAGTGACGAATTACAGAGGGAGACGAATTAGTGAGGTTCCGCTGTACGTAAGACGTACTACACACAACTTTTCGCATGATTAGGAATGTGGAGTGAGGAGAAAATGGAAGCGGCTGACAGCAAGTGGTGTCTGGCACCTTCACCACGACAATATACCTCCACATTCCTCGTGACAGAAACAGAATTACTTGGTGAAACATTGCATTACAAAGATTTCTCAGCCATCCTGTAGTCCTTATTTAGTTCCCTCCAACTTCTGGTCCTTCCTAAAGCTAATATCGCCGCTGACAAGGAAGAGATTTAGGACGATGGACAGTTGACGACGGTTACAAAAGTTTTTGGCAAAATATTGTGAACCTAAAGGTTGAACTTATTGCCCATACTATATGTCACGAGAATTTGATAAACACAATAATTGGACGTTACAATGAAGGGAAAAGAGGAAGAGGAAGGCTGACACTCCAGTGTATGAAACAGATTATTGGTGATGTTAAGTTGTAATTCCTATGAGGAGATGAAAGAAGATCGGTGTGGAGAAATGCTACAAACCAATCTGCGGATTGGAAACTAAGGAGGGAAGAAGGGACAAAATACAAATACGAATTAAACGTTGAAAATTATATATGAATAACTTAGCTAGGACAATTTAAAATAGATTGAGCGCTTTATTAGACAGAGATACCATGGCGCTAAGAAACGTCTGATAGATTTAAATAATAATGAGACGACAGAACGGCGCCACAGTATACAAACTGGTGAACACGTCCAGTAAATCCTCATCAATGACAGCGGAACCGCGGAGTGGAAGAGCGTTCGTCTTCGCTTGGCGTTCTTTTGTCTTGCTGTGGTGCGTGTTCGCCTCCAGGTAGAGTTAATCCAACCTCGACAACCTACTGTTGGGGCAAACAGCAGTCTAAGACGCCCAACGAGGCAGCGGACGACGATTGCAAAAGAGGCCTTTGCAAAACTGTTTCCAGAAATGAAAGACATGGGATAAATAAGTCAAGTCCCAACGGAGCCTCCATAAATCGCCCCACCAGAAACACGAAACGACCCATTATCTTCGTTAATCGCCTGCCGGCTCTCCTCGCCAACACACCAAACAGCACCGCAGGTAATGAACATCACAAATGCCTATACTAAATAACTAATCCGGAAGTACCTCACAATCCTACCCGACTTTCACTCCCCTCACATGAGTTCCCCGCCGTACCCTTGGCGCCACTCTGTAACTTTGCCGCAACCCTTCATCTTTAGCGTCCTGCGCTGCACGACCTCACCGTTGGACCTGACCGATACTTTGGCACAAGTATAGTATTTCCGTTCTTAGTTCAACCCTGATGTAAACAAACCCACGTGGCAAATCTGAAACGCTGTTTTTCAGGGGAGTTGACACTGTTCACACAGTAATGTATTACGCGCATCCGCAGAATGTCTGTATAATCATGTGAGAGTTGTCTTAGCACTTAAATCGGGGTACGTCGTTGTAAGACTTCCGCCTTATCACTGTATTCTGAATCCTGTTGATTTAATATGGAACCAGTTCAAAAGATACGTCGCCCGTCACAACACAACATTAGCTGCTTGATATAAAACAATTTATTCAGAAGGGGCTAAATCAAATAGTGGAGTCATTGTATGCAGCATATAATCAAGGAAGATTATAATCAAGGAAGCTTGTAATCAAGGAAGCTACTGGCACCTGGTCCACATTACCGACCTTGTTGTGGACAGTGAACAATCTTATCAATAATAACGCTGACTCAATTGATGATACAAGTTCAGACACAGATATGGAAGGAATTGAATTACTCTCTGAGAGCAACTGATAGTATTCAGTACACTGGTAATTATGACAGCTTTTATTTTCGTTTTAAATAAACTTTAGTTGTTTGTTTGTTGCGATATTTAAACGGTTAATAAAGAAAAGCCATTAACTGGTATTATAAAATATTTCATTGTCGGTCTGACACTGTCACACAAATTTTACTTTGGTCAGGACAAACTATTACAATTTTTGCTGTCTGTACTACTTCTGCGAGAGTGACACGGCTCTAATTCAAGTAGCAAATAGCGTTTCAGATGTGCCGCGCCTGTTTGTTTACATCAGGATTGAACTAAGAACGGAAACAGTATACATTCTACTCACCCCATACCTAATTAGGCTGCCTACACCACACACACATAACAACCAGACCAGTACTTACTATACTTGGTGCCTCCGGTCTCAGGCCTACTTAGGCCTACTAATGTCTGCATACTTCTCATCGCAGAAAGGAGGGGGGAGGATTCGAAGGAGACAAAGGCCGAACTGAACACGGGCCTGTAGCAGGCAACACCATTAAAATCCAGAGTATCATGGTGGAGCTCTGTAAGAATCTTGGGACGCGGCTTAATACTAGTCCTTAGTCCCGCACAACACTCAGGCTGTAGGCCGCATTGTGATAGGCAGGACTTGATTTCGGGGGAACCTGCCGGAACGGTGTTCCGGAACCTCATGGATGCAAAATAAAAATCTTTATCCAGCACTAATCTTTATCTTAACTACTATCGTTCAAAAAATGTCCCAAAAAGCTATAGAGAAAATGAAATTAAAAAACTTGCTTCAAAATTAAAACTACATGAAAGACAACTGATAGGAAACTTTTTTAAAATGTCCGAACCACCGAAACCATCACTTAGAGTTTGATTGAGGCTCCGGGATGACGCCATCATAAGCGAGATATTTTCTATTGTCGTGCGGCTAACCTGACGGTGAAGCTCTTTAGAAATGTCAGTAAACTTAATTACCGTTTTAGATATAATTTTATACTTATGTCACATATTTTACAAGGCTTTAAAAATGTAGACCTCATTTGTAATAACCTGATGTAAAGTTATATGCTAATATAAAATATAAGTATATTTGTGTTGGTGCAATTTTTGAATTGATGCGTTCCGGCACCTATAATTTTATAAATCAACCAATAGTGATAGGTAATTTACTTTTCTCAAAATATTACACGGTTCGGTACTTTCCGAACAGACCTCATATATTTAAATTGAATATACATGACAAAGAATTTCAGTTACTTCTTCACTTCCAAATTTTCTCATATCAACGATGCTGAGTCCGTAAGGACAAAGCTGATGGTTATCCCTACGGACAGCTGTAAATTTACGTGAACGAATGAATGGCAATAAGACTTTTTTTTTATTAAAGTATTTTTCATAGGCATTAAAAGTCACTTAATTTTATTTGACATTCGTCACTATATTTGACTGCATAAATCACACTCGTTTGTTTACTTTATTTGACACTTATACTTTCAACAATGTCCTTGGCAGCGAGAATATTAAAATCACATTGTATTATTGAATTTGCAATGTAGGCTAAAGTGGTCGATTATTGTACGCATTGAAAATGGTTAGCAAGACTTAGTTTTCTAACTTTTTTATCTTATCTATGTAGCTGTCACTGGCATTGGCTTTTATTTTCGTATCGGCCATCTAAGGACCACATGCTAATTTCAATTCTTTACTCTTTGTTCTTTTCTTTTCTTTCAATATTCGTTCATCTTCTCACTGTGTCTCCTCTTGCTGTCTTCAGTCCACTTTGAACCCGCGTTTTTCTCTCTCCTACCCTGGACTCTCTCCATTTTCAACACTTTTGCCCGAAAAACTTCTCTGTCATATGCTTCTTCTGCGTGTATATTATTTTTTCTAAATACTTTTAGACTTCTTTAATCCAACTTGATGTTGACTTCCTCCCCCACAGATATCTGAAGATTTGCTTTGTCAACCTACTGTCGTCCATTCTATATAAATGTCCAAAAACTAATAGTCTTCTTTTTCTAATTGTTTCTGTTACATTTTCCATGCTTTGATATATTTCATCATTACTTCTTAATTTCCAAACTTCTGAAGTTTTTCGTGGGCCTAATATTTTCCTAATAATTTGTCTTTCCAATATTTCTAGTTTGTCTAAAGTATAATTCAATGCTAGACATTCACTTGCATATAGGCACTTTGTTTTCACTACTGTACTGTAATGCCTTATTTTCGCATTTTTAGATACGCACTTTTTATTGTAAATATCTTTAGTTATACCATATGCCTTTTCCATCATATGAATTCTTTCTTCTATAGCAGGTTTTTCCAACCCATTCTCTTGAATTATCTCTCCTAGATACTTAAATTTTCGAACCCTCTCGATTCGACCAATATCTGTTACCAGGAATTTTGGCGCGTTTTTAATGTTTGTGAGAAATTTGGTTTTTCCTGCAGAAATTCTTAAGTCTGTTCTACTGGCTATGTCCTCTAAAAAATTAACTCGTGTTACTGCAGATGTAAGATTTTCAGAAAGTATAGCAAAGTCATCTGCGAGTGCCAAACAATTACTTTATTTATTTGCAAATAAATTTGAGGAAAAGTAATGTCATTTACTTTATTTATTTATTTACTCATTCATTTACTAGCTAGCAGACAAATATATTCTTTAAGCTAATCTGTTGATTACTGTACACATATAAGAGACGTACAACTGGACGGCGTGAAGCGGTGTTCCACCCAGGATCCTTAAAGGTCGGATGGCCAAAGCCTTCTCAATCTTCTCTCTATTGTAGGCTGTGAAAGTGGCATGATCAGCGAGTCACGATGGACGTAAATTCTTACATAGTGTTTAGCACCACGTTCATGAATGACGTCACGGACGTGTGGAATATGGAAGTCTGTGTGCGAAGTGTGGTTACACACATACTACGGGGCATCCGCGATGGCTCGTAGGATCTTTGATTGACGCACCCTGTACGATTGTTATGTTAGATTTGGTGGCGCAACTCCGAAACTCGAGTACGTAAGTTCATATGAGTCGAAGGACAGTTTTATACAGATGAAATTTTGTTGCCTAAAGATAGATTAGATTTTCTTCCTACCAGCCAGTTAGTTTCCTTAAATCTTAAATCTAGTTCTTTTCTTTTCTGTTCTGTGGTGGTTCCAGGTCCATTTTGCGTCTAAATGAAGGTCCTAGGTATTTGACTACTGTTTATTGGGGTATTTTTCTACGTGGTCAGTAGCGTGGTGTGCATGTAACCGCTGTTCCCGATGGCAACAGTAGTGGAAATGAGAGAAAACAATGTTAGTTATATCACAGAATAAATACTTTGGTTATTCAATAATTTGAAATCCGAACAATATTAGTATGGAAACTTGAAGAAAAGCGTAGCATTACTTTCGAAGTGCTGGGCACTTGCACCGTCTTGTGTTGCCGGCTCAGACATCAACAATGTTTTATGCGTACAATCATTGACCTCGTACTGGTTGTCACTGTACAAACTGTGGAGGAGGGACATTCGTCCGTGCAATGTGTTGCCGCTGTATAAACCGGCAAAACGCTCACCAGCTATGTTCGTTTTCGGCTCCAACGTGCAGCAGATACTACCTACCTATTTGTGTTTTGTTCGTTTAGTCATGTGTTTCTCTGTTTGTCTTTATTATTTATAATTCGATTATTTGTGTTCTGATTTATTCTGTGTAAGAATTTTGTGTATTCTGTGTAAATGCTCTAAAAAGAATACTTGATACAAGAAATAATTCGAATTAATGTTTAGGTTAAGTTTTAGGCATGTCACAACCGGCAACAGGTGTTGTGTACCCACGCTACGCCACTGTATGTGGTTGAGATGAACTGTAGGACAGTTGCCGGTGAATGCAATGTGTGACAATTTGGATTCGTTGGCCTTGATTTTCCATTTTCGTAGCCATTCTCCAATGAGACTGAGGTGCTCTGGAAGACTGAATGAGGTGACTGTAGGATCTTGATTAGTTGGAAAGATGGCTGTGTCTTCAGCAAATGTACCGGTTGTAGTTTCTCTGGTTGTCGGTATATCGGAAGTGTACATGTCGTACAGTAGAGGGCCACAAGAATACTCCCTTGAGGTACACCTGATTGTATGGTGGCATTACGTAAAGGACAATGGGACGATATGAAATTCATAACAGTAACGTATATTAACAGCTTGTTTTCTTTGTGAAGTCTAACAGAGTCGATCCTACTTGTTACATTTTGCTAGTGAAAAGTATAATCACTTTCCACACTTGATTATAAAGAGCTGCCCCACTGCAATACGGAAAGTGCTTAGGAATTAAACTTTATGTAAAATTATAATGTGAAACCACATTAAAAAAAGACAAAAGAAGGCAGATACAGAAGAAAGACTTCATTAATACAAAGTTTAAGAAATGTACTACCTTAGATGAGTAAACTCGGAGACGTCCACTCACGATAACCAAATTCTGTATAAAAAATACTAAAACTTAGAGGTGCAGCTCCTAAAATATTAGGATTCACGTAAAACAAGACAAAGTTTTAACATTGAAAATGTTTATAAGGACGTGTCGCACATTTGCGGCCGATCGCTGGTGCGTGATCGAAAATGGGAACCAGTGAGTTTCCATACAAACTACTTCTTTGTTGTCAATAACGTAGTACACATATAAAATTTCGCTTGTGAATGCGACTACATTTAACTTATAATCTGTACATTGGTAAATGAAGAATGAATTCATTGATTGGTGAATGAACATAAATATATATGATTATGACTATGATTATGATGAACTGGGAACAAGCAACCTAGTTCATTGGGGACGTGTTCGGCGTGTCATCTATTCGAACACAATTTAGCTACTGAAGATGGCCACCGGTGGTGCGGCCGAAACGTATAGCTCCAATACATCAAGCAATCGACCACGGCCTCTCAGCCCGGAAGTTTTATCTAATCATATTGACACCGGCCGTGAAAGCCTACGTACTAAGATAAATATATATATTTTTTAGATTTATTGAAGCATTTTCAATGCCCTTCTCTGTGCATTGCAATTGTGCAATGCCTGTAAATTTTTAAAACTATGTTCTCAGAGACACCGTGGGTTTAGAAGCGTCATGACCCGTACAAAAAGATGGTCTTCATCGGAACATAATCACATCTACAATTAAGCAAAAAATCAAGAGAACTGAAGAAGGACAACGACTGAAAAGAGTTACCCGCTTTAACACGTAAGTTTAGCAGGACCTAAACATGAATTGGTAGGCATACAGCCAATTAACCCGTCGACTTGTATCTTCTTCTGATAGTTCCTATCTGTTTCGGATGTTGGCTATCGTACAGACTATTTTAACTTTCTGTACTGCTGCACGGAATAAGTCAGTTGTATTCATGCCAAACCATGTCCTTAAATTTCTCAGCCATGATATTCTCGGTCGCCCAACTCCTCTCTTTCCAAGCACTTTTGCCTATAGTATGGACTACAATAAGTAAAATGTCTGTTCATTTCTCATGAGATATCCCAGATACTGAAGCTTTCTTAACTTCACTGTGTTAATAACTTCCCTTTCTTTCTTCATCTTTCTAAGAACTTCAACATTAGTTATATGTCTGCCTATGAAATGCTCAGTAATCTACGGTAAAGCCACATTTCGAAAGATTCCAATTTTTTACTTGTGGCTTTAGTCAAAGTCCAAGATTCTGCACCGTAGAAGAGGTCCGAGAATACGTAGCAGCGTAAAAGTCTCATTTAAAAGTGTTTACTGTTAAATCGTGACTTTTGAATAAACTGCTCATTCTAGCGTACACTGCTCTTGGCTTTTGAATTCTGCTCTTTATTTCTTGAGAATGGTCTCATGTTTCATTGACTATAGTACCAAGATATGTAAATTTGCTTACACGTTCAACTGGCCTTTGGTTTATATTAAGGGTGCAGTTTCTGAACTTGTTCTTAGATACAATCATTAGATTCGTTTTATTAACATTGACTTGTATACGGTATTATTAAGTTTTATTAAGGTTCGTTTTATTAAGTCGACTTGTATAGTGTAACTTTATAGAAAAAAAGTAGGCTTATATAGGGTATTGCTGACAGAGACGTGATATGGTACAGTGCCCCCCGGGCGCCACAATTTATTTGAGGGTGGGGGAGAATCAGAGACAAAAACTTGATTTTATTGAAAGTACTTGGTACAGCTTGCTCCGAAATAACTTTATAAAATATTTAAGCAATTTAAAATTATTTAAGACCATAAGGAACTAGGAACCCCATTATCAGGGGATAATGACAGGAACTAGTATCAACCCCATTATCATAAAAGCTATGGAAAATGTCTATAACAATTCAATTTCGAGAATAAAAATAGGAAAGAATTTGTCACCAGAGTTTCAAGTGACCAAAGGTTTACGCCAGGGGTGTTGTCTATCACCCACACTTTTCAAAATGTATAAGGAGAAAGGAATCGAGACTTGGAAAAAATGTGCAGGAACTGGGAATTTCACTTGATGGTGATACAGTTTGTTCATTACAGTTTGCTGATGACCAATTACTTTTGGCTCAAGATTTTGAAGACATAGAGTACATAAATGAAAAATTTGATACAGGAATATTAGAAATGGGGACTAAATATGAATAAAACAAAATGCATGGCAATATGTGAACTTCATCAAGACTTCATATTAGAGGAAGACGTGGGGAAGATATCATATACAGAAGAATTCAAGTATTAGGGGTGAAAATTACGGCCAGTGGGAAGCAAGACAAAGAAATACAATCCATAATTAATTTGGGAAAGATGGCTATATCTACATTAAGTGGAATCCTGTGAGATAAGCAAATTACAGCAGAAACTAAAACCAAAATATTTAAATCCATTGTTTTTACAATCTTTTTACAATGAGTCTGAGTATCATGACTTACGGCTCAGAAGTTTAGACTACTAATAAACATACAAGAACAAAATTAATGACAGCAGAGATGGACTTTTGGAGACGTTCGGCAAGAGTGTCCAGACGTGAGTAAATTAGAAATGAAGTCATAAAGGACAGAATGAATGTAAAAAATTTAATTGTTGACTTTATCCAAACAAAAATTTACAATGGTATGTACACACGAAAATAATGTCACAGGAAAGATTATCAAGGAGAGTTATGGAATGGACCCAACCAGGAAGAAGGAAAAGAGGAAGACCACCTATCACCTGGATATAGGAATTTCAGACTATATTGAGGGAACGAGAAATTAAAGATCTTTGGACGGACAAGCAGCAGTGGAAGATCAGAATTCAATCACTTCTGTAATCTTTGGTTCCGGAAAATGTGTAAACATCATACAGCCACAATAATAGTAATAAAATATGTCAGAAAAGATTTACCAATTTACGTTGTTTATATTCAAACGAACATGATATAATTGGATTAACTCGGGTTAATTACAGTTAGAAAAGATTCAGACATTAGCTTCTCTGGAAGTAAGAAAACGTTATGTTAAAACGATTATACATTTGAGTTTTAGTGTAAATCACTAGTCATTTCTAAATATTCTTATATTTACGTTTAACCATTATTTCAAAAACTGTATTTTAATTCTTTCTGTAATAGTTTTTTTAATTGTTTAATAATAAACTTGGTTATATTTTATTTTACGCAATCATATCAAAATTATCAACCTCATATCAAAATAACACCATTTCTTTGAAACAATTGTTATAACCACCACACCACAAGAAATACGTGAAAACTTCCAATATTTAATGTTACCAATTATGCACTCACTAAACACAGAACCAACACGTGTAACTATGTACTCTGACGTCGCTGTCTGGCGGGAACGGGAACCCGAAAGCCTGAGAATCTAGCCAGCAGTGGCCTGGCCCGGGCACTGGCATATCTAGAATTTGGCCTTAGGGGATCTGAGGTCGGGTCGGCTTTATACCAAAAAAAAAAAAAAAAACAAATTAAGACTAATCAATATTACTATCTTTAAAGCGACTGAAATCAGTTCCCGGTAATAACACAATAAAAATACGCGTTATTGAAACTTTGTTAACAAGATAGGCTACTTATTGACTGAACTGATTTTCCTAAATTGCACATTTCAAACGTATACGCTGATAGTGTGTAATAATCCTGTTTGTATATTTAAAAAAGAGCTACGACTATATTAGCGTACATAGCTAGAAAAAATAATAAAACATCCTAAAAATTAAGAGCTTAAAAAAATTCGTCAAATTTTCCGACCCTCTGGCAGGGCGTTCCGTCACATTCGTCTTCCCCATAAATACGCCCCTGGACCCGGTCCCAAAAAGTCCTCGTACATCTAACAACAGCCTGGTTGTTGATAACATATTAATATACGTTTTAAGTTAGAGATAACGTACGTCAGGGGCTAATGAGAAATAAATAAATAAGGCTACTTAAGTCAAATGTAAATGATAGATTAATAAATATTATAAAAATTTAAAAACTAATAATTTTTTAAAATAAAAATTGTGTAAAACTGATTTATTAAGTTTTTCAGCAAACTGTTATATTTTTTTATAGTTACACCGCCACTAAACAAAAGAATGTGCTGCAATCTAACGGAGGATTTTGGAACTACTAAGTGTTATAAAAAAGTACTACTTGGTACCCTATTATCTCGCTAAAATGTAACACTGTTTCAGAGTTTCTTGCTGTTATATCACACTTATTACAAAAGTAACTAATTTTCTCTTAAGAAAATATTAATTAATTTTATGATGTTATATTAACATGGTGATATTAATATTTATAAACAGATAAAATAATTTTACAGAAGCTAATAAAGAAAAGAAAAATATAGTGCTTTCGTAAGGGATGTTCAAAGCAGAAACACAGAAAATGAAATTTAGGACGCCAAATACAGTGTAGTTCATAAAGAATTTACAGCCACAATTAAAATGACACATTTTATAAAATCAATAGTTCAAACCTCCACACAAAGAGTGCAGGAGTGTACAGTTTGCTTGTAGTCGCAGTCTCCCAGCTCAAACTGAAGTCTGTCATAGAGGTGTGCTAAACTAGTATTTTAAAATAACAGGTACGAATGATACCGTTTCAAAAAAAATAACAGTTACAGATACTTGTTATTACATACTTATTACACATAACCTACATTATATAATTTGTTATAAGGAATAAATTGAAACTAAAAGTATTAACAGTGTTACTTTACACTGTGACTTTATTAAACTATTACTAGTTTAAATAAGAAAGTTGTGTTAGTGCTTATAATCACAAACAGAATTATCACTATGATTGGATAAAACTTCCGGGCTGAAAGGCCGTGGTCGATTGCTTGATGCATTGGCGCTATACGTTTCGGCCGCACCACCGGTGGCCATCTTCAGTAGCAAAACTTGTTCGAATAGATGTACGCCGAACACGTCCCCAATGTACTGGGAACAAGCAACCAGTTGCTTGTTCCCAGTACATTGGGGACGTGTTCGGCGTACATCTATTCGAACAAGTTTTGCTACTGAAGATGGCCACCGGTGGTGCGGCCGAAACGTATAGCGCCAATGCATCAAGCAATCGACCACGGCCTTTCAGCCCGGAAGTTTTATCCAATCATATTGACACCGGCCGTGAAAGCCTACGTACTAGAATTATCACTGTTGCACACCGCTATAGAAAAATTATTCCGATTAGCGCTTTCAAGCTTCTTAGCTCATCGTCAGATCGGAAATCTCATTGTTTAAAACTCATCGGAAAACTATTACTGTTTAAAGAAAATATGAAACAAGAAACTGTATAGGCATATCTCCCTTTGGGAATACTAATTTAAGTTTTCACTAGGAGTAAACAAACTAACATTGGTTAGACAAATCAGTTGCTGCGAAGCTCAGGCAAATGAAGACTTTGTAGTGTTTTACAACAGGAACGTTACAACAATCTCATCATTTACGTGAGATGTGCAGTGAAGTTAAAATAATCTCCGAAATAACATTAAAAAGTATAATATGGCCTATCAACTATCAGCCACTCTGTAAGTTATAACACAATACAATTCGCTTTTTCAAAAAGTTGGAGACTAGTATAATATATAATTTATTATAATCTGTATTACATATCTGCATAACACACGAGAATAAATGTAACATCGGTATGAATTTTTTTAATTTATTAAAAACAGCTTCGTCTCTTTGGCATAGAACGCAAAACCTGACAAATGTCCCGTTGAAGCAATACCGTTATTATTGATGTAGTAAGAATTAACTGTTCTTTTTCATCCGTTTTTGTCATCTACGCTCAGTGGCGTATCTAGAATTTGGCCTTGGGTGGAATCCGGGGTCGGGTCGGCTTCATACAAATCAAAAAGTAAGTTAAGACTAATCAACATTACTACCTTTAAAGTATCTGAAATCAGTATACGGTAATAACACAATAAAAACACGCATTATTGAAACATTGTTTAGAAGGAACCTAGGCCTATTGACTGAATTGATTTTCCTATATTTCATATTTTAAACGCTATACGCTGATAGTATGTAATAAACCTGTTTGTATATAGGTTAGAAAAAAGTTACTAATATATTAGCGTACTAACGCTAAAAATTAAAACAGACTAAAAATTAAGACATTAACAAAATTCATCAATTTTTTCGATCCACTGGGGGGTCCCGTTTGTCTCCCCCAGAAAATACTCCCCTGATTTAGTTATAATCTAGTGTTCTTTTTCATCCGTTTTTGTCATCTACGCTAAGAAACACTTGTAAGAAACACTAAGAGCGTATTTACAGGGGGGACGAACGGGCCCGACCCCTCCCCCAGAGGGTGGAAAAAGTTGACGAACTTTGTTAATCACTTAATTTTTAGGCTGTTTTATTATTTCTTCAGCTGTGTACGCTAATATGGTACTAGCTCTTTTTTAACTATACAAACAAGTTTATTATACAGCATTTGCGTGTATGTTTGAAATATGAAATAGGCTACAGAAAATCAATTCAGTCAATAAGTAGTCTATATTTTAACAATGCTTCAATAATGCGTGTCTTTATTGTGTTAATACCTTTTATTTTAATGAGACTGATTTCAGGATGTTATCACGCGTTCTTCAGCCACTTTAAAGACAGCAATGTTTATTAGTCTTAACTTGTTTTTTCTTTTGTATGAAGCCGAACCGACCCCAGACCCCCCTCCACGCCACTGTGTAAGAGGAACGTTTGAGGTAACCAGCTACATTTTTACTTCGAAGCTACAGATCCATTAGTTTCCATCCAAAACCATTCTATGTGTTTATCGACTCGCAGCACCCCAGAATAGATGCACTATAGGCCACTATAAGCGGCGCGGCCTACATCCGACCAGCAGAAGACTGTAGAACAGTGGTTCCCAAACTTTTCAGTCCGCGGACCCCCCCCCCAAAAAAAAATTAAAAATTTCACGGACCCTGTCTAAGTTCTGAAATGAAACAAACAGTAAATATGATATAAACTCCTATATTTTAATTAAAATGTATTAAAATAAAAATTCTCTTAACTTACAAAATTTATAATATTAATGATATCAAACTTAGTTTAATGTGAACAATTAGATCTGCAATATTGGGTTTATGCCTGATAATTTCAATATTAAGTCACTCTCGACTTCAAATATATATTTCTTAACTTTGAGTTCAAGTACGTGAGCTGGTAGAATGCGGTTTCACATAAATAAGTAGAGGGAGACACAGGTAAACACTTCAAAGCTATTTTTGCGAGTACAGGATAGTTAGTTATTACATATAACCAAAAGTCAGCTGTAATTGCTAGAACTGTAATTTTAATGAACTGTCAGTTGAAAGTTCTGCCAAGAAATCTGCCAATTGCTTATAAGCCCATTTCCATCCCCATTATCATATCTTGAACATGGAAACGGGCTTGTAAGCAAGATACAGTGCTTATATGCGGACTAACACGGCCGCATCAGTTCAGCGTTGATGCGGCGCTCCACCCAGTTCGGCTGACAAACAGATCTGCTACACGACACGATTTAAAGACATTATTAACGCCACTAATTTGAAATTACTTTTACAGTTACAATTAGTTAGAACCAAAACAAATACTGGAAACTTCTACTAATTGTTTTAAGATTCCGAAATTTAGATTTCACAGCATAAAAAATAGAAGAAAATTATGGTATATTCTACTTTTTTCTTAAAAGTGTTCGCGGACCCCACTTTCGGAACCACTGCTGTCGGAATACAACATGCGTTAGGGATACTGCCTTCAGGGAGAGGGTAAGGACGACTGTTTCAAGGTAGCTATTTAGACGGATTATCGGTACGATGAACATACGTGCAGCGTTAACATTCCATCCTCAACGCCGCGCTCTCACTTTCCGTATAGCCTACTGTACAAAGCTTAACGGAACTCTGCCGCGTCCGCGTCCTTAATTCCCAGCTATTTATACTGAAATAATGGCCACTCATTTAGTGTACTCACGAATAAAGCGTTTCTACATCGGAACATTAGGAGATACATAAACTGCTGATATCTCGTACAAATGTACATTTAACTTGTCCTCGTTAACAACAACGAGACTAATCTGTTACTTCGTGTCTGTAAAATACACTTTACTGTTTAACATTTAATACTGTTAAAAAGTATCTTGATTGCTTTATACTTCGGAGACGATACATGAAAAGGGAAGGGAAAAGGCCTAACTGAGAAACTACCGTACATTCAGAAAACGCGTATTAACGAAACTAATAAGATCACCGTTATTTCGGTAAGACAAATATCGGTATGGAGAACCATACATGACTTCCATGTTCTAAGATTTATATTTAAAATCATTACTTCAGTTCACTTAGATAATTTCTAAAAAGGTAGATGTGTTCCTTGTAAATAGAGTTTTATGTTTGACAAACTGAAATGAAATAATTCCATAGAAATTACTTCTTTGTTGCCGATAACGTAGTACATATATATATAGGGCCTATATATAAATATCGGTATGGAGAACCATACGTCACTTCCATGTTCTAATATCTATATTTTAAAATCATTTTCGAAATGAAATATTTCAATAAAAACCACTTCTTGCTTCAGCCTTAACCACACTATTGTGGTCACTAACGTATACCACCTCACGTTAGCGCACACGATTTTCACTGATGATGGCAGTCGATGGAATTGCCGAAAAGTCTGGTTTTGCAGAAAACATTGAACCACGGCCATACAGCCAGGAAAGGAATTTTAGCAACAAACTACTTCTTTGTTGCCGATAACACATATAAAATATAAAAATTATCCCCTCCCCCTTTAATTATCATTTCCATTTATAGAAAATTACCACCTCCCCCTTCAACTATACTTTTCATTTATAGATATTTCATTTACCTTTCTACAATGCATTTTTATGACCTTCTTTTCAGGATACTTTATTCATGAAAATTAAGTAGTTTACTCTTGTTAAAACGTAAAACGTACTCGTAAACTACCCTTTCCCCTTAACCGATCTTCACCAAAATCAATAAGCCTTGAGTCCTTTACATCTCAGGCACAAATGCAAAAAGTTATTTGGTTCCGTTTGAATTTGCGGCAGTTATCGTTCGCCATATAAAAAATTGTACACACACGCGCGCGCGCGTCACACACAGAGACACTTTCCGAAAAATGACTTTTCTTCATGTTTTGAGGGTAGTAGACCTATAATCAGAATCAGCCTTTATCTCAAAAACGATTTTTTTTTTGCGATCACCATATTTCCATTTTCTTACGGAACATGGAAGTAAAAATTACATAATTGTAACACACGAAATTTTGAAACAGATTCAGGTAGAGGACATCTTGTACAGACAATACTCTTATTATTACACAGACCATTGAGAATCATCGCGAGTTCAATAAAGAAACACATATAGCTTTCGTTGACTTAGAGAAGGTCTTCGATAGAGTAGATAGAAGTTCGTTGTGGCAAATATTAGAAGATCGGGGATACCCAATCAACAACTTATAAGAACCCTCAACAACAAGGCCTACATAACGGAACAAGGATAGCTGTTAAAAATAACTGTAGGATATCTCAACAAATATCTGTCAATCATCAAGGTGTTAGACAAGGGTGTTGTACAGTATATTGACGATCTTAATGTCAGTTTAACATTCATATTGACGATCTGGTAAGTAAATAGAAACATCAAATGAACTGTGGTATTAAGTTGTCACGAAACGCTGGCTGTACCGTCCTATGGTGTGAATTATGAGCAACAACCAAGAAACAAGACTGTAAAATACAGCCCTCGGAAATGGCGTACTTAAAAGGAGTTAAAAGGTATTATAAACTTGACTGTATAATGAATGAGGCCATAAGAGAAGAGTTGTCAGTTCGTGAAACTCGGGCATTCTCGCAAGAGATGACGTATTTAACATCTGGAAGACACTCTGCATCTGCTTCTACGTGCGGTTCCCAAACCTTGACTCCCACCAACGTGATCCAATCCACACGAGACATTCTGTGATCCACACGTTTACCGATATATCAATAATCTTACTTTATCATATTCAAAATATTCAATAGAGGAATTCTTACTTTCCAATGTAATAATTCAAAAATTCAAAAATGTTGTAAAAAAACATCGGTCAAGTTTAGAACACTTTTTAACGCCTCTCAAGAATGCCATTTCCGAGACCTGTATTTTACTGTCTTGTTTTTTGTTTTTGGTTGTTGTCCATAATTCAAACCCTTAGGACAGTACAGGGACTGCCATAACTTTACCGTATAAGAAATAATAAGAGAAGAGTTACAAGTTTATAACTTGAATGAAAAATTATAAGATTACAAACGACGGTGGAAAGAACACTTAGAAAGAATGATAGGTTGCTGCCTCGCCACAAAAGTCTTGAAATACAAACCTATAGGACACAGGTGTGTGGGTACACACAGGAAGAGATGGCTTTAGGACATTTGAAGACGGAACAGGCAGCACTTTGCCTATGCTGTGTTGTGAAGATGATGATGATTAAATTTTGAACTAATAATAAGAACAAAATAAACAATCGAATTAGAGTTTTAGAATCATGAGGTAGCAAAAGTAACTTCCAACCCAAAACCGGAAGACTAGCGTATTGTTAAAAAAAATAATACAATTGAATCTTCCGAAGACGGAAAAGTCTTGAAAAGAGTATGTCAGAGCTCCTATGAACCTCCCAAGAGTACAAGATGACGCTTTGAACAGACGCGTTTTGTGAAGGTGGAAAACAAAATAATTGGCTATTAGTAATAATTAAATATTTATTATAATTTAATTGTAATTTATATACCGTATCAACTGTCTCTCTTGTTACCTTAGTTATGGCCGAAATAATTTCAGTATAAAAAGGGAGATCGATAGAGAGACTATGATGAGTAGGCAGTTCCAGAAGGAATCAGAGTAGTCCATGAATTCAACACGAACAATATCTCAACCGTCCTCTTAGCTCCGTTAGTACGTATTTGTCTGGCAATACTCCAGGGTATTAGGCCGTAGTCCAATACTGCCGCATAATACACACCTTTCGGGCCTACCATTGGACGCCGTTTTCGTGTAACGACTTGAGCAATAACTAGTACGTTCTTCACCAGTTTTCCAAAAGATGGTGCCACAGGACTGTGGAAAACTGTTGAAGAACGTACCAGTTGTTGCTCATGTCGTTACGCTGAAGATGGCCTCCAAAGGCGGTGCCGAAACGTCTGCAGCAGTATTGCATCAGGGCCTAATTAGCCCGGAGAATTGTCAAACTAATATTAACAGTGTGACGCCGACGTGAAAGCCTAAGATACAAATTACGTCCTCTTTGCTATTTAAAATACGATTACATCCTGCAGGTAGAATATAAAATTATTCGTTATTTTTCTGACACTATCGTTAAAGTGTTTCTGTAAGGTGCTGGCCCATTGCTGGGGAGGTCCAGAACAGCCGCCGTCTCCTGAATGGAAAAAATTTTGCCCCGATCTACCATGTTTTTTTTAACATTCTTTTGCCCAGCTTCAAATGTAGCTAGATTTTTATTTTAAAAGTTTTCATTGAGTTAATCAGGAAAAAGTGCAAATTAAAAGTCTTGTTAAGTAGCTAAATAATCGAAATTTTCGCTGGTTAAACTTATGTGGAACGTAAAGGCTCCTTATAGAGTTCAGTGGAGGTTGGTGTTATGGTTACAGCGTTACACAACCATTAGTATAGCATAAATAAACTGTAAAATCATATGCGATACCAATAAACAGCTAAAAGTGTCATAAAGTTCAACGGAAAACTTATTATTTTCTATGCGGCAAAGTTCACGTACATTTCAAATGTGGCGCCAGGCTGGTGGTTGTACGCCGATTGCAACTTCAAGACTAAATGGCTCAGCGTACTACACAAACATACAGAAGGACGTCCGTTACTCTTCATAATGCCCCAATCCTTCATATGTGAGCTCGGTGCTTGCAAAGCTTTCCCAATGCTCCATTAGGAGCATTGTAGCGCATGGTTAGTTGTGTTATGAAAACATCTGTGCCCGGTGTAGTGTTTAAGGTAGACGTTACCCGTTGTTTGAGATTAGGAAATAGGAACAATTTTTCATAAATGTGATTGTGATAGTAAAGTCTCAGTCAAGTATGTATTAATTATTATTTTTATAATTTTAAAATTGAAAATGTTTAAAAGGACGTGTTGCACATTTGAAAACGACCGCTGGTGCGTGATCGAAAATGGGAGCCGGTGAGTTTCCATAGAAACTACTTCTTTGTTATCAATAACGTAGTACACATATCAAACTTCGCTTATGAATGCGACTACACTTAACTTATAATCTGTACATTGGTAAATGAAGAATGAATTCATTGATTGGTGAATGAAGAATGAATTCATTGATTGGTGAATGAACATAAATATATAGCCTATATTTTTTAGATTTATTGAAGCATTTTCAATGCCCTTCTCTGTGCATTGCATTTGTGCAATGCCTGTTAATTTTTTCCTTTGTTTAGTGCTGCTGTATGCTTTTTGGAGTTAGTGATTCTGTGTGCTTTCAAATCACGTGTAGTTTGTAAGAAACGCGATACTATTTAACTTTCGCGTTTTACTGCATATAGACCTACAGTATCTGGTTACTGCAAAGTTAGTTAGTGATGCTTTTAGCAACCATTCATGAGTACCGTACTAGTATGTTGATATGTAGGTCTGCCTGCTGTGTAAACGTGTTCTTTGAATCACCCCCTCCCAACCAAACCAACTAATGCACTCCAAAAATTTGGAACCACCAGTCTCTGCTGATAGACTTACCATCGCCACAATGATCGCGTAGTCCATGTTGCGGTAGCGCAGCCATCAGGAAAAGTGGATTAGCTGTGTATGACGTTTGTGGAATAAAGAATTGGAAAAGTGTTACTTTTGTTAGAAGATGTACAACTTGAATTACAGTAGAGCATCAATTAACTGAACCTCTTGGAACGAGGGCCGGTTCGGATAATCGATATTTCGGATAATAGATCGCAAATTGAAAACATCATATCTCTTTACAAAAACAAAGGTTTTTATTACACAGTCATTTCCAACATACTGTTATATAATTACAGCAACCTGGACACTGTACTGTAATGTATTACTTAGGCTAAAAATCGTTGAATTAAAACTGAGTGTAATTAATAAAAACCAAAAGTTAGTTTAAACAAAATTAGAGTTTAATGGCAAACACTGTAGTATAAAATTAATTAAAAATTAAGAAACAAAACAAAACATACAGTACCACGGATTTACACTTTTTTGAAGAATTGTTCTATCACTGTCTGCTTCAAAGCGATACCCCGTTTTCTCGCTGCTAAAGACCGAAGTCGTTTAAGATTCATAAGCTGAATACAATCTACCTCGTCTTCTGTTTGGGCCTCTTTAGAACAGTCTCAAGTGCGTCAAAAGCTTTTGCTGCCGTCGGTGGTTTTGTGTTTGTAGCATTGTCGCCTTCATCTGAATCTCTTTCGTTTTCATTACGTTCATTTAATGATTCAACTATCTCTTCATCGGTTAATAATTAAAAACCGGGATCGGCTTCATCCACCTTTAGCCAATCGTTAACACGTGTCCAATATATTACTGTACAGTACAGGACATAAATGTACTTTTTATTGAGTTCGGATAATAGATCGTTCGGTTAATGGATGTTCGGATAATCGATGCTATAAGCTTACTGTATTAGTGGGGTAGGTCAATGTGATATCAGGCAATTGCAAAGGTAACGGAATTTTTATCGGTATACGGTAATATATGTATATCGGCCTGTACCAACTTTGTTTTTAAAAAAGAAGCTTCCAGTAGGCTAAAACAAGAAGCAGGTAGTCTTGAATTTTATGGACCTAAAGTAACAAACACGAAAAGACGACGATACTTTTCCCGCCTGTGGAAGCTAAGAACGTCATAATGATTCTGGAAGCAGGAAGCCGCCAACGTTTCCTGGAACCTACCGTCCCGTATCGCTTTGCCAGCGATTTCAGAAGTTTTCGAGCCTCTTCTGCTGGCTCGCATCCAGCCGCTAGTGGATGACATCATCCGCGAGGAGAAGTTCGGGTTTCGACAGTAGCACTCATTACTCTTCACCTAATGAGGGTCGTTTCCCAGAAAGCGAACGCCATCAATGGGCATCAGATCACAGGCGCTGATGTCAAGTTGAATGTAAGCAAAGCCTTCAACAAAGTCTGGCCGACGACGAAAGCCTGCTGTGCACAGTAATCTATAGGCCTACCACCAATACCACCGCTAGTTGTGCGTCTCATATGGTCGTCTCATATAACCGACCGAAACTTCAGTGTTAGTGTCGATGGAGAACCTTAGGCCTATGTGTCTGTTACAGCAGGAGTTCCTCAAGGATCCGACATAGGCCAATTCTATACCTCGAGGGGAAACCTATTCAGTGGGCCGAATTGGTGAAGTACCTGGAGAGATCAGCTAGACCTAGACCAGCGTCTCAACTTCAATCACCACATGACTGATACTAAAGGCTCGAGGCGGCATCAGAGCCAAAAATTTTCGCACTCTTTCGTGGAATGCACTAAGCGTTAACGTCAACCAGTATATCTGCCTTATATTTAATATATTCAATTATTGTATCATGGCAGCGGCAATTGGAAGTGACTTTTGTTCAGTTGTTTACATTTTTTGTCATTTAGGCTTTTGTGTATCTGTTTAATCTGTAGACAAAACAAGAAGAGCTCTCAATGGTCAACTCTTCATAATCATATATGTGTTTTGTCATTCAATTTGTTTGATGTTCGCTTAGTCGAACAGATTACGAATCTGCAATAAATTGAAAAAAGAAGACGCTTTCGTGGAACAGCCACTTGACTATAAGCACAAAAGTTTCATTATGTTTGCTGTTTCTACGAACAGAATTCATCTCCTGTCGGCAACTAAAAAGCATAGGCTGGCGATTCACCTCGCCAACTATATAGTATGTCAGACATATGTTCTGCACCCCTTCCCTTGAAGGTTTAATGCGATCCCTGGTAACTAAATTATTTGTAAAGGCTGAGGAACCTTTTCCTGTATATCCGTTAGCTAAACAACAAGGATAACGCAACATCCTCATCCATCATCACGATCCATCATGTGATGTTTGTTTGTTATCGTAATATTCAAATTCATTACTAGTACATTTTTGTGACCTAAGCTGGAAGAATCCCATCTCAGAGTTTTACCCACCAACGTCACTTCATTTACAAACATTATATAAATTAGGCCTACTTCACTATGGCTACACCATTATTTTGCGAAGGGCTCATACCTATAATTCTTCCATTGCAGTTCAGACAAAAGCTTCAATTACTCGTTCTTATTTCAACCTGCCGTATGCGTCCAAGGAGGCCTTTAACAATTGTACTAGCGAGTTGGACCCCTAATGACAGATTCTCTCCAAGCAACGTTTGAAGTCTTCCGCGGACTTCGTTGAAGCGAGGTCATTAAAAGAACTCATCTCTGGTCCTTAGACTTTACGTGGAGTTAAACGACGTCAAATAAACTTGTGGGTTTAAACATATGCTAATTAAATGTCTTACTCGAGTGTGAGTTAACATATGGTATCACTATGGTCTTAAAAAAATGTACGGTAAATTGTTTACAGAAACAAATACGTGGTCACAAAGTATTTACGTGGTCACAAAGTGGTTACGTGGTACGTGGTGGAAATTGTTTACGTGGTCACAAAGTATCCTATTTGGAGCGTACATTTTGACGTACGCGTTTGCTGTAAATTAGGCCTACACTACGTAATTCATATCTAACAAAAATAAAATCGTTGTATAATTAACTTAGTGGTAAAGACCTTTTCACTAACTTAATTCCCTTAGATCATATCAGCGACTACAGATCTACCATCTTTACAAAGACCCGGACATTGTCAGGATAATCAAAATATACAGGCTAAGGTGGGTAGGACACATAGAGAGAGTGGAGCAAGAACAGCCTACGAAACATATCTTCTACCAGAAACCAATGGGTAGTAGAAAAAAAAGGGGAAACCCCCAAAGTATATTCAAGAACCATATAGAGGAGGACCTCGGAAAGCTGAACATCAGAAACTGGAAAGCCAGGGCACGCAATAGGGAGGAAAGGAATCAACTCTTGGAGCAGGCCAACACCCACCAAGGGTTGTAGAGCCACGACTGATGGTGATCGACACATGGCAGTGTAGCGTCTACTTATTCATTGTGTACTGTAAAGCTTATAAATTATAATGACCGTAAAAAATAAATTTATTGATCATATATCAACACGTTTCGTAAAACGTTAGAAATAACATTATTTTTACGATAAAATTCAATGATCCCTTATAAAATCTCAATATTTATACATAACACTACGAAAATTGGAGGACTGGCGCTGTCTCTTAATCCGTCTTCTGTTTACGTCCATCTTCAGCTTTGTTCATAAACTCCGTTCACAGGTCGGATGTGATAATTAGCAAGTAGAGAAATATAATCTACTCAATGAAGTAGACACAACATGAAAACCTGGGCAGCTAGAAATAAGTGTAGTATATAAAGTTTAAGGGTCGAAATTTGGTGAATAGTCTCGTTTCGTCAAAGTAAGAAAACTCTTAATCAGCCTATATGTAATAGCCTTATGGACCTATGCCGACACGTAATACTAAAATATAGGCCTGAGTACAATATAGGCATATAGACCTATGATAACGCTATAGTAGGCTACTTAAGGTTAATAGGTAGGTTCAAGAATATGTGTAACAAAAAATGAAGCTAATAAAAACAAAGGAAGGAAAGGCGTGCAAGCGAATATGTGTAGCCTACTATTGCGGTTACAGTCCTCATATGAAAGAGCAAGCCTATATAGAAAACAAAGTAAAAGACGATAAAAAATAAATAAAAACAGGGAAATTAAATTCTTCGGAAATGTTAAACGATGCACATGTATTAAAGAAACGAAGATAGAAGGAATAGATTAAGTATTATAACAACACGTACTTAGAACGAGTGCTATACGAGAAAATGTGGGTGTTTTAAATACTACTACTACTACTACTACTACTACTACTACTACTACTACTACTACTACTACTACTACTACTACTACTACTACTACTCTCCAGCACTACAGCCCATCGTGAGCTTTGGCCTCCGCTACGACCCGTCTCCACTCATCTCTGTCCACTGCCTTCAGTCTCCAGTTCCTAATGCCCATCTTTCTTAGATCTTCTTAATACTGTCCCACCCCGGAGATCCGAATGGGGGACTGTTTTACCTCCGGATATATTTTGAGCATTAGGATCATTCATGGTGTTTTCCTTCAACTTCTTCTTTCCCACTGACAAGTCGTTGGGTTTCTCTACAGTTATATTTTATGGTGTGGGTCGTAAGCTCCACGACCAACCCCCATCCTGGAGGACCAGGGACACTTCTGTCGGGGTTACCATACCTTAGCTGGTCTGTTCCAGTTAATTATTTCGGGCGCTGGAAACTCGCCCTTCATCCTCTCTCATGTTTGCTACATGGCGCACAAACAGGCACGCCATGCACCCAGGGGTCACGCGACTACTTATTAGTCTTCGAGGACGTGAGAGTAGGATTTGTTGGCAGAGCTGAGTTCATCGAGAACCTCTGACTCTTTCGTCAGAAAACAGTGGGCCTTTCTCAGAGGTTTGTTGCTATCTGGGCACCAGCAACCCAGATCGCCTCTGAGACCCTTTACCAACCTTTGACCCCCGGGTGTTTTAAATAATACACTATTCACTCACACTACACACACTTTTAGCTTGTGTGTGGCGTGATATTCCGGTACCGACCTGTACGTTCGGTCTCCCCCGTTCACTGGTTATTTACAGCTTTCAATATGCATTTTTATATATTGACAATATTAATTAGACTATCTATATTAATTTTCCAGTTTTTAATAAATTGCGTCAATGCACAGCAGCGTACGCAGACGTACTGTTGCAATATATGTTACGTCTCAGTCAGACAGATCGTCGTGTTATTCAGTGGGAACAGGATAACTGACACCAGTGAAGTCACTAATTACAAACTTTAATTGGACATAACAACAGTTAGAAATCATCGAAGGCACTCTTATACAATAGGCCTAATTCGAGTTAAATTTGTTCAACACACAACAATAAACGCCATTTTATTACTATTCCGTACTAGGCTAACACATTTTCGCCAAACCAGTCACTTCGATCTGCACTTGAAATATAGCCAGGTGTAACTGAACTGGGCCGTTTCGAAATCCAGTGTTTATACCTCCGTCGCTTTGCATTGTAGTGACATAGCCGGCCTGGATACCGATTGGGTGGTCGAGTAACGTATGGAAGGGGCGTCTCGAACAATCCAGAGCGTTATGTAATTCTGCCGTGCAAATATAAGTGCAAGGCGTCAAGTAGGTAGGCTACTCAGCGATACGGTACTATCTATTTCCTCAGTATAGCACTGCTCCCTCCTTAAACCTGTTTGTCCCGAACTGCCAATCCGTCTCTGCAGTGATAGGCCTACGGTCTAAGTGGACGATCTTGAACAATTTTTTTTGTTTGTATCGGCCATCTAAGGGCCGCATGCTAATTTCACTTCTTTATTCTTTGTACTTTTATTTTTCTCCAATATTCTTTCATCTTTTCACTGTTTCTCATCTTCCTGTCTTCAGTCCACTTTGAACCTGCATTTTTTCTCTCCTACCCTGGACTCCTCCCATTTTTAACACTTTTGCCTGAAAAACGTCTCTTTCAATTGCTTCTTCTTTGCATGTAGGCTACATTATTTTTTTCTAAATCCTTTTGGACTTCTTTAATACAACTCGATGTTGACTTCTTCCCCCACAGGTATTTTTAGTTCTACTTTGTTAACCTATTGTTCTATATAAATGTTCAAAAAATAATAGTCTTCTTTTTCTCACTGTTTCTGTTATATTTTCTATACTGTGATATATTTCATCATTAATTCATAATTTCGAACCTACTGAAGTTTTTCGTGGGCCTAATATTTTCGTAATAATTCTTCTATCCAATATTTCTAGTTTGTCTAAATTATAATTCAATTTTAGACATTCACTTGCATATAGGCATTATGGCTTCACTATTGTAGGCTACTGTAATGCCTTATTTTCGCATTTTTAGATATGCACTTTTTATTGTAAATATCTTTAGGCTAGTTATAGCCTACCATATGCGCTTTCATCTTATGAATCCTTGAACAACAGTATTAAGTTATTTCTATTTTTTTTTTATTACTTCTATTGCTTCCCAGTTAGTTTCAAGTTTGAGGGAGTGACCAAGACGGCGCTTTGGGTTGTACAATAGAACCTGATCTCCTCCTTCGAAACCCAATTATTGCTGCGAATATCATACCGCGTTTTCATTTTGCCACTGGCTATCTTCAGCCGTCCTCTCATCAACTGAGAGACTGTGTACGGAGAGAATCAGTTCGAGGAGACCTTAATTCTTCAGTTTTAACCTTATTTAGTTGCATATTCTGTAAGTGCTACTACATAATATTTTACTAATAAAAAATACATTTTTGAAACGCCATATTAATAAAAGAAATAGAACTGAAAAAGCATGCTCGTTAATGTTATAATAAACATAGAAGTCGTGATCAGTTGTGGAAATAATAAGCAATCATTTACCATTTATAAAACATAATTACAAAGCTGTTCATATTGTGGAAAAAAGTGAAAAAATTACAGGTCTGAAGAATATCATATTGTGTGTGTGTGTGCATATGTGTGTTCATTGTCTTTTGTTTTAATAATTCTGTAAATAAACTAGGCCTACATAACAATAAATTATCTTGGATTCGGTATAAAAATATTTCATTAGTTTACAGTATGTTGGCCAGCTTTCTCTTTCGATAAAATGATTGGATGAGATGAAGTCACGTGCACGTTACCCATCATGCTCTACTTACTGTCACTACAATGGCGGACGCGAGCCCGCTCAGCTGTTCCAACCCGTAATTAAAGCATTAATTAGAATAAGCAAGGAGATCGCCACTGTGCTTTGTCTTTTTTCTACCTTTTGTTTCGATTCACAATTAACGTCTACAGTCAAGCGACTGGTGAGCTACGTTTACTTCACAGCCCAATACAAGAGACACACTTGGTAGCCCACAAGTTCAAATAGACGTTTTGGTTGTTATACATTTACGTACAAATTATCACTAGACAGACCAATAGAGCAAACGCGCAAATATAAGTTACGAATTCTATATACAT
This sequence comes from Magicicada septendecula, assembly GCA_034769895.1. Lineage (NCBI taxonomy): Eukaryota > Metazoa > Arthropoda > Insecta > Hemiptera > Cicadidae > Magicicada > Magicicada septendecula. Next base: position 35,246,213 of record CM068370.1, on the reverse strand, counting down.
GTTCACTCGTATCATAGTATAATTTATGTAAAATTAATGCGATATGCCATTAGGTTATTGGTTCCTTACTGGCCGGATAATTCCCCAGCTCAGAGCAGCCCTATAGAACACGTAGGGGTCTACCTATTTCAGTAGCGGATTACTTAGGAGTAAGGTAAAAAGTCAACCTCAAGAAAGTTATTAGTGTTGAAACTAATTAAACTCCTTTTCTCATTAACATAATTAGGCCTATGTGATTCAGTTGCGTATCTATAATTTGGCTTTAGGGTTGTCCGGGGTCGGGTCGGCTTCATACAAAAGGAAAATAAGTTAAGTCTAATCAACATTGCTATCTTTAAAGTGGCTGAGAAACGCGTGATAACATCCTGAAATCAGTCCCATAAAGTAGGCCTAAACGGTACCTAATAACACAATAAAAATACGCATTATTAAAAATTTGTTAAAAGATACTTATTGACTGAATTGATTTTCCTATATTTCATATTTCAAATGTATACGGGAATGCTGTGTAAAAACCTATTTGTAAAAAAAAAAAAAAAAAAAAAAACCTAGGCCTACGGTACTATTTATATTAGCGTACACAGCTTAACAAATAATAAAATAGCCTAAAAATCAAGAGATTAACAAAATTCGTCAACTTTTTTCGACCCTCTTGGAGGGTGTTAGGTCCCCCGTTCAATCCCTCCCGTAAATACGCCACTGGTGTGTGTGAGGGATGAAAAAGAGGGAAAGTCAGATAAACAGCCAGAAACGTTGAGGCCTAGGCTAGATACAGAGAAGAGAGACAAATATCACTGTTAAATCGAATAAATCATAACGCAGCATAGCAGTACATCCACATTTTAACATCACAAAAATTAAGGTATCAACGAAATTCGTTAACTTGATTTAGGTCGTGATTTAGGGCTTGAAAATGGTGGAAACACTGAAACACATGACATTTAGCAGTTTAGCGAACAAGCACGACGAAGTTGGAGTTACAGAGACTCCTAATTCGAATAACAAGACTAGAAATTCGTCAACCTTTTCAACCCTCTTGGTGTGGGGGGGGGGTTCGATCCCCCGTAAATACGCCTGTTGCTCTCCGGATGAAAACCGGCTGAGAGACGCCCCATTGTTTCCGTAGCATAAGGTTGACGGAAACATTATTTCCACAACTGATCACGACTTCTACGTTTATTATAACATTAACGAGCATGTTTTTTCAGTTCTATTTCTTTTATTAAAACGTCCGTAAGTAAGGTAAAATGTCATAACTCGGAGGCCTATAACCTTAAAAAAGTTATTAGTGTTGAAACTAAATAAACTCCTTTTTTCTTTAACATGATTAGGCCTTTGTGCTGTATTAATTTTCTGTAGTTTGTAGAATTAAAACACCAGTCGGCCTAGGCCTACATGTTTCTAGGCTTGGGCCTACATTTTCCATCTACTCTACATTATTACCACAAATTGGGATAATAAGTGGCATTTCTAAATAACACAGTGCATACTCCTTTCGTATACAATTCTACAGGCCTATCAGAAGTAAAATTACGCCTACTAGCTAATATGAAGAGCCAATAAATATAGGCCTAAAAATTGTTTCTCCTAAATCATTTACTAACAGGAGCGTATTTACTGGGAGCGAGTACCCTATACGTTTGAAATAATGATATTTAGGAAAAATCAGTTCCTTCAAGAAGTAGGCCTATCTTCTAAATAATATTTCAATAACGCGTATTTCTATTGTTCTATTACCGTTTACTTTAACGTGACTGATTTCAGCCACTTTAAAGATAGTAATAGCTTATTGATTATTCTTAACTTGTTTTTTCTTTTGGATGAAAACAACGGACCCCTCCCCCAAGGCCAAATTCTATATACGCCACTATTTACTAACTTTTGATTTTATTCACGGAAGAGCTCAAACTTAAGCATTTCGTGAAAATTAAAGATTTATTTTTATCTTCCTTTTCCTCTTATAGACTCTTATATTATTCAGACACAAACCTACTGTAGTGAATTAATAGCTAATATACATATGACCATGCGAGAGAGAGAGAGAGAGAGAGAGAGAGAGAGAGAGAGAGAGAGAGAGAGAGAGAGAGAGAGAGAGAGAGAGAGAGAGAGAGAGACAGAGACAGAGAGAGAGAGCATGTGTACGCGCGTGCGCCGTGCGTCTGGATTCCGCATGTGTATTCGTGCACTCTCAGTCCAACGGTCCCCATCCTGAATTGAAGTACAGTCAAGTCAATGTATTTCTGGAACACAGATTACGTAGCTAACTGTAAACATAGTCTATGCTATTATCTCTGCAAAAGTGTAGCCTACGTTACTATTAAATATAACAGATTTAAGAGCAGTCGTAACCGGCATATCGATCAAAACATCAATTTTTGGTTTTTGATCTTAAAAAAAAAACTGAGTAGCCTACCTACCATATTTTCTGAGTAGACCTAATTTGATACCAAATTTATGTGAATAGCCTATAAATAATAATAACTTTCTTAAAATTTTTTTTTTTTTTTAAAGTGGAATTAAATCAACATTTTTTGGTGATTGTTGGCAGAAATATTTTAGCTAGAACTGTGCACGGCAATTTGACCCGAACGTAAGGTTTAACTGTTTAATTCATGGCAGCTTCTGTTAAAGCTAGCCTATTACCGTAACATAATTATTTGGTTCCTTCGAAGAACGTAATGATTGCACAGGCTACTGTACGCCTTCAAGCGTCACGTGGGCTAAAACAAATTAATTAGTAACAACTAATACAACCGACAGAATTCAAGAGATAGGCTGCGCTACTTCACAGAGTACGTAACATCGTGTTTCGTAACAGCACTTTTTCGGTTGATAATCACGGACGGTGTTCCGTCAGACGTTCTGAAGGTGATTGCTAGTTCATGACTACGGATACTCCTTAATATAGCCTATATACAACATGTAGTGTCGGGAGAGAGACGAACCTACTCTAACTTACCACGGGATCTAGCCTATACCAATCCCTTTTACCTGCCACCAGCCCGCCACAGCGCAGAAAGATCGAGCTCAGAAAAACCCCCGCATCAAACTCGCCAGGTCAGTGTCTAAGGGGAGGAGAATGACCTTCCCCAGGTGTTGTAGGGGGTGACACAAATATATATATATATATATATATATACAACAGCTGCCTCAGGGAGGGATACTTCTCCAAGCGTTGGAAAGTGCAGAGGCTGGTGCTTGTCAGCAAAGGTAACAAGCACGCCACCACCGTACAGACCTTTGTGCATGCTGGATACTGCTGGAAAGTGTCTGGAAAGGTTACTAAAGCCACGTCTGTTGCCAGCCATTCAAAACACGGGAGACCTCTCAAACAGACAGTACGGCTTTCGGAAAGGCCGATCAATTCTTGGATCAGTGGAGGAGGTAGCAACAACTTCCCACGCTGCCAAACAGGGGAATCATTAATCAAGGAGTATAGTCCCGTTGGCGACGCTGGATATTAAGAATGCTTTCAATTCTACCAACTGGAGCGACATGCTTAGTGCTCTGGAACACTTCTTCCGGATCCCACAGTATCTCCTGCGGATAATAGAGTGCTATCTGAGTGACAGAGAATTTATTTATGATACGACAGACGGACCTCGTAGAAAGAAGATCACCTCCGGGGCTGCCCAGAGTTCAATTTTGGGCCCTAGAACGTTCCTACGACGGAATTTTACGGATGGAGACGCCGCCAGACACTTTCCTGGTAGGTTACGCAGACGATACCGCAGCAGTGATTGTAGCACGGAACGACGATGCACAAAGAAGCCTGAATCAGGTAATGAGGCGAGTGGGCTCCTGGCTTGAAGAACACGCCCTGGATCTAGTCACCGATAATACCGAAATAGTACTGCTCACCCGGCGACGGGTTCCCACTGTCATACTGCTGCCAGTGGGAGCTGAGACAGTATTTACAAAGAAGGCTGTGAAATACCTAGGGGTGAGACTAGACGCAAAGCTCTCCTATTGGGATCAAATAAAGTATGCCGCTGATAAGGCAGCTAACGTTACAACGTAGCTCAGCAGAGCCCCCTCTCATGGCCAACGTAGGAGGTCCCACTGCAAGCAAGAGGCGATTGTTGATGGCGGCCACAGAATCCATCCTTCTGTACGGTTGCGAAATCTGGGCCGATGCACTAAAGATGGAAAAATACAGAAAACGTATGGCATCGGTGCAGAGAAGAGGAGCCCTCAGAGTAGCATCCTCTTACCGGACAGTGCCAGAGCCAGTAGGCCTGGTGATAGCGGGAGTGATTCCCATAGACCTGTTGGCTCTTGAGCGGAAGTATTATTCAAAAGAAAAGAGGAAATTTTAAGAGATGCCGCAAAGCATGAAGCCAGGGAATCACTCCCCGGCACTGGCAAGATCATTGGGATAGAGAGGATAGAGGAGGATGGACCGCAAGGCTCATACCAAAATTGAAGGAATGGATTGACCGCCAACACGGTGAGGTCAACTACCATCTGACCCAGTTGGTCAGTGGCTACGGCAATTTTAAAGCCTACCTCCATAGAATGGGAAACGTGCAGAGCCCAGCATGCCAATGCGGAGACTCTCCCCATGATGATGCATCGCACACGTTCTTCAAGTGCAGCAGATTCGAAAGACACAGGATGGCACTGGAAATGGAGCTCGGGGAGTTCACGCCCGAGAGCGTAGTTGCGCTTATGCTTCGTGGTAAGGCGGAATGGGACTGCATCAATGCATTTGTTCAGTGGGCCCTACTAGAAAAAAAAGACAGGCCCAACTTGCACCCAACGGCCAGTAGAAGAGAGGAACATCTAGAAGGAGCCCGATAAGGCAGCAATAGGCTCCATCCTGAAGTAATGCGCTAAGTGGTTCCAGGATGGTTATGAATGCCTGAATTAGAGGTGGGTTTTTTAGTGGGTGAGAGTCCCACACACCAGAGGAAGCACAAGCCTCCTCCGACGGGGTGCATAAAGCATTTTCCCACTCTTAAAGAAAATATTATTATTATTATTATTTATAACAAACTTGTCTGCACTCTATGCTGTGACATCGTCTTGAAATGGTTGAAGTTTGTCACTTTATGGGACAGATGAAATTTTGGCGTTACCGATAATATCAGTAAAACGTGGTTTCCAAACAAAAAAAGTGTGCTTACTAACACTGGCGTATCTAGAATTTGGCCTCGGGGGGGGGGGGGGTCCGGTCGAGTCTGCTTGATTCAAAAGAAAAGTCAAGTTAAGACTAATCAACATTACTATTCTTTAAAGTGGCTGAAAAACGTGTGATAACATCCTGAAATCAGTCCCGTTAAATTAAACAGTTACCTATAATAGGCCTACAATGAAAATAATCATTATTGAAACATTGTTAAGGTAGGCTTATTATTGACTTAATTGATTTTCCTATATTACATATTTCAAACGTATACGCTAATGCTGTGTAATAAACCTGATTCTATATTTAATAAAGGCTTACTATTATATTAGCGTACACGGCTGAAAAAAAGAATAAAATAGCCTAAAAATTAAGAGATTAACAAAATTCGTAAACTTTTCCGACCACCTTGGGGTTACGCCCCTACTTACTCTCTTCCAATCACGCACAATCACGCAACTCTTCGAATGAAAACAACCCAATTCCTCCTAACACGGGAGAGGGGAAATTGTAGTTGTCATAAATTTTTAGAGCTGACAGGTTCTGGGTTTCAAGATTTAAGGTCGTCCTCAAAACTTACACTGGTTAGTTGCACCAGAAACAGCAGAGATTGTTGTTGTGCAGAAGGTTGCTAGACTTGAACTCCGACCATTGGATTAGGCCTATTTTGTATAGTATATGAGTATGTATACGCAGCACAGAGAGAGAGAGAGAGAGACAGACAGGCAGGTCAGGCAGACACAGACAAAGATAAAAGAAAACATTACTACAATGATATCGTAAATTGTCGGTTGATAAGACTGTGGTTTTAATAGAAATATCGTTATTAAACCATCTAACTAGTTTCACATGATAGGCATACATGGTAGAATTTATGGGTGCATTTTTTTTGTGTAGGTCGTCTGCGATTTGTAAGAAAATTATTCATGTTTACTAAAGGCCAAAAAAACACGTATCCCTTAGCCCCAAGCATGGGAGAACTACGAGTATTTTTATTCCCATGTTGGTAATCATTGTGAAAAATTTGTTATTATGTTCCTATTTTCGTCTTTTAACGAACATCAAATTTGGTCCGCGTGTACACGTTTCCCCAATGGCAACACTACCCACAGACCTCTTGATCAAACGGTAGAAAATCGTGCAATTACCTTCCCATCCTTTTCCGTTCACTTCAGCGTGTGAGACGGGCCAATGCGATTACGAAAATGTAATATAGTAATGTAATCTCTTATAATGTAAAAAAATGCATTGTTATCTATTGTAAATGGAGTTATATATCGTCCATGGCATAGTTCTTACTGTACAGAAATCATCTGTCTTCCTACTTAGTTCCACTTTAATCTTCTTGCAGTTAATAGCGCATCTTGTAGTCGCGCGTCTTTTGTGTTATCACACTGTAGAGGCAGCGATCTCGTTTGCTTAGTCTCAATCAAACCGGTTCTTTGGTTGCTTCTGTGATCCTCTACAGGTAACAAGTTTCCTTCAATCTTTCCTCCAACTTCTAACCCTCCACCCACGCAGCAACAAGACAATTGTATGCACCAATCCAATCAACTTACATGGTACCCCTGAATTGGTCATAATAAACTCGAAATACCTGTTACAAGACAAACAATAGTTTTTTAAGCGTACTGACACACACACTCAGGTTATTAGGTTTAAAAATCGTTAAGATTCGTTTTTTTTTTTTATAAACTCTGATCTGATATCTTTTAAACATTATTTAGTCGGTCTGTCTCAATTAATTGATAAAGTTGAAGACAGAGAACGAGATGAACCGTTAGAAGTGATCTCATTCCCGCCTGCAGGGTACTTCTTACCAGTCGTGAACAGCTGGAAATTATTAGATTTCACTGCTTCGTTTAGTGAAAGTATGGTGACGTTAGAAAACGCAGAACTGACGATATGATACTGTAAGTAGGAAAGGCCTCCTTGTCTGAAATGAAACCTGTGTCTGAGAGTCACTGATTTATTGTGCGTTTCCCAAAATTGTAGGTAGGACCTGAAGGAAAGTAAGAAGTGTATATGTCTTATTACATCCAGTAATAAGGCAGACAAGGCCCTGTACGACATGCGACGCCTATAAATAATGAGGCACTGGAGTAAACCAAGTTCAGGTTAGCAACTTGGGAAAGTTTAGACTTAGAAGAGGATGTAACAAGTAGGACACGTAAATACATACATAAACTATGTCGAACCATTAGGAAAAAGTTTAAAATCTAAGTACGGCTTGATAAAAAAATTAAATTTACAAACCAATGGCCGACATCATTAGCCTATAGGCTATAACATGGTAGCGATGCAGGCACAGAGGCCGCCGGGATGAAATTCTTAACGAGTGTTTTGAGTATACCAAGAATTAGTGTAATAAAAAATGACAATATCGGACGTGATTTAAATATATAACTTACAGCATAAATTAAAAGATTAAAGAGCAACAAATTGAATCACGAAGATCTTCAAAATTCCGTCGTGCAGAAAATTCGCCAAACTTTGTTTTCCCTTCGTTTATGCAATTTTTACGAACTAACAGAAACCAGAACTAACTTTCCTATTAGGCCTACTTTATTAGATTATCGCTTAATAAGCTGAATTATATTCGTTTGCTTATTAATAATAATGGCTTCCGTGTGTACCACCTGAAGTAGTGTAGGAGAAGGCAGGGTAGGCAGCCTTATGTGAGCCGTAAGGCTGCAGGGTGCAGCAGGGTGCAGGATTCGTGCAGGGTAGGTTGCCAGTGGGTATGCCGTTTGCTTGTTAATAAATCAAAAGCCTAGGGTTGTAGCTGAACCAGTACGCTTCTTCTTGGAATCTTCAATCCCCAAGAGATAGAAATAGAAAAGTCTTATTAAAATCTCTTTCAATTGAATTAATTTTATCCAATAGTTTAAGCAAAATTTTATTAAATTTAATCATAATTAAAGTTTTAGAAATTAATTAATTATATCTTAAGAATTATTTTTGGATGACAGGAACGTTTTCCTGAATAGTTACATCCTGTACCTGCCAGAACGCTTGAGAATAAGTGTTTCAGAAACTATCAAAAATTTACCTATCTTGAATAGCACATATAAGCTATATTTATATGTATTTTAAGGTATTTGTATGTATATATAAATGTATATGTATTTGTAAGGTTTATATGTATTTATATGTGTTTGTTAAGGTATTTGTATGGAGTGTTTTAACTTACGGGTGTGAATCGTGGACCTTAGGGAAGGTGGAGAGTGACAGACTTCAGGCAATGGAGATGTGGATTTGGCGGAGAATGACAAAAACTAGTTGGACAGATAGGAAGACGAATGAACAGATCTTAGAGGAAATAAATGAGAATAGAACACTGCTTAGGAGTATAGAGGTGAGGAAGATTAAGTTGATAGGGCATGTGATCAGACATAGTGCTTTTTTAACTAACATCTTTGAGGGCAAAGTAGTGGGGAAGAAGCCCAAAGGAAGACCAAGAACTGCATACTTCCGCAGCACAATGAGTGTCGTGAATAGTGGGTCCTATGGAGAAATGAAGAATATCGCAAGGGATAGAGTGACGTGGCTACAGCGACAAGGCATTGCCTTTAGGAGTTAAAAAAAAAAAGCTATATTTCACGTTTTCGATCGACATTTAGATATATGGACTTCAAAGGGCGGGAACGGCCTCTAAGATGTACCTATCGGCCGGAACGACATTTGCCTTTGAACAAAAAGAAAACAATGTTGGGGTGAGGTCTATTTGGTAAACGAAAAACATACATATAAACTATTACTAAAAACGTAAAAAACTTAAGAAGAATAAATCCTCTAACAATCAGTGCAGCATCACATTGTTATTGTGACGTGATGTAGGCTGTACGACAGACCAATTGTGTCGGCGTGTAACTTAGACGTTAATTATTATCATTAACTTAGACGTTAATTATTAAGATGCGTGTAACTTAGACGTTAATTATTATCGAAGAACTCGCAGTAAAACGTCGGTCGACGGTGTGGTTAGCGACGAACTGTCAGCGTCTTGTGTTTTCCTGACTCTGCGACGTGTGAGCAATTATCTCGTAGAAAACAAAACAAGTCACCTGTAGAGGCATTGACCTGTTTAATGTACGGTTGCTTGTTTGTCATCTTCCTTAGGTATTTTGCCGCGTCTTCTAGATGTAACCGCACAGGGAGGTAGGCCTGTGTTTGCATGGATTAATACTTCACAGATTAAGTTTTGTTCTTTTTCTTACAATTTGATTCATTTACAATATGCTGGGTTTAATTCAATATATCTTGATAGAGGTGTGTCTTTATCTACGGATACAACTAATCTGTGGCTTAAGTATGCTAAAATATGTGCACCTCTGATACTGTAGTTTTTCGAGTTCAAGGTGAACTATTACTATCTAACTCCCGAAATATCGGACACCTTCTTGCTTGTACGGACTAATACACATCACTCTAGAAAAGGTTTGTGTTTAAATCGTTTACGTACATCACAAATCTTTACGAAGACAAAAATTTCAATCTTTATAGAGACCAGGAAACCAGGAAATGGTACCATTTAAAAAATAAACCAGAAAGTTTGCTAGGAAACATGACCAAAGACTTGGCCAGCACGATAATGTGGAACTAATGTAGTCGCTCGACGATTCAGTGGGCCTATATCTAAACCGTTTGAGTTGATGGGCATGTAATTAAGTGGAGTACGTTGAAAATAATTAGACATTAAACGGGTGTCTAGTTGCCCCGTGTCAAAAGATCTCATTGCCCATGCTTAACTTTGACGCGTTGCTTTCGGACCAGTTATTTTGTGTTCAAAACAGCTACATGTTTGTTGTGTCACATGGTTGTGTGTCATGGTTGGTCACCTCACATCCGCACTTTCTGCACTTCTATGACTGTAACCAATACGATCTGCGCCGACCGTTTCATGTCTTAATATTTCATCTGTACGTCTATCCAGGTACTGGATAGTATAAATAGTGTTTTACGAAGTTTAAAATACATATGAGTAGGCTTATAAGTAGGTCTATATAGGCTATACTTCGTGCAAGTGTTTTCAATTGTTTATTAATACTTTATTGTTTGTTATTCGTCGTCTATTACTGGTCTTATTGTTTTATTGCCTGTCTTACAAATCAGATGGTAAGACATGAAACGGTTCGTGAAGATCGCAGTGGTGACAGAGAAGGCAGTGAAGAGAGTGACGGGTGAGGTGACCAACCATGACACACAACTTTGTGATAAGCCATCCGTGTCGCTGCTCTGAACACAAATAATTGGTTCGAAACAGCTCGTCGAAGCCACGCATGCGCAATGTGATATTTTGACACAGCGCAACCACGCAACCGTTCCATGTCTAATTAATTTAGCTGTAGGTCCTATAGGCCTATACAGCACGTTATAGCTGAGTATTCGCTTAAAACACAAAACTGCTCTATTTTGTATCAATTGGTTTAATTTTGTTGTATCTTAATAGGCGTAATTAAAACATAATAAATTGTGAGAAACGACTTATAGTTACCGCCTCGTGATATCTTTCGGCGAACGCTAAGCATTATAAACACTAGAAACTTAATCAGAGTTAAAAAAAAAATTATTAATTTGACTTTATAAAAATTTGCAGTTTAGGGAGTTCACTAAATTTATATCTTACAATAGGTGTTGTGAAAAAAATGTATTGAAAAATATTCGTATTAGGCCCACGGTGATACTAAGATTTCTGTACGTTGGAAGAGGAGAATTGGTAAGTCCTGAAGTGGCGCGAAGGATGTGGAAACAAGAACTTTATACCTGCTCTAGAAAAATATGACGAAAAACCAGGCAAATAGTCCTAATGCTTGTTAGCCGGGCTGTTAGGCCATGGTATACTGTTGTGTGAGGGATTAGGCTGTGAAAGCCTAAGGAATCCTGTTAATCCTCTTCGTGTGTAGTCTTAATCCTCTTCGTGTTGCCCGAGTATTTCACTTGATATAAAAAAGATAGCTGTTGTTGATATAGCAAAGGTTAGATATTCAAAATTATTGTAGGATATGTCAAGAAATATCTGTCAATCAAGGCGTTAGTCAAGGGTGCAGTATATCACCTACTCTTTTTAACATTTATATCGACGATCTGGTAAGGAAATGGAAACATCTAGAGAACCCTGGTATTAAGTTAATATCTGTAGTAGAATCTGTAATATCTGTAAGAGAACCCTGCTAGTAATATCTGTATCACGAGACAGATATTAAATATATTTATATTAAAATTTTTAATGTGCTGTTGTTTGCTGACGACTTACTTGTACTTCAAAATACAGAACTTGGTTTGCATGATTCTGGAAACAAGTCTGGAAGAACAAACCTATAGAACACGAGTGTGCGGGTAGACCCAAGGTATGGCTGCAACTTCAGCGGTACAGGCACCACGGAACAGGACTAATCCGTGTTGTGAAGAAGAAGAAGAAGAAGAAGAAGAAGAAGAAGAAGAAGAAGAAGAAGAAGAAGAAGAAGATGATGATGATGATAGGTCTTCATATTGTGTCAACGGTTCTTGGTGAGTAATATAACTATGTTTTTAACAATTGTTTCTATTAGGCCTATTTAGCTACACTTCTGAATACTTCTTCAAAAAATACGGTACCATGAAGACTACTGTTGTCGTTTCCTGGTGCCGAGTAGTCATTGTGTTAATAGCATAAGTTAATGAAAATTTTTTGTAAAACGAGCGAATGGCGTAATTCTTTTTTCTGGGCCCCGCAGGAATCCTTTGCAGGCCTCCCTACTACCCCTACTTAATTCAGGTCATTGTTCCCTCTTGAATACTAACCCCTCCTTATAGCTGTGGCAGCTACTAAAATTATAGCCTATAACGTAAACAGAATACGTTCCGCTCAAGACTGTTTAATCGCTTCTTCTAAGCTTAGTTTATCTATAGTTAAGCTCAGTTTCATCGGTAATTTCTATAAATCCTAAAAAGCTATTATTAATTTTTCAGTCGGTGGGCCTTCCTGCTTTATCTTTAGAAATTGATACATATCTGATTATTGCCTCAGTTGATCTGTTCTGTTAATGTCTTGTGTAGTATCCATTATTACCTGAAAAAGTTGAGCAGATTCAATCCGTTTCAAAATAATATTTTCAACTCTTTTAGATAAAAGCTGAATGAGCTGATTTTGAAATTTTGGACTCATGTACTTCTCTCTGTTCTTCGGGCCGCTGAATATCTCTTGCAAGAATGGATCATGTTTAGGGCCTACTTAAAAGTTCGATAGTTCTATAATTTCTAAAACGTTTCCTCTATTGGGCTGCCCTATCTTCTCTTTATGGCCTCTAAACGGTAAAATTGAAGCTGCCAATTTGAATGTATCATTTACATCGCGGTCCAGTAGTTTGCCCCTTTTATTAGATTCCTTTCGTGGCTTGTAACGAACAACGTTACAGGCCTGGCCAGCGGCCTCCGTGCTTTGTAACTATGCTCTATTCATCACCGCTCTATTGTTCAGTTAACCAAGTAATGCATAGTCTCAAAGTACATCATTAGATATTGGTAAAATAAGAGTAAAAAATAAATGTATTTGTTTTTGATATTTAATACATACGGAGAAATTTGGTTTTACTTAAGTTTAAGCCCAAGCGTATCTAGAATTTGGCCTTGGGGGGGGGGGGGGGGCGAGGTCCGGTCGAGTCGGCTTCACACGAAAGAAAAACCAGTTAATACTAATCAACATTACCTAATCAACATTATTGTCTTCAAAATGGTTGAAAAACGTGTGATAACTGAAATTAATCCCATTAAAGTAATCTGTGCTAACTTAACAAAAAATGTTATACTTATTCTTAAAAATTTAATTAAGAAAGTTGTGTTAGTGGTTACAGTCACAAACAGAATTAACACTGTTGCACACCACTATAGAAAAATTATTCCGATTAGCGCTTTCAAGCTTCACAGCTCATCATCAGATCGGACAATGTGATGAGAAGCTTTTTTTGTTAAAATTTTCCGATCTGATGATGAGCTGTGAGGCTTGAAAGCGCTAATCAGAATAATTTTTTTAAGTGGTGTGAAAAGTGTTTATTCTGTTTGTCATTCTTAAAAAATTAAGGTTAACCAAATAATGCCTACTCTTAAAGTACATCATTAGATACTGGTAAAATTAAAGTAAAAATAAATGTAGGCCTATTTGTTTTTGACATTTAATACATAAAGAGAAAACTTGGGTTTACTTAGGTTCAATGGTTTATACTCATTCTTAAAAAATTGAGGGAAATGTATGTGCGGGTCTCTCTAGACAGCCCCCCCCCCCCCGGTTTGTGGGCCCTGAAGGTTATTACTATTACCCCACTGAAACGAACACATATTCGAAATATCGGTATGGAGAACCATTCATGACTTCCATGTTCTAAGATTTATATTTATAATCATTTTCGAAATGAAATATTTCCGTAGAAACTGCTTCTTTCTACTTCCTTCTTCAGCCTTAACCACAATACTGTGGTCACTAACGTATACCACCTCACGTTAACACACTCGATTTTCACTGATGGTGGTAGTCGATGGCACTGCCGAAACGTCTGGTTTTGCAGAAAACATTGGACCACGGCCAAATAGTCCGGGAAGTAATTTTAACAACAAACTATTTCTTTGTTGCCGATAACGTAGTACACATACAAAAAATTCTCCTCTCCCCCTTCAACTATCATTTCATTTATAGAAAATTACCCCCTCCCCGTTCAACTACTCTTTATATTTATAGATTATTCAACTACCTTTCTACAGTAAATTATTATGACCTTCTTTTCAGGATACGTTATTTATCAAATTTAAGTACTTTACTTTCGTTAAAACATAAAACGTTGTAGGTAAACTACACCTTCCCCTTAACCTATCTTCACCAAAATCTATAGGCCTCGAGTCCTCTACAACTCGGACACATATGCAAAAAATTATTTGATACTGTTTGAATTTGCGGCAGTTATCGTTTGCCATAGATAAATTCTAACACACTTTTCAGAAAATGACTTTTCTTCATGTGTTGAGGGTAGTACAATCAGAATCAGCCCTTATCTCAAACACGATTTTTTTCGCCATCACCATACTTCCATTTCCTTATAAGGAACATGGATGTAAAAATTGTATAACATGAAATGTTTGTACCAACATTATTAGCTTATGTTTTACATAGTTTTGAGTTTCCATTAATTTATTTACGAGCACACATAGTGAGCATGTATGAAGTGTCACAGGTGCCAGGTGGATAAAGGCGGGAGGGGGAGCAGGAGAATGATGCAACAAGTCGGAGCCGAGGAAACGTTGCTTCACTCCTGTGTCCGTCCGGCCGACCGGCATTCCGTCCTTGCAAGGCTGAACAGTTTCCTGTCCCGTCACTCGCTACCCAACCTTTCCTTCACTTCAACACGACTGTGTGTTTGTTTATCGTTAGTCGACTACTGGCTTCCTTGCTACCGTACAATCTGATTACAGCCGCTAATTAACGAATATTTCTCCTTTTCTTGACAGAAAAAGCATTTATTCTTTTATTTTTCACTCCAGCGTAAAACTTTTCAAAGTTAAAAAAAAAAAAATATATTGCCGCTTCTTTGTATATTTGTACTAAAAATATTCTGTACATAATGCAGTGGCGTATCTACAATGCACACTTTGGTCTGGGGGGGGTCCAGTCGAGTCGGCTTCATACAAAAGGAAAAACAAGTTAATACCAATCAGGCGCCAGGATGGTAAAAGCACTAAAAATTTCAGGTGAGGAGTAAATATTTAAAATAAAATTATTATTCATTAAGTTAATTGTATTATCGTTTTCGGTGCTCTGGACGGGTATTCTTGCCGAAATTAATTTTGATGTTTTGTGCCCTTCTTGAAAGATTATTGTTTATTATACATTTTTTGTAATTCTTGGGTTTTGTTAAAAAAACATTTAATTTATGTGTTTCGTATTTCATTTGTTCACACTGATACGTTTTTATAAAGTGTTTTTTTATTTGGTGAGGGGTATAGGGACGCCAACCATTGAATCAATAGCAATAACTTCAAGTGAATGTGAGAGGGCTGATTTCTGGCCACCATACAGCATTGGACACAAAGAGTACGGAAAGGTCAAGGAACAAACAATATGACGACACAATGATGAAACCATGGAAACTTTTTTTAAATGTCCAAACCACCGAAACGATCACTTAGAGTTTGATTGAGGCTCCGGAATGACGCCATCATGAGTGACATGTTTTCGATTTTTGTGGGGCTAACATGACGATGAAGCTCTTTAAAAATATCAGTAAACTTTATTACCTTTTTATATACAAGTTTATACGTATGTTACATATTTTATAAGGGTTTAAAAATGTAGACCTCCTTATGTGTCTGTACAACTTTTGAATTAATGCGTTCCGGCACCTATAATTTTAGAAATCAACCACTGATAATAATGATAATAACATCCTTTGTAACCAACGACATCCACATGATGAGATGAGACGACTATGTCTGTAAAGCTTTTCTTCAATACATCTTTAGAGCACCACTTAATATTTGCCGTAAAAACACTTTTAATTCAAACAATTTTTATGATATTATTAACAAACGAATGAATAAATAACATAAAGATTTCTAACAACGTTTGCTTTAGTGCTTTTCGTATGAATAATAGTAAAATAGATTGAACAAAACCACGCATTGAATTAACCATACGATACGCTATCCTGCACTGAAGTTAACTTAACAATGATCTGACAGTCGCATCAGTCGCTATTATATCGTTAGCACTCTCTAACAATTTGTAAATTCCATGATATTAAACTGACTGCTGGTAGCTTGCAAACAGATTATACCTTGTATTGTTATGTCACAAACAAGATACACCATTCGTTAGGCAAAATGTATATCCCCATTGTTCGCTGAAAATTATCTGCAAAAAGAGATCATTATTCCATAGGCTACTGTTGGAAGCTTTTAAAGACTGTTTGAAGAAGGTTTTAATTGTAATTTCAAACATTAGTTTGTAAGAGCTCTTTTATTTAAGTTTCGGCTTCTTCCATTCATGGGAGTATTTACTTGGGGGGGGGGGGACCGGACGTCACCAGATGGTCGAAAAAGCTGACGAATTTTGTTAATCTCTTAATTTTTATAACTGTTTTTCTGCTATGTACGCTAATACAGTAGTAACTCTTTTTACTTCCATATTCCGTAAGGAAATGGAAATATTGTGATCGCGAAAAAAAATCGTGTTCGAGATAAGGGTAGATTCTGTTGTACTACCCTCGAAACACGAAGAAAAGTCATTTACCGAAAAGTGTTTTTGTGATTCTGGTGTAACCACGCATATGTAAACAAATTAATTTTTCGTTTTCAGAAATTCACAGATTACAAACTTTGGGCAGTATTCGCTTTCTTTAGCGTTGTTTAAATAAAAGATAATTTAATCAAATTAATTCTTTATTTTTAAAATATTAACAACTATGTACAATATGTATTTTAATTATTTTTCTCAGAATGTTTACCAAAAACGTGCTGATATATTTAGTTTCGTTCTGAGTGTACATATTAAAAATAATTTTATAATTAATTAGAACATGGAAGTCATGTATGGTTGTCCATACCGATATTTTACTTCCATGTTCCGTAAGGAAATGGAAGTATGGTGATCGCGAAAAAATCTTGTTCGAGATAAGGGATTATTCTAATTGTACTACCCTCAAAACATGAAGAAAAGTCATTTTCCGAAAAGTGTCTGTCTATGTGTCTGTGTGTAGAATTTTTTCTATGGCGAACGATAACTGCCGGAAAATCAAACAGAATTAAATAATTTGTGGCCAAGTTGTAGAGAGCTCAAGACCTGTTGATTTTGGCGAAGCTCGTTTAAGGGGAAGGGGTAGTTTACCAGCAACGTTTTACGTATTAACAAGAGTAAAGTACTTAATTTTCATAAATAAAGTATCCTGAAAAGAAGGTGATAATAATCCACTGTAGAAAGGTAGATGAAATATCTATAAATGAAAAGGGTAGATGAAAGGGGAGGGGTAATCTTTTTACGTGTGGTATTGATTTAATGAGTCTGACGAAATTAAATAAAAATGCATTTAAACTTTTTCAAACAATGGTAATTGTTAAAACTGAAATAATTTTGTTGCCAGGCAATAAAGTTATAATTTTTATATTTTAATTTAAATCATCTATGCATGAAGATTTGCAACCATGGTTATGTATTTACATAATTATGTAAATATATAATAAATGCGTGATTATCTGCGTAGTTCAGTTTCTTTATAAGAATAAAGTGTCTAATTTTTATAGATAAAGCGACTCAAAAATAATATTATATTATACGACTACCCCATAATAACAGAAATAGTGAAAATAGTTTGAGGGGGGATATTTTTTTAGAAATTGTCGAACCTAATACAAGTAAATGATTTAAATATAAATCTTAGAACACGGAAGTCATGTATGGTTTTCCATACCGATTTTTAAATATACAAACAAGTTTATTACACATTTGCATATACGTTTGTAATGTGAATTATAGGAAAACAAATTTAGTCAATAAGTATCTTCTAAACAATGTTTCAATAACGCGTATGTTTATTATGTTATTACCATTTACTTTAAAGTGATTGATTTCAGGATGTTATCCTGTCGTTTTTTTACCACTTATAATATAGTAATGTTGATTAGTCTTAACTTATTTTTCCTTTTGTATGAAGTCGACTCCATTGGACCCCTCCCAAGGCCAAATTCTAGATACACCACTGCTAGACTCTCAAAAGTATCTCTGGTATGTAGTATGTTCTTTCGAACACTTGCAGCGGATCTTTCTCTTACACACAGACACTCTCTCTCTCCCCCCCTCCTTTTCTCTCTTTCTGTCTTCTGACTTTCTTGTTTCTCTCTTTCTCTTTGTCATCGTTTGTTCCAATAATTCAATTAATTTCCATCGTTTTGTTCTTATCTCTCTTGAAAAGTCTTTTCTGTATCCAAAATACTGGACAATAAAAGCTACAAATTACTAGGTGGCGACAATAAAAATGAAACGATACAGAAAAGTAGGTGAAGGTAGACCGTCTTGAAGATTACTAGAACAAAAAATACAAAACGCATAATAAACTAAGCACGATTAATATCTCGAGGCTGGAAATGTCGACGAGGACGAAAACGGGAAACCAGAAGACGCTGGGAACCGGAACACGTTGACTGACCTACTCCTTCAAGAATGGGCAGAAGAGAGAGACATTTAATGATGAATAAAGCTCGTGATCATATTCGTGACTGCGAGACCGTCTAGCTCGAACGGATCGAGTGACCAAAATATTCTGTTCACCGGTTCCACTTTGTGATGTAAACAACTGTACTGAAGCTTCTTCCTGCATCTGGAAAGAAAGAATTTGAGATCAGCAGAAACTGTTATGCAAGGTACCATGTAACGCACAGTAAATCTGTACGATTTAGCAGTTTCTTCTATTTAATACATTTCTACCTTCAATAAAACAGTTTGTTCAATAAATAAAGGACAAGCGAGATTTAATTGTAATTTATAACTCGTCTTTGTCGTCACTTCATGGTGTAGGCTTATAGCCTGTTCCGTCTTCACTGCACCCATCTCTTCCAGGACCTACCCACAGATCTTCTGCCAACTGGTTTGTAGTCTACAGCGCGCTTTACTAGCCTCTGGTGGTCCATTCTGTAGACATGCTATTTTTACGATATAAAAATATATTACATTAACGCGCGCGCGCGCACAGCTAATATATCAAAATTGTATTTATTGTTGTTTGATGCTGTCGTTGTCGCCATTATTATCATCATCACCATTATCGGCATCATCTCTATCATCGTCGTCACCACCACCACCGCCATCATCATTATGTTGTTGTTGTTGTTGTTGTTGATGTTGTTGTTGTCATATTAAGTGCAAATTGGAAATGTCTTTAATATATATTTCAATGTTAATTCATTAGTTGTATCCAGGGTCGGATTAGAAGTGCGTGGTGCCCTATGGAGCCATCAGACTGGTGCCCCCTCGATTCAAAATTCAACCTTTTATCCATTATTTATACTGTCAAACGGCATACACAATTTCGAAAGTTGAGAATTATTTTATTAAAGCCTCAAATTACAACAAATATTTAGCTAAACAGTGATTACACTGAGCATAGTAGTACTTAAGCTTAGAAAATACTAATCGATCAATTTTAACTTGATTTTCTTCTAAATCGAGCGATTCAAGTACCTCGCTTTCAATATTCAACCTTGCTAACGAATCCAGTCTCTCATCTCCCATACTTGAACTCAACATATCTTTAATCGGTTTAATGTAGGAAATGCCTTTTCAGATTTCCATTTAGGCTATCTATTGGAATCGTAAAAAGCAGGCGATAAGCAATGTATAAATTCAGAAATACATCATTAATTTTACAATAAATAGTCCAGTTTAATACTTAAGGCAGACGAACTGTAGTATCATGGGATCTATCATCTTCATTCGAATGATTTGAGGAAAAAACCTCTTTCTCGCAATTTTACTCGTGGCACAAAGTGCTCATTTCTATTAGGAGATCATCGAAAAGTGTGCACACATCTTTTTATGATTTTGGATTGAGGACATTTGTTTTTCTTTTTGTTTTTCACATTTATTATCTTCAAAAAGTTTTTTTTGATTTTGGGTTGGTTGGTGCCCTCTCTGAGAGCTGAGGTCCTGAAGCCCGACGCTGCAGCATACCCTAGCGTTATGGATAATCCGCCACTGATTGTATCTAATCACGTAATAGGCCTATGTATAACGTTTGACAATGACAAAGTGAGAATAGTAACAATACGTCATCGAACACTGTATAACAAAATATTACGTATTTACGTCATAACTGAAGTAATGACGCGAGCAAACTGTACCACAGGGTTTGCGACCAACAGATGAAAATATTATTTTAAACTATTAACACCGCTAAAAGCGAAACAAAGTTTTAATCAAACGTTTATTTATTCAAGCGTAAAGTTTGACTGAAACCAATGCAATAGTAAAATGTGAAGTTGTCGCTGCGGTAACCGTACTCAACGGTAAATGCGGTTAACTTGATGTCAAAATGTGGAAGCACTGCTCAGTTATGGTTTATTCGAATTAACAGTGGTATTTGTCTCTCTTCTCCGTATCTATACCCCAACGTTTCTCGCTGTTTATTTAATTTTCCCTTTCTTTCATCCCTCACACACACCAGAGGCTTATTTACGGGGAGCCGACCCTCCCACAGAGGGTCGAAAAGAGTTGACAAATTTCGTTAGTCTCTTAATTTTTATTATATTTTATTATTTTTTTCAACTACAAGTTCGAGGGCTGTGCGGAACGAAGGGCATACCCGTCGCCCGCTCGTATGCTGCGTCCCGAGCTTCAAATAGAGCTCCTGCCGCAGGGACGATAGATGAGGCTGAATTAAGGGTGTGGCCTGCTACCGGCCGTGGGTGTCAATTAAGAATCAGTTAATTGAAGGTGAGAGTACGCGTGTATGGTAATATAATATTAACTCTTTTTAAACATACAATCAGGTTTATTACACAGCATTTGCATATAGGTACGTTTGAAATGTGAAATACAGGAAACCCAACCCAGTCGATAAATATCTTCTAAACAATGTTTCAATTACATTGTTACTGTGTTATTACCGTGTACTTTAATACGATTGAATCTGGGATGTTATCATACGTTATTCAGCCAGTTTAAAGATAGGCCTAGTAATGTTGATTAGTCTTAACTTGCTTTTTGTTTTGTTTGAAGCCGACTCGACCGGATCCCCCCCCCTCCAATGCCAAAGTCTAGGTACGCCACTGCCGCACGTGCACGTGCTTACATATTCACTGGAAGAAAATACTTTGTAACCTTACAGTGGTCAAAACAAAAGGATAGTTTCGATGACCATTAGAGTGACTAAAACAAAGATGCAGTCTTTCTCTTAATCTCTTTAGATTACTTATAGGAGAAGCGTTAAACAAATGGACATGTAGAAGAGATATGGAATTGTACAGTAATAATTGACGAAGATCACAACCGAATAAGGCTGAAAAGGTGTAACACATTCGAAAGATGAACAAGGTGGATGATACCTTGATGGAGGCCCTATTATTTTTTTAATGATAAAAATTTAATTTTGTTATATGTGATCTCTGTATGGTTTAGAACAAAATATATAGACGAACAGGACAACCTGTAATACGAAGGTCTCTTAAGTACAGAATACTGAATAATTTAACGTGCGTACATAACTATTAAGGAACGTACTATCAAACTCAACGAGTTACAAAGGAATAACTATCTATAGTAAAGATGTAGGCTATCTATAACAGTAGATGGAGAAGAGATGAATGGAATACCCTTGTATAACACAAAGTTATAGACAACAACAAAAAAAAGAGAAACTATAAATTTAATTTATATTTAAAGGTGTGTGTGTGTGTGTGTGTGTGTGTGTGTGTGTGTGTGTGTGTGTGTGTGTGTGTGTGTGTGTGTGTGTGTGTGTGTGTGTGTGTGTGTGTGTGTGTGTGTGTGTGTGTGTGTGTGTGTGTGTGTGTGTGCCTATATACATATGTGTGTGTGTACTTGTTTGACAACTCTCCGGCCTATTAGGCCATGGTCCACTACTGCCGCATAAAACAGACGTTTCGACCCCAACGTTGGAGGCCATCTTCAGTGTAAACGACTCGAGTAACTGGTATGTTCACGTTACTCAAGTCGTTTACACTGAAGATGTCCCCCAGTGGTGGTACCGAAACGTCTGTTTTAAACGGCAGTAGGTAGTGGACCACACCTTAATAGCCCGGAGAGTTGTCAACGTTAACCGAGTTCATGCCGATAGTGACAGCCTAAGATAAAAATACATATATTTATGCGAAAAATAGTTTTCCATAAATTATTCATTAATATCGCCATCACAAAACAACGAAAACCATATGAATGTAAAACAATCTTTTAAATTAGCTTGAAAATGAGTAATTGTAAGTTAAGAATAAGAAAAGAATAAAGAAAGTAACGGTAATACAATTTTGGCAAAAAGGTTTTGGTCTCACTAGAGAAGATAGAGCGGCGAGAAACATAATGGACGCAGAAGAAATAATATCGGATACAGTTAATAAGGTATGGGTTCTTGGGGTAGGATGAAAGACTACCGATCAGACGAGGAAATGCCAAAGCTAAAGACAGAAAAAACGGGGACCGCAAAACGATGAAATAATGTTCTATCGGTGCTAAGCGCGAAAGAAGATTATGGTAAGACGATCAGAGAGACTACCAAAATATTTTTAAATTATACTTTAGAAATTCTTTTTATAATTAAAAATATATTATTAAAGGATTTTGTATTAATGTATTAATAATTTTGTGTACTTGTGTTAATTTTGTGTGTTTGTATTAATAATTTTGTGAACTCCAGATTTTTGTTAAAATGTAATAATTTTCAGAAAACGACCATGTAATTAGTTTTTTCAGGTTGGATGACGGAGGATCGACTGCAAAAGGCGGCTCTGAAATATAAGCCGTCGGTAGACGTGGGACGTGGGTCGTCCGAGAATGAGAAGGGTGCCGGAACAGGTTTATATAACTTGGTCATTAAAGTGAAAAGGAAGAAGAGAAAGAGAAGAACATTTTCTTCAGGTCCTTATTAGCACAGGAACAAATATTTTTTTCTTGTATAAATTTTACATTGAATGAAAGTTCAGGTTTATAATAGTTGATTTTTATAAGATTAGAAATTAAATGTAATTTGTCTGTTTGTTTGTTTGTTTGTTTTTATGATAGTAAACTTTCCCGAGACCAGGCATTATGAAGTCTCTCTAATATCCGTGAAGGTTATGAGTAATTTCTGCTCAAAGTGCATAGAGCCTGACCTCCTGTCGTCGCAAAAGCCATATCAGCTTCCAAGGGAAAGGCATAAAAGTCCAGTCTCTCCGTTCACTGGCGACGTGTCCAAAAGAAATTGGACGCTTCTCCCTCTTTGAGAGTAATACACTTGGTCACCATGAGATGTAAAAACATACTATTACGACAGTCTCCTTGATCGTCGCATGGTACAGTGGAAAACAAAACACAAGACACCAATGAAGTCACTAATGACCCGTTTTAATTATCACAATTAACCGTTTGTAATCAACAAGTTATTCAACAAGATTATACTCGTACAATAATTCAAGTTAATCTGCCCACGCAAATAATAATGTCAACTATAAAGCATTCCGCACTACAAGCACTTTTCACTAATACACCACTTGAGATGCACTGTGTAAATCGTCCGACATAAAACTGAACTAAACGACAGGTGTAGGTTATTTACAGTCTGCAGGGTTCCATAATATGCGTCCTTAACAACCAATCGAAAATACTAGAGGAGACTTCAGCACGGCCTTGGTATAAACGTTGGGCTAATTGAGAAGCTTGTCGAACAACACTATCGAATGTACGAGAATGTTCCGTATTACTACTGCATTAGACTGAACTCAAAGTCTCTGAGAGGAACGCGGGAACAGAGAGAGCGTAGACACACGGACGCGCAGTTGCGTTAAACAATCAGTGATTACTGAGAAATCCCGATTCACATGCATTAGCAAAACTCACTCAACGCTCACTTTCCTCTCATTGAGCATTAAGCAGATAACTGTGACGCTATGTGTTGTACAAGAATTGGCACTGTTAAATATTATTAGTATTAAAATCTAATTTTAATTTCACATAGATTATCATTTCGAAATGTAATAGGTGGCTTACATTTTAAAGAGGGCGAGCTAACTCCTCATCTGTTTCCTCTTCCCTGTCAGTATTGGAACTGCGATTAGAGTCACTGTCACTGCTGTCTTTGTTGTGACCACTGTCACTGCTGATATTATCATCATCCGAACCTGATGTGATAATAATCTTGTCAATAACGTCTGACACTATCCCATCACTTTCCCAGTAATAGTCCTCTACCTCCCCAACTTTCTTGCGGTACCCTACCCGGTCACTTTCAGTTACCGACATTATTGCTTCCTCAGTTATTTCAGTCAATTCCGTAAATTAAGACTTCCATGACTGTTGCAATTTCGTATGTAGTTTTTAACTTTTGCCCAGGCAAGTTCAATAGGATTGAGGTCGCACATATAGGGAGGAAGCCGTACAACAGTGTGATCCTTGCTTGATAAAAATTTATCAATGTTGTATTGCTTTTCTTTGGGCCGATGGAGTTCTATAATTTGAAAAAGATGTTCCTTTCTCATACCTTCATCGCAATTAATACCCTTATTTCTCAGAAACTGTATCATATCGAGTTTCGTAGAATTCTTTGTCGGAATCTTTTCAGCTAAAACAGAATGATACGGCGCATTGTCCATAACTATTACTGATTCCGGCGGAATATTTGGCAACAACTTATTCTCAACCCATTTTTTTAAATTTTTATAGTTCATCTGCACATGATAGTCACCACTAGTACTTCCAAGTTTGTACAAAAGTTTAGCACCTGGAATAAAGCCATTTTTACTTCCCGCATGTAAAATCACTAATCTGTTACCCGCACTGTAATTCCGTAACACACCAAAAACCTCATTTGACTGCCAACATTTATCTACAGTTATAGTACTGTCAACCCATGTTTCATCTAAAAAAAATATGTTTCTCCCAGATTCCCGAAAGCTTTTAATTTGCACAAGGTACTTGTAACGCATCATTACAATTTCTGGTTTTTCAATTAACACTTTTCTTTTACTTCTACATTTCTTCCATTTGAATCCCACACTTTTAAGCACTCGCGTTAATGATTTAGCGCCCCATAGAAAATGGATTCTTTCTTTCACGATAGGTAGGAGTTTTTTAACAGTAGGCACAACATTTTGATTTTTATAAAAATCTTTAACAATATTTCTTACTACACATTTATCGAAATCGTCAAGAAAAAGTTTCCTTTTCTCACACGTTTTACGTTTTTTCCCCGGTGTGGAGAGTTTTCCATCTGGCTGCATTTTCTTTGCTTCCTCAAGTACTTAATGAAGCTTTCCGATTAATCACAGTAATACACAGCTCGTTTTGTTGCTTGATTAAGTGGGTGTGTCAGCGAATTTTGTCGTTTCTCTTCATCACATTTTTCAATTACATTACTAATTATTTCGCGACATTAGCTATGAACAACGAAACTTTTTTTCTTTGTTTCGATGATCCTTGAAGAGAAATTCTGAACAGACAGTTACGAATAAACAAATAACAGGATAATCACAACTGCTTAAAAAGGACTAAGCTGTAAACACAACGCCAACCCGACAGACTTTACGTAGGCGATACACTGTTGCCCTGGTCTCGAGAGGTAAAGTACCTCGGGGTTCACCTCGACCGACGTCCCACCTGGCGGACACACTCTGCACATGTTGCCCGAAAGACCAACTCAACTCTATCAACTCAGATCCGTATTATGCAGCAACGCCATGACCCGCCGCCTAGGGAAGCTTATCGTCTCCACTTATGTGGCGCCGATGGTTACCTACGCGATACCCGTTTGGGGCTACTTGGCCAAGACCCACAAGCGAAAGCTTCAGTCTCTCCTTGACCGAGGATTGCGCTGGGCATGCAAAGTCCATTACCTGACATCGAACAAAACGATCCGTGACTCCCTGCGTGTCCGTTCCCTGGACGCCACTATACGGACACTGTCCCGTAAATTCTGTCGTCGCTCCGCCCGATTCCAGGGCAACCATCTCATTAGCACCCTCGGTCGCTACCAACCTGTGCCAAGAGAATCTTGGACCCGGCCTCGGCGAACAATCACCCTTAATTAATTAATTAATTGAACTCCCACGGCCGGTAGCAGGCCACACCCAAATCCAGAACTATCAGTCGACCCTGCGGCAGGAGTTCTATTGAAGCTCGGAACGTAGTACACGAGCGGGCGACGGGTACGCCCTTCGCCTCGCACAGCCCTTTGATCTCTCTCACAACGCCAATAATACGTAGTCTTTAAACGCACTTAATACCGTAACGGTAAAAAGCGGACTGCAATAATATTACAAATTGGTAGTCTGCCTTTGTCATGGATGGCAGTTTACACTGTGAACAGGGCTGATGAATCATTCGCTTTGATAAACAAACAATACCAACACGGACACACACACAACACAATCACACATACTTTATCCCCTCCATCCGAGACTTGGAGTTCAGTCTAATGAAGTGACACTGGCTCACATCTTATGTGTCACGTAGGCACACAAACATTACAGCTGGGCTCTGCTGCGACAGCTGAGAAGCATGTAGAACGTCCTATAATGGCGTAACAACACGTAGGCCTATATGCATACAAGTTGATACGAGACATAATTTTGTCCAATAGAGGTTCATGGAAACGGCGTTGCTACCCGAACAGTGCTAATGAGGAAACAAAACGATCTCCACCTTACAAACACAAGGGACAAGCTAGTGTGCGTGAAAGCGAGGAAAAAGTACAAAATTGTTATATTCGATTATGTGTTGAGCATCTTATTGGAAAACGAGTTTTTTGTATGCAATCAATAAACTATTAACGTTGATCTGGAAGTGCACGGATGCGAGCAGATTTGAACAGAATTTTACTAGACATTTAAACTATTGAGGGTTTTAGTCGAAACATTTTATTACTTCAGTGCTCGACTTCTAAAGTGGAATAGTCATATTTAGCAAAAGTTTGTTACGCATAACGTTTGTCTTAATGTCTTAATAACGAGTCGTAGATTGAATTACACTACTAATTTTCCCGCTGTGGCTTCTACGTTCGGACCACTCACAGGAACTTGAATGGTGGAGACGTTAACGTCTCAGGTTTGCTTTTAAATCGTTTGAAAACTTAAAAGGATGCATTGTTTCCCATGACCCAGACTTGTCAGCCGCACGTAGACCTGGGTGGTCCAGTCACCTGGCTGGCTGGTAATAGTCAGCAACTATTTACAGCACTGGGACAATACCCGAATTACACGCGTAAACCAGATGTACAAGAGCAAATTGTAGATACTGTGTCAGAGCCAGCCAAATAGCCAAATGTACGTGTTA
The DNA here is from genome assembly GCA_034769895.1 of Magicicada septendecula. NCBI lineage: Eukaryota > Metazoa > Arthropoda > Insecta > Hemiptera > Cicadidae > Magicicada > Magicicada septendecula. The sequence goes on along the minus strand of CM068370.1, from coordinate 35,219,100 downwards.
AGAATAACCATTGAAGTAAATACACACCGCACACATAACAGTTCATGCAGTTGGGCGCGCACACGAACGAAAATGTAAATATTTAAACAGGTAGATACTTATGTTCTGTAGAGTTCTGTGTTTTGTGTGTGTCGACAATGCCAGCATTCGACACACTTTACTGGACCTATTTTTACCCTAATGCGATACACTACTCACTCTGATACGACTGGTTGCTCTATCAACTGGCGGTCTTACCATTGCCTAGAGATGAGCAAAGCGAACTTATCATACCTAGGTTCATATAGCGAACTAGCACAATGAACTAGGTCGCTAGTTCAATCTGTCGAACCCCTCTTTTTCTACAATTTTTATGGATATTAAAAGAACAAAAAATTGACATCTTCTTCTTTTTGTTTATCTTAATTTATAGGCCAGGGATGACCAGCCTCCTCATGCATGTAAGATAACATCAAAGCGCATGAAGATCAGCTGAAAGGTAACCAATAACCTTTTTTTCTGGCGTTTCAACAAAACAGACGCAATAAAATATTATTTAAATACACAAAAAACTTATTCATGTCGCCTTCGGCCAGAACAGCGAAATCCGTCTCTCATTTAAGAGACGTAATAAATAACGCACATCTGAAATAACAAAAATAATTTATTCTATTCAATTAATAATTTAATAACTTTTAAAGCAAGTTCCTCTAATCCTACCATACGGTATTTTCTGCTATTTTATTTTTATCATATTTCTGGCAAACTTCGTCGAAATAACAAAAATGAGACAATAAAAGAACTTTTTCAACTCAAGGGACCGGACAAATGTGCTCGTTAAAACCGGGCGCTCGCTACATCCGAGTTGTCGACTCGGAAGCCTAAATTTTTATACCGTGATTATCGAACACAACAAAAAAGTCTACTATAGGAAATTTCGCTTTGCTAAAAAGTGAAAGTGCTAAAAAGGCATTCTACGCATAAAAGTTAAATTTAGACTTTAAACATTTTTTAGACGCTAACATTTTTTGTTGAATATTGGCGTACAGTGCATTCGAAAAATATAGTAAAAGTAACTGTGTAGTAAAAACTTTCCAAAAATCAGCCGGTTATCTGGCAAAAACGCAAAACTTTCCATCCCACATGTACAATATTTATTTTTAAATTACAAATGCTCGTTATAACCAAGTCTCTAATGCGTTCCTACTCGTTAAAAGCGAGTTTAATTATCATTACTAGGATACAAAACCAAACAAACCTCGTACGTTTGCTCGTTACATCCGAGTTCTCGTTATAAGCGAGCTCGTTATTCGCGAGTTACTATATATAACTGATTACTTCATATCATATCTGAAATAATACGCCTTTCTTTGCCTTCCCTTCTCTCTCTCTCTCTCTCTCTCTCTCTCTCTCTCTCTCTCTCTCTCTCTCTCTCTCTCTCTCTCTCTCTCTTAAACACATAGACCTACTAGCGCACGTGCACGTACACATGACTGTGGAATCCGATACACTGTCATCGCCACGTGTTAGTTTGGAAAAAGTAATGTTCGACTTAATCTAAAACTGGGCAATTTGATTTGTGCATTTAAACATTATCGTAGAGCAATTAATAATGGTTACAACAAAGAAACATCAGGCAAGTCGTTACTCAGACTCCTTGGATTGTTCAGACGACTTGAACGGAACAAATCGTTTAAGCTTGCAATCCGGTATCAGAAAAATGCAAACCCAATAAGTTAATTGTGAAAAGTCGCACTTTATTATTTTAAGCCTATCGACAACTTTAGTTTCTATGGGAAAGTTGCCGGTTCACGAATAATTATTAACGGTTCCTTTAGAGTTACGACTTAATCTTTTTTTTGTTATCATAAGCCAGAACATCAAATAGATATCAAATAGGAAACGAAATATATATGAAATATAACTGCATGGGCTATAACAGCTAATAAGCTAGGATTGCCTGAACCAGAATTGAAAAAAGCCGTTGTGAGAAGTAGATAGGCGACTCAGCTGCTAAAACAACGCTACTGAACGGACGTGAAGAAACAATCCAAAGACCAGTAGCAGTCTACACAAATGAAACGACATGAAGAGAAACTCTGAAATATGGAAGAAATGAATACAGAAAGCCTGGAAAAGATTATTAGTATTTTCTTATGGATCTCTAAGTTATCGTGAGCAGATCCCTAAATACGAATTAAAGCTATAGTAGACTACACAGAGAAAGTCTTATGGACTGAAAGCAATGATACAGTATACAAACTCTTGTGGTCTGAAACACTGGTGATGGATTATTGGAGATGAAGTTTTGACTTCACAAGGATGATCAAGAAATTAGTGCACGCACAGAGATCGGTATGGGCATAATCGAGGTGTTCTGGATGTAACCAGAATTGTTATGGGCACATGGAAAGAATGTCAAATGAAAGATGGGTCCAAATGTGTATAACTGAAAATCCGACAGAAAAAGATAACTAAAATAATAATAACCTTCTTATAGACGGAGAATGAAAAGAGATACGGAAACCCGACAAATGGAAAAAAAAGATTGGAAACTTGGAAGAGTGGGGAAAATTTGAAGCCGAGATGTCAAGAGACACATCTCTGCTAGCCTGTAGTGAGATTTAGATTTATTTTTACTAATAAATACACTCAAAATGATTAAAAACCAGGCTGTTAGGCAGTGGTCGGTTGCTATATAACAGGGACACCGTCGGCAAGGTTTCGAATCCCACCCTCGGGGATCTTATTCAGGTCGCAAAAAGCAACAGAGTGTTGTGACACAGTTACGGCGTATTTTGGCCGTAGAAGATGAAGAAGAAGGTCCCCGACGGTGGGATTCTTAGCAGATGCTGTTATATAGCAGCCGACCACGGCCTAACAGCCCGCTTTTTAATCATTTTGAGTATACTGACACCGACCGTGTGACCTTAAGAGAAAAATTGTAGTCATAAATGTCTCGCCTGTCTGTACAGTATTCTACTTCCCACAGCAAAAGCAAATATCCGTATTTCTCAATCGTTTACAACACAGGACAGCAGAAACTAAATATAGACGTGTTCTTAAAAGGGTGTCAAACATCTCTCTTCGAATATTGAACAAAAACTGTTGCATGACCAAAGTTTGGCCGGTCAGGGGAGGTGCGGTTTGTTGTGTATAGGCGTTTTTTGTTTCGTTTTCGTCAACATTGTGGCTTTCCTGGCCTTACATACCCAGTGACCCACTTTCTGAAAGGATGGTCACACCATTCCATTTTTTTTATAGAGGGGTCATATTTCAACCAAAGCGTTACAAGTCTGTTTATATTGGCCCGGCCTTTGTCCGGCGTTTGTCGAAACATGTCAAGTGACAAAAGACAATTTTTCACACTTTTTCTTTTAAAATACACGACGAGGAACTTAACCTAATAAATTACAGCCACAGAAATGACAAGTGTTTCATAACAATAAAGTGTTGTGCCGTTTAGGAGTGACAAGGTTACCGCGCTGCCCAAACCCTGTTTCCATTGAACTTACGCTCGTGTAACACGTCTCCGCTTTTCTCAAAACATAATATCGTTTGTTACTTTATGAAGGGGACCTCCTCAAGGTTATATTTAGGCGAGCATTTCGCTGAAATACTTTTCTCGTTTTTTTCAACTTTCCCTTTGGAGCGTATATTATTTTAATGGGCTCTCCCCTTGACACTAACGTACCAAAAATACTGTATCTTCATCGTATGAGGTATTTGTGTTTGTAAACATTCGCGCGTCTGCTATGATCTGTAATAGTATTGTCGTCAGACAATTCATCACTGCAATTCACTTGATCATTTACACTTTGTGCACTAGCTACAGGTTCCACACATCATCATCATCATCATCATCATCATCATCTTCAAGGATTAAACCAAGAATGGTTTGATCTAGTCTCAAATAGGCAAAGATTAGGGCTGGTCACTCCAGCGCTTCCTCGGACGTCCCACACATCTCCGTCACCTCTCCTTATAATTCCAGAGTTGTTTGGGGATGCGGCAGTCATCCATTCGGCAAAGATGTTCCCACCAATTCAGCCGACACTGGGTGATCCTGTCGAGTATACTCATAATATTCAGTTCCTTCCGTACATCTGTGTTTCTTCTATGATCATGGAGCGTATAACCTGCCACGTGCCTGAGAAAACTCATGTCAGCCGGTTGGATGCGACTGGCCTGGCCTTTCGTTAAAGTCAAATTCTCAGACCCATAAAAAAGTGTGGGAATAGCATTGCCTTGTAGAATTTTAGGCGTGTTCCTTTACTTGCTGACTTAAAGGTTCGCCTAATGGTCCCGCACATAAGGTTGAACTTATATGTCTGAGGTTCCACACATGAACTATATAATTATTGTTTAAGCAGTGTATTTTGTAAAGGAGAGATATTATAAAGTTACCAAAACTATCCTGAACTTTATGTGCCTGAGATCAGTGGCGGACAAAGGCTAACAAAGACCAGGAACAACCTTTCATTTTCGGGCTCCAACTACAGTCTTTTTATCTTATAATATTTTATAGGTTTTACTAATATAACTACGGATGATTCGGCTAAGTAATGCCTAAATGTTTTACTGATCATCTATAAATTTAAATAAAACAGAAGAAATAAAATGGATAGAAAAAACTTACAATTAAGTTCCATAGAAGTAAATCATGTGTTCGATACTTATTTTACTGAATTTATTATCACGCTATCAAAATCCAGAGATGATGCAGTTTTTTTCCTATAGACAGTATAGCCAAGTTTTTCAGTTTTCCCTCATTCAGGTTGACCTAAAATAATTTTCTTTTTACACGAACAGGCCAGCTGTGGACCACGCGAATATCATTTCCTTTTTTTCTCCTGCCAGAAGGCCCTCATTCGCACACTATGCACCGCCTTCCCTTTCATTGTCCAGCCCTTATCTTTTTCTCACCGCAGAGAACCTCAAGATCTTGAATTTTGTTTTTGTATGTAGGCCTTATTTCTATCCACACAGTCGTTCAAAGAGATACCTAGTTTTATCATTTCCTTCTTGAGTTGTTTGGTGTATCCATTCAGACTGGAAAGTTGCCAAATATAGTTGAAAATTTGTTTTTTTTAATCTGGACCGATCCATCCGAACCATACGTCCAAGGAATCTCCGTCTTTTCCTTCGGAAAGCCGTTTCCAGGTCTTTCAGATCCCAGTACAGCTCTTCTTTGGGTCTAAGCCCGTACCCATCTTCGGTTTTCTTGTGACCATAAATTTTCCGAAGAATTCATTAAATTTTAAGAAGAGGCTCCAAATTTTGAAAGCACAAAATAATTATTTATTAAGTTAAGTTTTGAAAAAAATTATTTCATAACATTCTACAGACTTGCAGCTGCTTAAAAAGTACTGTAGAATGAGAAATAAGTTGGGAATTGACTCAGTGAAGCCCCATTTGACAATGGACTGGAGACATCCATTGACTGTCCATGTAACTGTTGCTTCAGCGGCTCTTAAAAGAGATTACATAAGGTCACCTCTATTCTAGTGAGGATACTTCGATGGCGAATTCGGAATCGTTTCCTCGTGTCAAGGGGCCTCACAGGGTCTAGAGGGAACAACAAGTTTCGATTGTAGAGTAAAGGTTGGAGACAGAGTTTCTGGTGTAGGTCTCTACGAGGCTCCCCTGTTGAAGAGTTCCGCGGTGACTGATCTTGTCCCCCCTTCTTTGTCCGCCATTGCTTGAAGTGGCCTAAATTCAATGTCACTTGTCTGAAGACATCCCGTTTAAGTTTGATGAAATCACCGTGATGTTCAAATAAAGGGCTACTTCTTTGCTATTACAAAAAGTAACATGTAGGCTATCTGATCGTTCTCCGTTACGGTGATACGTAGTTTGGTGTCTCCACCGCTTCTTAGCTCTCCCCAGAATTCATCTTTTTGCCCGATATTCTAAATATCTCCTTGGCAGTCTCTGTACACGCATTCGATTAACGTGAATGGACCAATGTCGATGACAATATCGATAATATTTTGCAGGCATTCCATATTTCGCTGTTTTTCTTCATTTCTGATGAACAAAGAAAAAAACCCAGTATCTGTGGGTCGGAGAAGAAACAACAGATTTCATCTTAGAAAACAACGAACGTGTAAAAAATGCAACAACTAAAAATACTTAGGAGTAAACTTTAATGAAGAAGGAACAGATGATGTTGAAATAAAATCAAGAATAAACAAAACAAATAACTATCACAAAGCAAATAATTAGATAATTGAATGGGATTCTGTGGAGCACAGAAATCGGTAAATGAAGGAAGAAAAGAATATGCGATAGTATGAATAAAATCACGTTGATGTACGGATCCGAAACATGGAGAATAAAAGAACAGGTAAATATTAAGTTAGAAGCTACAGAAGTGGAAGCTTTGAGACGAGCTGCTAGAATTTCAAGGCCAGAGCGAATACGAAATGAAACGGTCAAATAAGAAATGGCCGTACAAAGGACAATCATCGACTGCGTTGAAGAAAAACAACTAATCTGGTACGGACACGTACAAAGAATGGGACAAGACCGACTACCAAAGAAAACAACGAAATGGATACCTGGAGAGTGCAGAAAGAAAGGAAGACCCAAGAAAACATGGATACCCGGCATAAGAAGATCAATGAGTGATAGAGGACTGAACGGTGAAAACTGCAACGACAGACAACGATGGGGGCTGGGCATCGGACAATGTCGTAGAACGTTTGGACCCCTAGCTGCCCTAGCTGGATTCTCACTTTGGTTCAACTTGTCTTGGGTGAGATCCCTTCCTTTAGTCTCTCCTGACTGCCTTTTGTTGTTTTCTGACCCCAACGCTACTAGAGTATTCGAGGGGTAGGATGTGTTTCTTTTACAATTCTAATTTGTTAATTTTGGGTGGCTTAGGATCTTAGAGTGCTCACTGATGCCGATAGGTGAGCACTGGAAATACTAAGAAACTTATATTATCAGAATAACTGATACAAACCCACCAAATCCTGTCTCAGAAAGATAAGGGTGAAGGTGAATCTCCAAAACAGGGACCTTTTGGCTAAGGTATGGTAACTATGAGAGAAGAGCCTCTGGTCCTCCTGGTAGGGGGTTGTACAACAGGGCAGGTACCTGTACATGTAAAACTTTAAAATACTTGTAGCATCCAAAGCAGCTTCGGAGTATGGACTGGAAACTGTGGCAGTAGGACCCTAGAAAAGAACTATAAAGCTATTGGTAGAAGAGACGTGGGTCGTCCGAGGATGAGATGGGTGCCGGAACAGGTTTATATATCTTTGAAGAGGAGAAGAAGAATAATTTGTCATCCGAGTCAGTGTTGTTATATATTATATATTCTGGTTAAGCCATACGTAACTTCCAAGATTTAATATTGTTTTATATAATGTCAGGTTTATATTCCTCAATCTACATTTTCAGCGCAGTTAAATACATGTAAGCAAATGTATTTAAATTTAAAGTATCCCTTACCACGGTACTATATGTAATCGCAACACAATGTGTATGTTTAAAGAGAATTAAATAGTACACTAACGAACACTCAAATAACTACAAATTATTCACTCTCTCTCAACCGGTACATCATATCATAAAATACAGTAAACATAATTCATAAAATATGCATAAGTACACAGTTCATAAAATACAGTATAATAATATAATATAATATTTTGTTTGTCGCCATCCAGACACTTTCAAATAATAATAAGCACAATTAAATCCTTAAATTCGTAATGACCGTCAATCAATGAATTTTTCGGTGAAGAGTTTGTGAGGATCGGTCAAAAATATAACACAAATTTTAACTCATTTGTGTAAATTTATATGAGTATTATATGAGTCATTTAAATTGTAATATTGTATAAATTAAGTTCTGTGATATTATAATTTTCTCGTAGTCTTTAAAGAAAACATTTGAAGGTGTAAAACAAACTATCTCAACTCTTTCACATATACAATGATACATACATACTCACGCACACGCACACGCGCATGCGCACACACACGCACACACACTCACATACACAAACACGTTCACTCAAACAATTGTTCTGTTATGTTTGACATTTCTTTTGTATTCATACACAGGTCCTGATGATGACAATAAACATTGTCGAAACGTCGATATAAATAAGTTAAAATTTGTGTTATATTTTTGACCGATCCTCATAAACCCGTCACCGAAAAATAAGCACAAGAATTTTCTAAATAAAGAAAAATAGGCTAAGAATTACTAAATACGAAGAAACTTCTTAAGGAGTAGAAAAGAACTCACTCGACGCCATTGCTTTGCAAACACATGTTAATACAACGTAATTCCTATATTTAACGACTAATATCAATTATGTGGCTTATTGCAGCCGACACAAGGTAAAACAATTCCACTAAAACCACACAAGCAACAGTGTGATATTGATTTAAAATTCCATTTAAATAAGTATCATTATCTCACGTGTGGTTTCAGAGAAACTAGTACTACTTAGCGGTTGATGCTTGAAACCGTCTGTTAAGTTAACGGACGTTGAATTCCTTAATCTGGTTGTGTCACGGTTGTTCATCATGTACAGCTTAAATCATCTACGATCGGACGTAAGCCTCCTTTAATTCTAGGGGTATATCCTGGATTCTCTTTAATGGTATATTATTCAACAATTTTTAAATAATCTGATTAGGAATAGCACTGTACGTGTTCAGTAGCTGTGCTTTTTTCCATTTGTTTATACTGTATTTTTTCTTCATTTCAAGAGTCTAGTCAATATTATGAAATGAAGTCTATAACAATTTGTCCATCTCTAGATTCATTACTAGATTTATAATGAAGAGAGATGTTATCACTTGTAGAGTTAGGGTTACCTGAATTCTTAAATTCTGTGACTGCTTTAAGAAATAATGAATAAAGAATGACTTTTAGCCGGCTGCTGAAGAGTGTAGACTGAGTGTGTGGTGGAAGTGCTTCAGCCACTTTTGTTCTGTTGACATCACAAGGAGTGAAGGAAGACAAGATACAATGACGGTCAAAACAGATTTCTGGGCCTTACTTGGCGCTCCCTGTTACCCTATGTTTTGACTTATTATATTAATTCAAAACAAACACACTTAAAATGCTAAATATGAATAAATTTACTTGATTCTGCACATTTTCGAATTAGAAGCGATGTACCGCATGTTTGTGTTAGTTAAGTTAGGAAAAAAAATGTTCTTTCTAATCGTCTCCTTTCAATTTCACAGCAACGAAGGTAGGCTGCTGAATCAGTTGAAGCAGATCGCCATTCCAATTGACATGAAAATCTTCTGCGACGTCTCAACACACAGGACATGGCCGTTCATCACGGCGTCTCTCCGTAAAGAAGTTTCAGTTCGGTCCATCAAATCTTGCACCCTGGTAACAATGCTACAATGAAGTTCACTTTGGAACGGTTCGTCTGGCCGTCAATCAAGGCAGACGAAGGTCGTCAGTTCGAATCTCACTTGTTGATGGCCTTGTCTAACTTGACTGGGCTACTTCTTTCCAAGCTACTGCATATCACTCTCAAGTAAACGGAATAGTCTAGCGTTTCACCGACAGCTCAGGGTGGCATAACTTCTGCCTGCAATACTTCTCGCTAGTAGACCGTTATTCAAGGAAGATCTATGGGTGCTATCAGCTGAGATCGTTTTAGGAGAACATCTGGGTGAGTTCGTCACAAACACACCAGAACACAAACATGACACTCCAAGTTTCGTAAACGACTTGCGACGGCACTTTCGTTAGCTCTATTCTAATGAGAGCGGCCAAACATGGAAAGAAGCCGATATTTGTCTTCAAGGATACCTGGGAATATGAGTTCGTACGGCACGGAGGCCTATGAGAAACACATACGACGGCCCATCTGCCGAAATGAAAAAACTTTTACAGTGGGCATACGCGGCGAAGAAGTGAAGGAGACGGTGGACCGGCTGAAGCCAGCCTACTCCTCGCTGACGACTTGGGTGACGTTTCTGCAGAAGCCCGAAATCGGCCCTTGTGACAATCACAAACGTGGCATGTCAAACTCACAACTAGTGAAGGATCGCACGTAAAACACGGACAGGTTGCAGAGTACCATTTCCTGATCGACTGTAATCTGGTTCCAGGCATATATAGCAATGTAGAAATTTTTTAACGGCCTTTTCATTGGGGTTAACAATACAGTACAGTTAGCCATTTGTAAACATACTGTAAATATTTATAATTGAACAAAAAACATAGGCTTTCGCGGTCGGTATTTGGTTGTAATACGACTGCCTGGCTGTTAGGCCGTGGTCCAACGTTATTAAAATTATAGTTGCTGGTCCATGACAGCGACCCCGTCAACATAAACTATATGTAAAAATCTCAACAAATTCACAAAAATAACAAAGACAAACGTTTCGGCCGTGTCCACGACGCCCTTCTTCAGCGTGGCAGGAAAGAAATAGTAGGCCTAAGTCCCGCGAGAGACTTAGGATGGAGGCATGGGCGAAACGTCTGTCTGTTATTTTAGTGAACTTGTTGAGTATAATATATAGTTAATGTTGACGGGGTTCCTGTCATGGACCAGCAACTATAATTTTAGTAATGTTGGACCACAGTCTAACAGCCCGGCAATCGTTTTACAGTCTTCTTCTTCTTCTTCTTCTTCTTCTTCTTCTTCTTCTTCTTCTTCTTCTTCTTCTTCTTCTTCTTCTTCTTCTTCTTCTTCTTCTTCTTCTTCTTCTTCTTCTCTCCTCCTCCTCCTCCTCCTCCTCCTCCTCCTCCTCCTCCTCCTCCTCCTCCTCCTCCTCCTCCTCCTCCTCCTCCTCCTCCTCCTCCTCCTCCTCCTTCTCCTTCTCCTTCTCCTCCTCCTCCTCCTCCTCTTCCTCCTCCTCACCTTCAAGGATTAGGCTATATAAACCTATTTCGGCACCCATCTCATCCTCGGATGACCCACGTCTCTTCTACCAATGGCTTTATAGTTCAGTGCCGCTTTCGGCAATCGATCCTCTGTCATCCTTTGCAGATGATCCCACCACTGTCTTCTGTAAATTAAAATAAATTTCATTTATGTCATTTACTTCGAGTTCTGCTCTGATATCTTCATTCCTTATTCTACCTTGCAATGTATAATTTAAAGTATTTCGAAGAAACTGCATTTCATCACTCTGAATCTTGCCGCTTTACTTTTTTTGTCATGACCCACGCCTCACTCGCATAAATCAACGTGGGTATTGCAATTGTCTTATAAAATTTAATCCTTGTGCTGTGTCTTGTTTTATTTCTAAGATTTCTATGAATCATACCACAAATATTCGTAAATGTATTTATCTTCTCTCTTATATCATATTCAGATTCATAGCTTACTGTACAGCCGAGATATTTGAAACGGCTCACTTGTTCTAAAGTGCTGTTGTTTATAACTATCTTAGTCCTCAATGGATATTTGCCTTTAAAGGCCATGGTTTTGGTCTTTCTTACTGAAATTGTCAGTGAGTACTGTGTTGCTACTTCTTGTAATTGAAACATAGTTGTTTGTAAATCATCCTCATTTTCTTGAATAAGAACAATGTCATCCGCATATAGCCGGGAACCCATGCAAATTGATTTATTAAGCTGTTTTCCCGAAGTCACTCTGGATTTCTATGCTTTCAATATTTCGTCAATGTATACGTATATTAAACAAGGTTGGGGAAACACAGCATCCCTACCTAACTCTCTTATTTATTGGAATGTCACCTGAGAGCCTACCATTCAGATCCAGGACTACAGATGCACTTTTATAAATGATCTTTACTGAATTGATTAAATGCTGTAGATATCTTCTTTTATTCATAATATTCCATAACGTTTGATGGTCTACATTATGAAATGCTTTTTTCAGATCAACAAAAGCGATATGCCTTACCTGATTATACTGCTGCCTTTTCTCTATTGTCTGTCATAATACAAACAATGCATGCACATCGTTTTACAGTCAATTAATAATTGATTATAGGCCTAATTTATTTTAACGTAAGATTCGTAACTGTAAGCCTACTTGAAATTTAATACTACGAATTTCACATGTATTTACGTTGTGAACAATGCAAGAACTAGCGAGGAAATGACGACACAACCAGGCAGACTTCGAGAACTTTCTGTGCGACTATCCACGCTCACTGAAACACACTATTATACAGAAATACACTCAGAGACAGTCAAAGTCAAAGTCGCAGACTAGTTTGTTTGTTTTCTGTGTAGTTTAACTACTAACGAACTCTGTAAAGTTCCACGAAACGGAAATAAAACATTCCCAACAAACATTTGCGTGAACTTTCGTCTCTGAAGTAGTAACGGATATTTTGTGGATCTAACCACGCATTGGTTTCCTATCAGTGCACTTGGTTCATGTAATATCTGTCATTTGATTTTAGTTGTTAGTTCTGCTATACGTGCATTTATGGTGTCTCGAGACGAGTTTCCTCGTGATTTCCCAATGACCATCCGACACTTTTTATAAAATGTTTCGTTTTATTTATGAAACAAAAATGTCATTTGTTTCGAACTAACTGTCATTTTTTTTTCGAATGATTTAGGTTATAACATTTATTTATGGTCCCAACAATATTGCTACGACGGTCTCACTGATCGTCGTATCGTTCAGTGGAAAAACAAGACACCAATGAAGTTACTAAAAACCAGCTTTAATTATTATCACAGTTAACAGTTTGTAATCAACAAGATTATAGGTCTACTCGTCCAATAATTCAAATTAAAATTTTCCATGTTTACAACGTACACTAATCTTCTAAAAAAAGTGTCCTCTGTTTCCACTTTTAAAGGTTCTGTCACACTTCTGACCCACTGTTACGATGGTGTAACTATTTCACTGTGACTTCATAATAGCCACTTGAAAAGTGATTATTGTGGGGGAGTCCATTAGTTGACATTATTATTGCGTGTGGACAAATTTAATTTCATTTATTGTACGAGTATAATCCTGTTGAATGACTTGTTGACTACAAACTGTTATTTGGATAATTAAAGCTAGTTTTTGGCGACTTCATTGATGTCTTGTATTTTGTTTTCCACTGTACCATATGACGATCAGTTAGACCGTCGTAACAATATTATTTATCAGTTTATTTATAACTTTTATAAACATTTGCTGATTTTTAACTAATTCTTCTTCTTCTTCTTCTTCTTCTGCACAACACGGTATACGCAAGGCGCTGCCTCTTCCGCTTTCAACGATCCTCCAGCCATCTCTTCCTGGGTCTACCCACACACCTGTGTCCTATAGGTTTGTATTTCCACACTTGTGTGACCAGTCTAGAATCTGACATTCTTTCTAAGTGTTCTTTCCACTGTTGTTTGTAATCTTTTAATTTCTCGTTCAAGTTAATAACGTGTAACTCTTCTCTTACGGCCTCATTTCTTATAAGGTCAAGTTTAGAACATCTTTTAACTCCTCTTAAGAATGCCACTTCCGAGGCCTGTTTTTACTATCTTAATTTTTGTTGTCGTCCATAATTCACACCCATAGGACAGTACAGGGACTGCCATAAATCTGTAGAACTTTAATTTTGTATCTCGACGTACCTTGTTTCTAAATATACGGTTGATTGTTCTACAAACTTTTTATTTCATTAATAATGTTGTGTTAGTGGTTACAGTCACAAACAGAAATAGCACTGTTGCACACCACTATAGATAAAAATTCCCGATTAGCGCTTTCAAACATCACAGCTCATCATCAGATCGTAAATGTACAATAATGGAACGAGACATATGCTTTATACCCTCTACTTATGCAAATTGTTTTTATACATAAACCGTTTATTTTTGCATCCACAATGGATGTGATATACAGTAAATTATAAACAGAATTAACACTGTTGAACACCATTATAATAAAAAAATTATTCCGATTAGCGCTTTCAAGCGTCACAGCTCATCACCAGATCCAAAATAACAATAACAGCCATTATTGTTATTTCAGATCTGATGATGAGATGTGAAGCTTGAAAGCGCTAATCGGAATAATTTTTCTATAGTGGTGTGCAACAGTGTTAATTCTGTTTGTGTTTATAACCACTAACACATCTTTATTCGTTAAATACAGTAAATTATTCCGTACTCTACACAGGCTAAAGTGACTTTTTTGTGTGTTAAAACTCACTACACTTAAATGGAACATACCGTCGTTTATGACCAAACCATATTTCAATATCGTAAACCTGGTCGGCAGCTTCCGTTAAGTATAAAAACATTTATAACCGTCGTGTATGGGACCCAACTTCGTAGGACCTGACCAAAGGAACCGCCCTAACAAGGGATGCAGGGATGGAGATGTTGTAAATCATTACTGTGGGACTTTAGAGTGGCGAACGTGTTGACAACAATGATTTTTACCCCTGGGAATATTTAACCTTGGAAGTACGGTTGTTTTTATTTGTTTGCACAGACCCTATCTATTACGGCGCCCATTTCGTAAAGCCTGTGTGTGTGTGTGGGGGGGGAGTGCGCGTGTGTGTACGTGCGTGCTCACTGGCGGTAACTAGACAGACCTCTCGGCCTACGCACATGAAACAAAAAATTACAAAACTGTACCAACACGACAAAAAATCTGCTTTACAAAGCGAGAATTTGGACGGACGAACACGTGACCGTGATGGAAAATATATTCATACTGAGAATTCCACAACACACTAACCCACATATGTACTAGGAGTAAATGTTGATTTTTATTCAGAATTATTTATTTGAAGCAACAATGCTCAAAGATGTACGTATTTGTTTCAAAGCAGTTTACACTAAAATGTCAATAAACAGTTTGATTGATTCCTGCATATATAGTAGGTTTACATGTTGAATTATATGAAATATATAACAACACTCTGTTATACTGTAGTAGTAATTACATTATAACGTCAACCAACTGTGCTACGTTGAACCTGCTGAAACACTGATTCTGACAGTGAGCGTAAGTAATAAATTAATTTTCCGTAGTTCTATGTTGGATGAAGTGTAACCATGGCAGTTTTAATAGTAATCATTTTAGCCAGGTAAAAATAGTGTTTGACGTAGGATAAATATAGGCCTAATAGATTCTACTGCTGGAATACATTAGCAGTGAATTCTCGGAACGCCCTTGATTAGGAGTTCAAGTGATGAAAAATCACTTTCGCAAAGCATTTTAAAATTTTACAGGCATATCGCAAATGCAATGCACAGAGAAGGGCATTGAAAATGCTTCAATAAATCTAAAAAATATATATATTTATATTCATTCACCAATCAATGAATTCATTCTTCATTCACCAATCAATGAATTCATTCTATTTACCAATGTACAGATTATAAGTTAAATTTAGTCGCACTCATAAGCGAAGTTTTATATGTGTACTATGTTAATTGACAACAAAGAAGTAGTTTCTATGAAAACTCACCGTTTCCCATTTTCGATCACGCACCAGCGATCGGCCGCAAATGTGCGACACGTCCTTATAAACATTTTCAATGTTAAAAAATGCACGGTATGCATTATAATCCACCGATAACGCATTTTAAGGTAACGATGTTTGTCAACATAAATACCTTTTCAATATGTTGGTCATACAGTTTAATCATACACAGACAACGTAGGTCTCAGATCCACGACCTGAAATAATCTTTTCATATATATCTTTGTGACTTTCAGTAGGCTATCTGGGACAGTACAGGGACCGCCATAACTCTGTAAAACTTGAATTATTGTATCTTGACGTATCTTGTTTCTACAAATACGATTGACTGGACCACAGATCGTCAGGAATTTACCTAACTTAACGTCAGTATCATAATTCCTATCGTTTCCCAAATAGTTGTAGTGGCTCACCTGTTCTACAATTTGATCGTTAATCGTTATTTTAGTTCTTATTGGTTCCTTGCCTCGAGATACCATTTCCTTTGATTGTATAGTGCAGATTTTCATATTGTAGACTATAGTTTGCAAATCTTATGAAGCTTTAAAACAGATGTAAAGCAGATTCTGTATTTTGAATTACAAGAAAGTCGTCAGCAAACAACGGCACATTCAAATATCTGTGTTGCGAAATCTTAATATCAGGGTTCACCAGACATACCTATGTTTATGCCTCTGTCTTCTTCTACTTCTTCTCCTCTTCAAGGATTAGGTTATATAAACCTGTTCCGGCACCCATCTCATCCTCGGACGACCCACATCTCTTCTACCAATGGCTTTATAGTTCAGTGCCGCTTTCGGCAATCGATCCTCTGTCATCCTTTGCAGACGATCCCACCGTTGTCTTCTGTAAATTAAAATAATTTCATTTATGTCTTTAATTCAAGTTCTGTTCTGATTTCTTCATTCCTTATTCTACCTTGAAGTGTATAATTTAAAGTATTTTGAAGAAACTGCATTTCAGCACTCTGAATCTTGCCGCATTCCTTTTTTGCCATGACCCATGCCTCACTCGCATAAATCAACGTGGGTATTGTAATTATTAAGTCATTACAGATGCATTACTTCTTGAAGAGCAAATAAGTTTCAGAAAATATAGGTCGACTGTGGATGCACTGTTTTTATTAAGACAGATAGTATAATAGAAAAAAGGCGGGAGTACGACCAGGAAACGCATATCGCTTTTGTTGATCTGAAAAAAGCATTTGATAATGTAGACCGTCAAAAGTTATGGAGTATTATGATTAAAAGAGGAAATCCACAGCATTTAATAAATTCCGTTGAGATCCTTTATAAAAGTACATCTGTAGTCCTGGATCTAAATGGTAGGCTCTCAGGTGACATTCCTATAAATAAGGAAGTTAGGCAGGGATGCTGTGTTTCCCCAACCTTATTTAATACATACATTGACAACATGTCGAGAGCATGGAAATCCAAAGTGACTCCGGGAATGCAGCTCAACAAATCAATTTGTATGGGTTCCCTGCTATATGCGGATGACGTAGTTCTTATTCAAGAAAATGGGGACGATTTCAAAGGGCTGTGTTTCAATTACAATAAGTGGCAAGAAAGTACAAACTGACAATTTCAGTAAGAAAGACCAAAACCACGGCCTTTAAAGGTAAATATAGAATGAGGACTAAGATAGTTGTAAACAGCAGAACGTTAGAATAAGTGAGCCGTTTTATACCTCTGTTTATAATTTAATTTGTATAGAAAGTCGTTATCTATTCTGGATCGTTAGGGTTTTCTGCATCGCCTTGTTATTCCTAGCACAGTATGTACATGTTTGTTTGTGTAGTCAAATGTGTTTGTCTGTTCATGTAATTCTGCACCGTTCGGAGCAGTTCATGCATCAAAGAGTTATCACCGAGGCGTGACAGTTGGTGTGAACGCTGAAGGATTTTTACATTTCATGTAAGTGCAGATACGTACAGCCTACAACGCGATTAGTGGAGCTTTATACTGAATCCTGACAATTTTGAAACGTCTTATACAATTAAAAGATAAACACAATTTACTGGTTAAGACTAATTTTTACTAAACTTGTATTGCATCCACTAACACGTAATTATACTTTCCATGGGCGCTTTCAAGGCTCTCGGCTCATCTTCAGATTGAACACAACAACCAACCTAGAAACCTTCATCCCTTTATATAGCTTATCTACAACCCGGAAGCGTCAACTTCACATAAACAAACATAGCAGGTAAACACCCTTGTTGCGCCTTAACCAGCAAACAATCAGCCGAATCGCCACCCCTTGCTTGAAATAAAAATATATCTTGATTATCAAACTTCACCTTTGAATTAATTAAACTATTAAAATCCTTTTTTCTTTCCTTTAATATTTCAAGTTCTTCTCTCAACTTTCTTTCCACCGAATTAAGTTCAGCCTTTATAATTTTATATTCCTCTAAACGGATTAACAAACTTATGATTTTCTTCATCAAAATGCCTAGCATACAGTGAACTGGATGTCCTATTTCCTTCTCCTCTTTTATGATCCGCCAGTCTACACTCAAACTTAGGCGAAACGGGTCGTTTGTTTATGTCAAGTTGACGCGTCCGGGTTGTAGATAAGATATATAAAGGGGTGAAGGTTTCTAAGTTGGTTGTTGTGTTCCATCTGAAGATGAGCCGAGAGGTTTGATAGCGCGTGGAAAGTATAATTGCGTGTTAGTGGTTGCAATACAAGTTTAGTAAAAATTTAAAAACGTGTATTTTATTCAATCACCAGGTTGTTCAATCTATTGTCTTGGCGCAGACGGTTATTACCTGTAGTCTCGTCCTAGAATGTGCAGTAATAGGGACACGTATTGTATTAATGTAGCTATAACAAAAAACAAAATACTGTCGAATTTTCTTCGCCTCAACGATTATTTCTTGGTTTTTAATATCGTGTCGTCATGATACGTAGCGAATTTTGTAAAATTTAGCAAGCAAAATTTCTTTCTTACAAAAACCATTTGTCGTTTGGATACACAAGTTGTTAGGATAATATGGACTACACTTAAAGTGCCACACACATCTTCTTCAATAAATATCATTTATAGTTTTGGGGAGCGAATAAACTGATAATCTGATAATCGTACCTCAGGAAGAGGAGGGTGAGGGCGAATCTCCTGCGCTCCAAAACAGGGGCCTTTCGGCTAAGGTATGGTAACCCTGACAGAAGAGTCTCTGGTCCTCCTGGTAGGGAGTTGTGCAACAGGCCAGTAGTTCATGAAAAACTTTGAAATACTTCTGGTATCCAAAGCAACCTCGGAGTAAGGTCTAAGCTATGTTTCAATTACAAGAAGTAGCAAGAGAGTACTCGCTAACAAATTCAGTAAGAAAAACCTAAACCATGGCCTTTAAAGGCAAATATCCAGTGTGGACTAAGATAGTTATAAACAACAGCACTTTAGACCAAGTGAGCCGTTTCAAATATCTCGGCTGTGCAGTAAGGCTATGTATCTGAATATGATATAAGAGAGAAGATAAATAAATTTAGAAATATTTGTGGTACGATTCATAGAAATCTTAGATATAAAACAAAACATTACATTTTATAAGATAATTGCAGTACCCACGTTGATTTATGCGAGTGAGGCGTGGATCATGGCAAAATAGGAAAGCGGTAAGATTCAGAGTGCTGAAATGCAGATTCTTCGAAATACTTTAAATTATTCCTTGCAAGATAGAATAAGGAATAAAGATATCAGAGCAGAACTCGAAGTAAAGGACATAAATGAAATTATTTTAATTTACAGAAGACAGTGGTGGGATCATCTGCAAGGGATGACGGAGGATCGATTGCCGAAAGCGGCACTGAACTATAAAACCATTGATAGAAGAGACGTGGGTCGTCCGAGGAGGATTAGATGGGGTACCGGAACACGTTTATATAACCTAATACTTGTAGAGTAGTAGAAGAAGAAGAATTTTCCTTTAAGAACACCCGTCTTCAGCAATTATTTTCCGCGTTCTACTATCATTTTCGATCGGGCTTCTCTAATATGGGCTAGTATTTTCGGTTTTATTGTCATTACTTTATGTGTTGGTCTCCAATTAAAAACTTTCTTCAAATTTCTACTTTCGTCCGTAGCCAGATCAATGTCCTACAGCAGGAATAAATGTATTAATGCCTCGGCGAAAAGAATGACAGTCGAAAACCTTTGAAATAAGAATAAGAAAGTCTTATTGAAATTGTGACAGTCTTAGCACCAATCTGATTATACATTTAGTAAAATTGCATTCTAGCGTCCAGTCTACGTACCGCTGATAGTATTCATGAACTGCAGCTTAACATTTCAATGAAGTCAACCCATCGTATGGTCGTTATTGTGCTATCGATGAGCAGCCTTTTTTTAAGTGATGTGCAGAAGCAGTCAACAGTACAGCTTCATGGACGGAAATAAAAACTTAATTACGATTGATAAAGTCGCTTTAGTAACTGACATTAACAACTACAATGAGACAGTGACAATACGTAATGACTCTATTATGGGTTACTATTTCAAGAAAGAATTTCTTCTTGCAATTCGTTCGGCTTCCCGACGCTGCATCATCACTTCTTTCACGACCTTAGAGTTTAATTAACACTAGTGGTCGCCCAGTGGTCGAAATTCGACCGTAATTCATTAAATTTTTAAGTTTGAACGTTATTGAGGTTCTTTTGTCAAAGAGTATTCCTCTATAATCATTGCATATAATTTTTTTGAATTTTGTTCTATTACGTCAGCTGCGAGCGTGTACAAATACGTCATTAGCGTGTGTTGTTTGCCTTAATTCCCTGCAATACCTATGAAATTTAAAATTTAATGTTAGTAACAGTTGAAAAAAAAAACACAATTACAGCTTGTATTCGTATTTATTTTTTGATATAATTCATTGTCAGTTTTAATTTTTTCATGTTATTATTGAATCAAATAAACGCTAATAAAAATGAGACTTGACATTCATAGAAGTATAAGATACATTGTTTTCAATTCCAGTGGATTACATTTCATTTTTGGTAAGGTACAAAATTCGAAAATAGTTTGAAGATTATCTGCTACAAAGCTTATATAATTTTTTAATTTTTTTTTCTATGCACTAATTTTCGAGTTATTTGAAAAATATGAAAGATAGGAAAAATGAGGTTTAGCTTGGCTAAGCCATATTTAAAAAGCAATAACGCGTTTTTTGACATTTCCTTGGTTTTTTTTTATTGCCATACTGACCAGGTTTCGCCAAGGCTACACAGTTATTTTGCCTATCTTTTTCGAATTATATAAAATTTAAATAAAAAATTAATACCAAAAAAAAATGAAATAAAAATACGTGCCTCGTATTTTTTCATATATTTTTCATTAAATCAAAAAAACCGAGCGGTTAAAAAAATAAATATTGTCCATTAAACTTAAAATAGTTTTAAAGTGAATTTAATGATTCAGAACTTCTGTGTAAACGATGTTTTTTTGTAAAAACTCTTTCATCATTTGCTAAATGCCCTTGGCCATTATATTCGGAAATATGAAATCTCAAACCATCGAATGATCGAACTCTACTTGCTGCGACGTACAATTGACCATGTGTAAAAACTAGCTGCCTCAATAAAATTCCAATTTTTTCGAATGTTTGTCCTTGAGACTTATTTATTGTCATCGCAAATGCAGATATAATTGGAAATTGAGTTCTTTGAAAGTTAAATGGTAAAACAGTACCGGAATATGTTAAATTTATACGTGGAATCAAAATTCTCTTATTGCGTGCGGTTCCAGTTAAAACTTCGCAATCAATAGCATTACGATGCATACACTTGATGCGCATTCTTGTTCCATTGACTAATGCTTCCTTTGTATTTAAGTTTCTGATCAGTAAAACGATGCAATTAACTTTCAGTACTAACTTATGTGGTGGCAAACCACTAATAGTCAAAGAATTCAAAAACTCTACTGGATAGTTATTGATTTCATTGTCATCATCACAAATTATTTTATCGTAGCTATGATATGTTTTCTGTTCACCTGGTATTCGATTAAGTATATCAATATTAATAAAAGTACAATCATCATTTTTAGGTCCTAAAATAACTGACTTCAATATGTTATCTGAGAGTATGTTTTCAGAAATATTTCCATACACCTCATTAATAATATTATTTTCATCTCCTATTAATTGCTGAGGTATTTCAGTAATATTTTCACCAAACTGAGGGAATTGTGGGGCTTCATCATTACCAATTTTTTTCAAGAATTCGACAAATTCTATTTCACTTGGTAAGGCTCTCATATTTTGAGTAAACGTTACTTTATAAAAATAAACAAATTTATGCCAACTCGTGACACAATTTTCAATTAAAGTTGCACGTGATCCATGTGGGACAACTGGTAAGATTTGCCGAAAATCACCGCACAGAAGTATCGTTTTCCCTCCAAATGGTTTATGTTTATCATTTTCATCGCATAGATCCTGCAATAATCTATCTATGATTTTCAACACTTGCAGTGGGCACATAGAAATTTCATCAATAATTATCAATGATGATGAATTTATGTAACGTCCATAGCTACTATTTGCAGTAATATTCGCTACAGAATTTTCCAAAATGGGTATAGGCAATTTAAACACATTGTGTAAAGTTCTACCTCCAAGTAATAAAGTTGAATCTATGCCACTGAACGCTGTTGCAATGCAACTAAGATTAAGCGAATTTAATTTGTGAATGATTGCTGTTTGTGTGAATGTTTTTCCACAACCTGCATGAGCGGTTAAACAAAAAACATTAGATCCAGTATCATGATGCAAAACTTCACGAATCACACGATCAATTAGATTACGCTGTTCAATATTTGCAGTTTCATAATGCTCACAAAACAGAAACTCTTGTTCTATTGGATCAATAGCATTTGCTTCGTCTGTTCTCTGCGAATATGTGGGAACTGGTAAACCAAGTTCTTGACATGACATATTATGAACATTCAAAGTATCTTCAATTTCTAATAGAGCTGTATTAAAGGATACTTCTTCGTTGTAATCTCTCAAAAAATCTTCACTAAGATATACATTAAATTCATTCCATAACGCCAATGCATTGGCTGGCACATTTAATGCACAAATGTAACCAAATAAATTTCGCATTTGTTTTGGTGAATGTAATTCTTTTTCTTCATTTAAACATTCGCGCCATTCATTATCATTTGAAGCAATGCCGCGAGCATGGCACGCTTCAACAAAAGAAGTGTGTATAATTCCATTGTATGTTCTAACATCCTCAAATGATTTTGGACCACAGACATGTAATAAAAGCAATCGTAAATGGAAAAGTTCGATGTCTTTTGGTGATACTACATATATGCGTGTAATGATTTTATCACCTCCACGCCTTCTCTTCTTCCATTTTTTTCGGGAATTTCCCACACATAATGCAAAGGAATTTCAATATACTTATATTCATGAGCTGATGGATCTGATCGATTCAATTCAAAAAATGCTAATAATTTTGTTTGTCTTGCATTTTCAATTTTTCAATTGCTTGACGTTCTTGCCCTTCTCGAAAGTAAACATTCTGTCTACGCGGTAAATGAATGTCAAGTCTAACGATGACATGTGATTGAAAATGCATTGGTAATTCATAGATGCGCCGTACAGCTTCAGTTGATCCGACATAACGGCCATTTAAAAAATTTTTAACTTCATCAATTTGTATTTCTTGACCTGGTTCATTTCTCTATGAACCTAATTCAACAGATGCACTGTCATAGCCTTTATACACGTATTTATAAATGTATTTAACACTTTTAACTGTAGTGCATACTTAAATATTTATATGGCAATTAAATTTGGCAAGTAAATACGGATTGTATGGTACAGCATAACGATTGTTGAGGCAACTACCGCGAACTTCAGCATTAATACCATTACCACGCCTTCTGTATAATGGACATCCATTTAATGATTCACATGTAAATTCATTAAATCGTTTTGGATAATCTTTTGTGCATTTTCCATCTCTCATACATACAGAATTTGGATTAAGTACACCGCATGGACCATGCATCATGTGTTTTACAACATATTCATGTAATGTAGAATGTGTTTGAATGTTAGGAATCTCCGCAGATACAACTTTATCAATATCGGTAGCGTTAACAATTTTATCTTGCTCATTTAAAGAGAGTAAAATGTGAGCATGAGGCAATCCTCTCTTTTGAAACTCAATTGTATAAATGAGTGCTTCAACTTTACCGAAGATTTTTTTTAATGTAAGGCTTTCAGTTTGGACTTGAATACACGCACAACAATATCAGTTCGAAAATTAGCTGACTCACCTACACCAATATTGCTAATTATTTCAGGCCAACTTGGATTGCAAGTCACTGTAATAAACAAAGAAGGCTTTCCGAAATGTTGTAAAATTGACATTGCATCTAAATAATTCTGATACATATTTCCTGGAGATCCATTGAATGAAGATGGTAAAATTACTCTACGGCCAACATTATTGGCATTGGGGTTCAATTCTAAATAATCTGTTAAATTGTTGTAAACTTCAGACCTAAGACTTGTTTGATTTTGTCGAATGAAATGTAACTTTGTGCCCTTTATTCTCACATACATATCAACTATCCACTGCAGAAATACTTTTTGTGAATGGTGCAACATGCTAAAATCTTCTCTAATTGCAAGTCGATAGGCTGCATACTGAAGCTTGGTTAATTTATTTCTGGGCGCTCTTGAATTAGATGTAGTTGGTACATTATGAGAAATATTGATATGCCACCCAGTATCACCATTTGGAAAAAGTAATGGATACGCTAAAGGGTCCAATGATGAATCGAAAACAGATATATTTTTAATGGTACCATTAACTTTTGAAAACGAAACCATATTTCGTTCAAAGGGTGGCTCACCATCAACTGTACTAAATATTACTGCTACATCAGTTTGAACTGCATCATTATAACATCGTAGCCTGGCAACAAAATTATTTTATTTTTAACAATTACCATTGTTTGAAAAAGTTTAAATGAATTTTCAAGTGCAAATGAATGTTTTATTTTATTTTATTTAATGTATTTGTAACACATATTATATATAAATTTTAGCTTTCTGCACTCCTTCTCCATATAAGCTTTAACTATGCCAAATCTCACACTCCTCCGTGCGCGCAATATGCTTAAAAAGGGGTACAAAGTTTTCTCTTCACGTATTAATATATAGAAGATAGATCCGTTCCTGTCTCTTACATGTATCCTTAATTGTCATAAGACAAATCTCAATTTTCTAAGTTAATGTGGGTCTCATACATAACCATTTAATTTATAAGGGCATTAATTTCTTATATCCACAATAACGACTTGAAATTTGTATCAGTCATTTTTATTTGAGCTATTAGACCAAATTTTTTTTTTATATGGGTCCTGAAATATGTGTTTAAAGTACAGTCATTTGTAATCGTGTCATTATTATTATTATTTGCTCTACTGACTTTCACGTATTTAGTTGTCTCTTCATTGATAAGACTCAGTTTTCTTCCCATGGTGTAAACATTTTTTTTTTATATCCACTTACAAAAACGTTTTGTCTCTGCTAATTACTACTGCATCTCCAGTGTGCACACGAAACTGCATGCATTCAAATCTAATGGGGCCGCCTATTACGAGATATAATTACCTCGTACTTATTGCTGTTTCAAATGTAAAATTAAACATGACGATTGCAAGGTGTCGCGTTGAGTATCACCGATGGCAACCCAAAGGCAGAAAGTAACCATTCGGATTCTTCTAGTGCCGCGTTGCATCATCCCACCAATTTTGATGGCATCTCTAATAACTTGAGACCGTTCATCAGGTGCCCGGTGGTAATGCTATGAAAGCACATTCATAACTGGTCATACTGGCATAAACTTGGAAAAGGGGAGATCTACACTCAAAATTTTATAATATTTTATGGATAGGGGAGAGGTCGTGGCGTAGTGGTTAGTGTGTGGCGCTGGTACGCTGTCGGCGCGGGTTCGATTCCCACCGGGGTCATCTGATTTAGGTACGACCGTTCCCCCTCGCAAGCCGATGGCAAACCAGCGAGATGTGTCCTGCCTAGTATGAACCCTCCCAAACTATGCCGTTTGGATCCGGCGTTAAAGTGTAGGTTCCATATACCTGTGAGAGACTCCGTAACACACGCACCGAGGGTATATGCGGGGAGAGTACAAACCAGTCGAAAGACTGAAGAACCCAATTATTGGCTAGAGTGAAAAAGAAAAGAAAGACATAATATCGCTGATAAGAAAAAAAATCTAAACCGCAAAAAGCTTACAAGTAATGATAAAACTGCTTTCAAGTGAGTCTGTGTTACCAGAATTCTACTAAAATTCGGTATTTAATACACAATTTGTTAAATGTTTACTAAAATGTTTTTTTATTTTAACCCGGCTGACTAGATAACTGTTTCCTGAACAACTGAATTTTCTAACATATATAGTCATTTCTATTACGCGTTGTTGTATTTACACGGCGTGATGAGGATAATCATCATTCTTTT
Source organism: Magicicada septendecula (assembly GCA_034769895.1). Taxonomy (NCBI): domain Eukaryota; kingdom Metazoa; phylum Arthropoda; class Insecta; order Hemiptera; family Cicadidae; genus Magicicada; species Magicicada septendecula. The sequence continues at coordinate 35,193,202 of CM068370.1, read as the reverse complement.
CCTTTTCCTCCACCTCCACCTCCACCTCCACCTCCACCCCACCTTCTTCTTCTTCTTCTTCTTCTTCTTCTTCTTCTTCTTCTTCTTTTTTTTATTATTATTATTAATATTATTATTACAGTACAGTATTATTATTATTGTACTCTATTTTACAATTCTATTCGATTCTGATGATCTGTATTGTTTACTTTTTATTCTCATATTGTTTGTAAACTATACTTATAAAACGAAAATTTGCAATTAATGCCAAACAGACATCTGTGATTTACTACGGGATACTGAAATATATTCCATATTTAATTTTAAGTGTAGGTTTGCCAAATATAGTAAAATACAGTTATAAGGAAAGTAGTCCAGTCATCAAAGAACAAAATTTATCAAAATTTACAAAATACATCATTTCATTCCTCTGGCGCTACAGCCCACGATGAGCCTTGGCCTCCCCGACTAGTCGCCTCCAAACATCTCGGTTCTGCCTCCAATCCCCGATACCCACCCCCTGGTGGCATATTCTACGTCCTGTAGCCACCTTCTTCTAGATCTTCCGTTCCTTCTTTGGCAATCTATTGTCCCTCTAAGAATTGCTTTAGGCATTCTGTCGTCCTCCATGCGCATCACATGTCCCAACTTTATGATTGAGGTCCTCATGGACTTGATAAACCTCATTCGACATCTAGCAATTCCTCTAACTCCCTGTTGTTCCGTATCCTCAATTCTTCACCTACCTTCACAGGTCCTAAGATTTTCCTTAGAATTCTTCTTTCAAAGACTCTCAAATTATGTATGCCACTATTAACTATGTAACTACACGGGATTATTCCCCACTGTTGGTTTCGCCAATTTATAAACACTCCAGGAATTACAGGTTCTTTATGCCTCACCTTGGATGTGTCAAATTACATCAAGACGGGTTTTAAATTAATTTATCCCTCTCTTTGTTTACATCAATTAGTAACACTTGTTAATTCTATTTCTACATAAATAAAACACATGGAATGGTATCTGGTAATAATAATAATACTAATATTGTAATTTTATTCAAAAAAAATTGCTATAGTCTATTTAGTGTAACTATTAATATAATTTAGAAATCTCAGGGTCGATTCCCTTCTCTTTGGTTAATATTATTTTTAGGTTCTTTTGGCTGATATAAAGGTTCAGTAATTATAAAGAAAAAACAAGTATAGGAAGTACATTACATTACAAACAATAACAATAATGAATAATATAAATTGAGTATTAATTATAATAATATATATACGTTACACAATGTATCAGTTCAGTTCAGTTCACACAGCCTTCTGGTATCCGTGATGGAAATTTCCAATATCAGTTTGTTTATGTTGTCCAAATGAAGTGATAAACATCTTGTCACTTTCGTGGTCCGAAGCCTTCTGTTGGAATATTGTGATTGAAGTCCAGTGTCTTGTTATTAATTCAATCCAAGTGTAGTTGTTCTTCTGTTTGTGTCATCAGTAAGATTTTAAAGGCTGGTTTGTTAAGCTGTTTCTTTATATGCTCCAATTTTATATTCTGTTATAGGTTGTATATAGTGTTTTTTACCTTGTATTATATTATTTTTTAATAATATTTATACATTTTCTGTATAAATATTTAGTTTCTTTTACCAAAATTCAACCCAACTCCTTGGTTTGTTTTTTATAATAATAATAATCAACAACATTCTTTTCTCTCTTTTGGTTTCCTGGATACACATAAATACTCTGGTCATACCTGTTCAAATTGAGATTTAGTTGTCATAGGATATTATTTTTAGATAATACATTATTTTACCTTTTATGTACAAGTTGTTTTTTAGTTATTACATCATAATACTTAATACAATTTACATATTATTTTATCTGACAAAACTATGAACAATTTTAATACCAAATATTATAGTTATTTGTAATTTGACAAATATTTTTGAATAATTTATTATTTACTGAACATAATCATCTAGGCCTATGTTGACTGATTATATTTTTATATTGGAAGACTCATAATCGATCCTGCTTACACTTGTTTTATATTAATTAATTTCTTTAAATATAAACAAACTGTTAATTAACAATTATTCTCAAATTACTATAATTCCCTTTAGGGCGTAACTGAATGCACACTTTTAAACCATTGTCTGTGTGATCATTATCTATTTAACTTATATAACACAAACAATAATAAAGAAAAAACTAAATGTTAATGTCAGTATCATCTGCTACTATGGATTAGTAATTCATTTCATTAAATAATTGTTTCTAATTACTATCCACTCACAGTTATTCTTAATTGAATACCAATGTATCTCACATTCTCTTACCAATTAATTACACTTGTCTTATATTACATTTGTAGCACATTTTTATTACATTTTACATTTACTTCTAAATTTGTATTGTACTTTATATGACTTTCTATTTGATTCATTCATTATTCGTTAAATTTATTATCATTATTTATTTGTTTATGGACTACTCCAAATCTAACTGGGTACTGTCTATATAGTATAGTAATCTGTCATAGTAATGTCTGTTGTAGGACTTTTGGTTTTTAAATAGGTTCATACTTTTATTTATTTTTGTTTCTTCTTTTAAATTATTTTGATTTCGATTTGTTTAGATAACTTGTTGTTATTGCTTTCTGATGTCTTCAACAGTTGAAGTGTATGATATTATGGTATTAATATTGCTTGGTGATAAGATTGACATTTATTAAACAAATTCTTCATTATTATAGGGAAATTGAAACCTACCTTTCTTATCGATACCAAATATTTTCTTCTTTGCCTCTGGAGTTTGTTTTTTTGTATTGGTGGCTTTAACGAATTGTAATTCTTGAGTTTTCTCTTGGTTCATTGTATATTCTATTTATATATTACATTCTTTTATTCACATTGATTCCATACTATTGTTAAATGATTCCCCCTATATTAATATGGTATTATGAATATCGGCGTTGAGTGGCCCTTTTACGTCCAATTGCTCATCCGAACATTCACATACCTGGTACAGTGCACTTTGGCTGCTGGCCATAAAATAATTCTAGAGTGGTGCCTTAGCTTTCTACACTCGATAAATAAAAATAATTAAAAATCTTATCATTATACACATCCTTGGAATCTTTTATCTTCTGAATATTTTTTCTTATTCTACCTTGCCTTCCAATAACTCCATTTATTTATTATATTCAATATTACTGTTGGTATATTTCTTAAGTAGATTTCTTTCTCTTTTATATAACTTCACTTCAGAGTTCAATGATTTATTAGCCTTAATGTCATTCACCTTTGTTATTGAATACCTCTTGTAATATAGTAGTTTTAATTATCCTTCTATTATTCTATCTGTTTTTATACTGCAACTCTTCTTCAGCAAGTTCATTTTCTAATTAGTTTATTAAATTTCTCTTAGGCTTTTGTCATTAATATTGTGCTCCATTATTATTATTATTATATTACTATATATATTATTTATGCTTGATTTAAATAGATGCGCTTATTTCTTTTAGAATTTTGGTATCGTTACAACTAGTGTCCAGGTCTCCGGTACATACGTCACAACTGGTCTTATATTAAGGTATTCTTACAAAATACATGTAAAGGAAAGAAAGCATAAGTGCTCCTCTTTAAATTGTAATTATAGTATTAGTTTTAATTAAGAGTATTCTTGTTTTATTTTGTTACAATAATTTTTAAATAAGTTGTGTAACATTTTGTGCGTCAGCATGCATTCATTTTGATGGAAGAAAATATATTAAATTTACAATAATCATCTTCAAGTTATTAAGTGTTCGTATACAGTGTGTTTAACTAGTTCATACAACTAGACACGCCAATGGTAGAGTGAAGTCTAGGAGTTGTTTTTCCAATTAACTACCGGTACATAAATGTAATTAGTAGACTGGGAGTCGTGAGGCAGTGTATAGCTCTTGCTTTTACTGATCAGCTGTTGATATCTTTGAATTATTTCTACATGACTCAGCTGAGTTCAACTGTTATTTTATAGAAAACCAGTATTGGAAAATAAAATACAATGAAAAATTGAAATGATAATTGTGTGTGTGTGTGTGTGTGTGAGAGAGAGAGAGAGAGAGAGAGAGTAATTTTTGAAAACCTGTGTATTCAGGAAGATGATTCAGATTGCTTTTCAAGAGTTTTCCTTTGTGAAAGAGGATGAATAATACTTTTCCAATAATGGAGAGTGTTTCACTACCTATGTCTTTAATGGGTAAATAATTAAATGTAGGAAATATACTTCGTAGGCATAAATGTTGTTAAAATTCATCCCCGGGCTGTTTGGGCGTTGTCCATTGTTTCTAACTAAAACAGACTTTTCGACAATACCATCGACTGGCATCATCAGTGTAAAATTCGAGCTTTACTAACGTACACGTTACCACACAGTACTGTGCTCTAGTTAGATCACGTCTGTTTTAGTTAGAAACAATGTACCACGGCCAAACAGCCCGGGAATGAATTTTAACAAAATGTAGGAAATCTTTCTGTATACAATATTGGGGGGGGGGGGCAGTTTAGAGAACGCACAAGTTTCCACTTGTTCCGTGTTTCAACAGCGAGTAACATTGCTCAATTATTTATAATCTGCCAAAATGAAGAGAGCAAAATGAAAGAAAACAAAGAGTTAGGCAATTTGTGAAGTAGATGAGTTATTTTTTAATTAAGTACTGACACCAATGGGATTGAATTTTGTGGCAGTGGCATTTAAATCTTATTTTGGGATCCAATAATCAAATTATTTAATACTTATTACTTGTATGTACTACTTATAACCTTTGTGCTGGGGTTTGCTGCTGCTGGAGAGTATAGAAAAATTTTAATTATCAGGCCTCTATTAATTTCTAGAACTTAATGTAGCGTAGGAGCTATATTCCTCTGTAGGTCCTACATCGGAAATCGGAAATCATGATGAGGTGTAAAGCTTGAAAGCGTTAATCGGAATAATTTTTCTATAGTGGTGTGCAACAGTGTTAATTCTGTTTGTGATTATAAGCACTAACACAACTTGCTTAATTAAATTTCTGGAAAAATTTGCTTTTACACAGAGTATTGTGAACTGTTTGGGGGTGGCGTCGTGTTGGATATGAAAGATGGGAATTAAAACCGTCGAGGATATAAAAATATGATTCAGAATTATGATAACCTAAATCAACGAACAACCTAGCACGTCCTGCTTCTCTGTTTCTTTCTTTGTGTCACCAGTGTACCAACTTACCATTCATTCTGTACCTTATGGCTACGACTTCATCTATAATAAATTAATAATATTTTACGTGAGTCGGATAACATACAATTATGTCTTATTATATTTAGTCTACATATAATTGTGTACAATTACAATCGCTTGTTGAGTGCAGAACTCTTACTTTGCCACTACCAATTCACATTTGGCTATTACAGATAATTCCAGAATGGAAAAATGCATTAAAAATTCTCAGCAGGATCTTTCTCTAACCCCTCCTCAGATTTTTTTTGTTTCAAATACCTTATATTTTTTTAGGTGTTTTAATGTATTATTATTAGGTCTAAATGTTATGAAATCAATGTATGTGGATGATATAAAAGTCGTTTCTTTGCCTACGTTCCTAAATACTAAGGCATCATCGAAACTCTCAGCATGAACTTAGCATTCACCACTTGAGTTTCATCGTTTGAGATGTCTGAATGGGTTTTATCTTATGAGAAAGGTCGGAACACCAGAAGTGTAATCCAGTAATAAGTTCATGACAGCGGAACGATGACTCACTGTGTCGAACCGCGATCATAACGTTACTGTTTTCCGCAAAACGATATTACGAAGTTCTAAAATTAGTAACAGCTCACTTGAGCCTCATTGCTGTATCCGTTCATCTAAAGTTGTAGTATTTAATGTTAACTAATTTACTGTATTATATTAATGTTTTTTATGTTATGCCTCTTTTGTATATAACGTGTACAATTAATATTAATATATATGTGTACATGGTATGTGGATTTAGATTAGGTCTTTAAGGTAGTAAAATCTTTAACAAGGCTTGTTTTCTTTTATGAGTGCTTTTGGAGTCTTTTACGTTTAACATTTTCTTAGCCTTATTTTATTTTGCAATCTGTTACAAGTACACTTAGTAACACCAACCAAAACTTATGAGGATAACAAGTTATGTGTCACATGGGGGGGGGGGAGTGTTCTATCGAGCACTTATCCCTTACTCTAGTCAGACAACTCTGTTTGGGATAATAGCGTTGTGTCTCCTCCGTCTTCCAGCAGCTTTCTTGCCTACATTTAATTAAATGGGTGAGAAGAAGAAGGAAAAGATTCCATTTGTTGTTCAAATTTAACTGAGATAGACATTTTCTTCAAAAACTAAAAATACATCTGTTGGCGTATAGAAGGGAAACATTCCTTGATTTTCAATAGGCCTATAGTTATCAACAGGTTGAAAATTTGTGTGAGTCCACGACTGAAAACCTTCTCAGAATGTGTCCATTCTTACTCTCGGTGTGCAGCTAGTGTAATATACGTTTGTACAGAGCCGTTATTCGCAGTAAGAGCAGTTGAAATTCAACAAATATTAAATTTTAATGAGTGTGGTGTAAATTTTCAAAACGAGAACTAAAAGCGTGGAGGTTAGAGATGCGTTCAACAAAAGCAAATATCGACATTTCGTCAACAAGGAAGAACAAAAGGAAAAATTGTGCAAGCTCATAAGTTTGGTGATAGTAATCACAGCGTAGAGTTTAAGATTTACAAGAGTGGAGGGATGATATTGTACTTTCTGTTAGCAGTGTTTATGATGGGAAAGTTCCTATAAATGATAAAAAGATACAAGATATGGCTAAAATTCATCAGTAAATATACCTCGGAGTAAATATACACGGGGAAAATGTGGACATGCTTAGGTTCGCAGATGACATAGCAGTGACTGCAGAGAGCAACGAAGATCTACAAAAGATTCTTGACACAATGGATCAAGAAATGAAGAATGAATTCAGTATGAAAATAAACGAACAAAAGACCAAAGTCCTAGTCTAGTCCTAGTCGGAAGGAAGAAGATCCAGTCAGAATAACTCTTGGAAATAATGTTCTCCAGGCAGTAAAAGAATATAACTATCTAGGAAGTAAAATCAAAAGTGATGGACGTAGTAGTAAGGAAATTATGAGCAGAATTATCCAGGCTAAAATTGCTTTCAACAAACAGAAAAACCTCTTCACTTCAAACACTATCAGCTTAAAAATAAGGAAGAATCTAGTAATGACATACTTGTGTACTGTTGCCCTATACGGGTGTGAATCTTGGATAATTGGAGAAAATGACAAGAAAAGACTCCAAGCATTTGAGACCTGGTGCTACAGAAGAATATCCAAGATAAGATAAGATAACGAATGAGAAAGTCTTTAGAAGAGCTCAGGACGAGAAGAGGTTTCTACGAAATTTAAAAGCCAGAAGACCTAAGCTTATAGGGCATATACTACGACATAATGGGTTGGTTAGGAGAATAATAGAAGTAACAATTGAAGGGAAGAATCACAGACGACGACCCCGTTTAGACTGCTTGAACTATGGCTACCCGTTTATGGTCGATATGAACTACACATCATATTGTGAGTTGAAAAGAAAAACAGAGAAGCGTGGAGAATGTGGAGCTGCTACCAACCAGCCTATGGGCTGGTAACCTAGAAGAGGAAAAACCTAGAAGAGAGATATACCAGGCAACATGGAAAAGTTTACAGAAATATTATGTTATGCTCTACATTAAATACACAGGATTAAAACGATAAACTACTAAGTGATTAAAGTGCTATGAATATTGAAAAATGAAAACACTGCATACTATTACTTTTATATTTTTTCTTGTTCTTATAATGATGTGTTAAAGAGTTTAAAAGTGTTACTAAGTGACAAGTGCAAAACACTGGTTATTTTAATTTTTGTATTTTTAGTTTGTTATTTTCTAATACCTAAGCAAAACACAAAAAAGATACTCTGAATCCAAGATCTGTTGTGAACAACAGTAAAATAGTATGTAAGATATTTAACTACTATTTTTTAAGAAATGTTATCTGTTATCAGTTGGAATTGAGACGAAAAAGGAAAAGATCATGTAACTGTCTACTTTGTAAAATTATGCTACTAGTGTAATTTGGGACCTTTACTTTTTTTAAGTATCGTTTTATTGAGTGACTTTGGAAGTTTTTTCATTCAGTCGGTCATTTAGCTACAAACCAGTATTTTACCGTTTTCTGAAAATGATAATCCGTGGAATGTTTCCCTTCTCCAACTCGCCCGTTCAATTAAAAACTCATATTTTAGTATAATTTTAAAGAGATAAAATCAGATAAGGATAAGTATAAAATAAAAAAAAGCAGTCAATAGAAATATGGAAAGATATGTTATTAATACGATTACAAACTTCAACTGAATTCCAATAGATAATACATTGAATGATTTGTCGCTACTTTTAAAGAATTATCAAGATTAACTGCATTAATCAATTTTAGGGGTAGAGTGTGTAAATAGAAAATCCAAGAACATATCTATCGAACAGAACAGTCTCCTAGCTACATACAATTTATTTTGTATTTGTACATGAGTGTCATTGTATCCAGAAACATATATGTACGCGTATACATTAGACTTTTATACAGTGGAAAAAATTATTTGTGTTCATAGTCTATGAACCTACGGAATCTCGCAATAAAAACAAAGTGTTATAAGGAATGCCAGTTATGCCGTGTTGGTGTCCTCTTTAACCAGTGGCTATGTAAGAGTAATTTTTACTTTCCTGCCTCAGAGAGCGTAGCCTGCGCAGTAGTCCTTGCCTGCGTCGGAGCGGCGCTGCTTCGCATCACAACTGGCACACACGCACAACCACCGCCGCCATCCTCACGATCGACACATTGCACTAAAGAGAACTAAAGAGTCGGGAAAATTTCTGCCAAAAAATTTAACTTCGCTATTTTTTACTGATAAAAACGTTCATAATTCTTTTAACCACACACCAGAATCTGATCGTTTAGAAAAACGATAAATGAATACTACTTAACTGGGTTTCACGTTTTTCATGATTGCTCGCTTTCGATTAGATTATTTTTTAATACATTTTTTTACTTTATATAAAAAGTTGTTTTTCAAATGCAAGTATTGTTTGTATATTTAAAAACTGTACCAAGAGGAAAGCAAAATATGCTTTACAAAGAGAGAATTTGGACAGACGTAGGCCTATACATGTGATCGTGATAGAAAAAATACTCATACTGAGAATTCCAAAACACACTAACTCACGTCATATATTAGGAGTAAATTTCCCTTTTTATTCACTATTATTTATTTCAAGCAACAATGCTTACAGATGTGTGTATTTGTTTCAAAGCAGTTTACACTAAAATATTAATTAACAGTTTGGTAGAGTCGTGCGTATATGCAGATTGAATTTTATGAAATATAATAACGCTCTGTTATAATATAGTACTAATTACATTATAACGACAACCAAATACGCTACGTTGCACCTGCTATAAGCACTGATTCTGTCAGTGAGCGTAAATAGTAACTTAATTTTCCGCATTTCTATATCGGATGAACTGTAACCATTGCAGTTCAGCCCACGTGAACTGTAGTTTACCTGCAGTTCAAAATGATGAACTGCAATCATTTTAGCCCAGGTAAAACAGTGTTTGATGTAAAAAAAATAATAGATTCTACTGCTGGAATACATTAGCAGTGATATAGGGACACTACTACACTAGCCTATGCACTAAAAGGTGCGAAAAAATTATTTTAACGTCCTTAATTAGTAGTCGAAGTGATCAAAAAATGACTTTTGCAAAGTGTCTTAAAAAAATGCACGATATGTATTATAAACGACAGGTAACGTATTTCAGCACAACGGCGTATGTCAACATAATTACCTATTGAATATTTTGGTCATTATTGTCCAATTTTAATCATATACGGATTACTTATATTCCATTTGGACACCTGTAAATAATATTTTCCAAGTATAGATTAATGTTTACTAAACTTGTATTGCAACCACTAACACGCAATTATGCTTTCCATAAGTGGTTTCAAGCCTCTCGGCTCATCTTCAGATGGAACACAACATCCTACCTAGAAACCTTCACCCCTTTGTATATGAATGTAATTATATATAGTAGTGTGTATATATATATATATATATATTATATTTAATTTTTATATGAATTTACCTCAAGATTTTTCCTTCCTTATTAGGAACATGTTTCGGGTACCATTGTGTACCTATCCTCAGCCTTCCGGATTTTGTGTCTGGTGAAGTACATGTGTGTTGACTGGTTGTTATTGTGGCTTCCTGTTGGCTTCTGGTACTTTAAATTGGTATTATTGTGTGTGATTGTGGTGTATGTATTAGTATTTTGTGTCTTTTCGATGTTGAGTGCTTCGAAAATTGTGTTATGTTTTGTATTGATTTGAATTTGTTCAGGTATTAGTTTGTTTTGTGTTTTATGTTTGTATATTTGTAAACTTTTCCAAATGTTTATTATGGTGCCTTTGTGTGGTAGCCTATGTGTTTTATTAGTGTCATGTTGGTTATGTTTGGGAATTCATGTCCATTGGTTATATATATCCCTGTAGTATGGACTGCAATAAGTAAATCTCTTTTGCCTTGAACATAGCCATGATGATATTACTAGAGATATCTAAACAATCTTTAACGTAGTTTAAAGGGCCCGATTTCTCAACTCCAGGACAATGAGGTGTCCTACCGCTTGCCAGTTCATCCGCCCGAAGTTAAATAAAATAAAAAATATTAACGTAAGAAACAGATTGCCAATTGTTCAATATCTACATCCGTACATAAAATAATACAAGTGTACAGTAACTTTCAAGTAGTCTACAACAATGCCGAAATTGGACAAACCCATGAGCAGCACCCAAAGCCACGAATAACGATGTTAGGACAGGACAAACAACGCGTAGAAAGAACAGACAACAGATTATGAAAACTATAGGTGAACTACACAGAAATGTAAATTAATCAGGCCTACACACGAAGACATAACACAGCTAAGTAAAACTTCAAATTAAAATATATAATCATAAATTATTTTATTTAAATGTTATTTCATATTATTATTTTAATGAAACTAGCCCGTATAAAGCAAATCGTTTTGAAACATAATTGGTCATCAGCAGTTTTATGTTATCTGTGTCTTCACGCTGCTGGTTGTTAACTCTATTTATACCTAGCCTAATATGGAATGTAAAATATATAATCATTAAAATAAATAATTTTCTTATTTTATATTGGACTTAAAGTTAACAAATAATAATCTTTCTTCTTGTCCATTTCAGATTAGGTGCATTAACCTGTCCCCTTTCTCGTGGCGTATTTAGAATTTGGCCTTGGGGGGAGGGAGGTCCGGAGTCCGGTCGAGTCGGCTTCATACAAAAAGAAAAAACAAGTTAATAATAATCAACATTACTATCTTTAAAGTGGCTGACAAACGTGCGTCCAGTCTCAACATCCTAAAATCAGACCCAATGAATTAAACGATAATAACCCAATAAAATACGCGTTACTCAAACATTGTCTCCAATATACTTATTGACTGATTTGATTTTCCTATATTTCATATTTCAAAAACGATTACGCAAATGCTGTGTAGCCTAATAAACCTGTTTGTATAGTTAAAAAGAGTTACTAGATGATAAACACAGCTTAAAAATTGATAATAAAAGAGCCTAAAAATTAAGAGATTAATAAAATTCGTCAACTTTTTCCAAACCTCTGGGGGATCCGGACCCGTTCGTCCTCCTGCCCGTAAATACACCACTGCTTTTCTTAATTTCTAATCATCCTTTATGTTATCTTTCAACGTCTGTCTTTCCTTTTTGTATGAATTCCATTCAGTATGTTCATATAAACTAGACGTTAAAAACAAAATCAACATGGATAAAAGCGTGTTTCAAAATGTTTTGTACTGGTAATGGGAAATCAAATCATTTCAGGGTTTCAAATAAGTCAGGTCACTCTGGGCAAAATGTTGAAGAAACCATTGGCGTCTGGAATCGCATAAGGTTATCCAACTTGATTCCTGTGGGCTCCATCAATAGGCCAAACTTTAAGAAAATAAGCAAGATACATAACCTACTTTACAGATGTACAGATATATAATATGTAAGCAAACAGAATTCAATAATTTTAAATAGAAATTAAAATCGATTATATGGTAAAACATTTCGGAAAAGGTGAACGTGTGTGCGCGCGTGTGGAAAATTAATATTTTCTAGGTCGCCGTACAACGTAAAAATCATAATGACAGTAGGGGGGAACACGCGCGTACACACCTATCCACGAATCAGCAGAAAAAAACAAGTGGGTAATTATTCCTCAGCGCAGTTGCACGAACACTGAAATAAGTAAACATTCTGCTATGCACGAAGAAATAATATTAATATAAGTTGCTTTGAATTTGTTGTAAGCGCTATTAAGTAGTAATGCAAGCAACTATGTAAGTGGCTTACTAGGTCAAACGCGTCCGTTCGTACTGAGCGAGGTACAGTACAACAACAACAGCGTTCTGAAACTGAAACAGAACGTACCGGTACGTATATCTTTACAGAATGACGAAACGTAGCTGGATGGAACGCATACGAACTCTGACACGAACCATTATTCACGATTACAAGTGTGCTGCCAGAGATCAGAGTTAACGAGCAGAAGAGCGTGTATCAATCACGTGGCCTACAAACGGGGTCGTGATTGCAGTCCAGTCCGGCGGGGGACCGCACAGCGTGCTTTGCAAACAAAAACAATAATTATTGGAGGGCGTCATGGAAATTGTTAACCATGTCAGACAACCTCCGCAGGAATTGTCTGTCTGTCTATCAGTACAAGCGTAATCTTTGCAACAGTTGTTACCAGTTATCCGTTGCGTTCTAATGTTTTTAGAACGAGACGTGACGAGGATTTTTTCATTAGCAGTCCACTCCGAGTCCGTTAAATGTTAAACAATACGAGGTTTGATTAAAAAGTTCGTGCAGTTCTTGTTTAAAAATTATGCCTTCATTCATCGACACTTATACTGACCCTGTCAAAGTAGTCTCAGTCGAATATAACACGATTAAGCCAGACGTTTGCAGTCTTCAAATTATTTCAAGCATGCACATGCTTCATGCGTCTTCAGCTCGCTTCGAGGTTTTCGCTTTACGTCTTCAGCGGTCGCGAAACGTTGTCTTTTCGTGGAAATTATCACTACTGGGAAGAGGACAGATCGCTCTGCGACACTTCTAGTGAATACGCCAGTTGGCGTGTCATCATTATGATGTTTTCTTTTCCCTAGCCGGGCAAAATTCTTAACAAGCAATGACGTGCGTCCAGGCGCATTATCAGGCTGCAGTTATCATAAATTATTCTTCCTTAAATCTGGCTGTTTTCTACTAACAGGTTCATACAAATGGCGTAAAATGTCCGAATAGTATTCTTTATTTACCACTGCACCTAGCGATGAAATTTCGTGGAAAACAAAAAACATAATCTTCATCTGCCAACCACGATCATCAACTCATTTACCGCAGTCTTTGAAGCTTGTAAACCGCTTATTCACCCACAGCAGTCTCGCCAGAACCCGCCTAAACACGTTTACCAGTAAAGAACAGTTTACAGAAAATTTAATCCATGTTCTTCAATCTTGCATTGTAGAATGACAAGAAATCGCCTAAGGACAATACACCTAAGGACGACTTACTAAATTACCTATGCATCAAATAGAGCTTAAATTTTAGACGATTTCACTAACATGTCTACAAACATAACAAAAAAAAACAGGTTTTAATCGGACACTTGTAACGGTGGAAATTGCAAAAATGAACGAACGTTTTGATCAAACCTCGTACTTTTGTTTATTAAGCTATGTTTAATGCTTGACGGAAGGGAATAGCAAACGTAGCACGTATATGCGGTCTGAATTGCCGAAAACAGACATCTCTGGAGAGTAAGATTTTCTGCAACACTTCAGTATGGACAGACGTGTTAGGAAATTTTGTAAGAGCTTAATGGCGATGTTTACAAATTACATGTTTTATGTACATATTACAGGAATTGTTAAAATTGCTACAATTAGCTGGACTGTTAGGCCGCGGTCCATAGTTGTTGCTGACAAACGTTTCGGATCCGCCACCGGAGGCCATCATCAGTGTCTGAAACAATCGGCACGATTAATTGTTTGGCCTCCGATCGTGGGGCCGAAAGGTTTGTCAACTGTACCACGGCCCAACAACCCGGCTAATTGTAGCAATTTTAACAATGTTGGCGCCTACCGTGAAAGCTTAAGAACTTGCATATGTATATGACAAAGTCATATACATTTATGACTTTGTGACTGTTTTTTGTGTCTTGTACAGTTTTATACACAGGCACATTACCGTTAGTTTGGAAATAACAATTACTTTGCAAACTGACATTTTTCCCATTTTTATTTAGCTTACTCAAAAATGATTAAAACTTTAATGGAAATTGTGATTACAGACGCGTTAAGACACCATCAGATTCATAAATGCCAATTTAGAAGTTGAAAATTGTGGGCGAATGATTCAGCAAAAATGAGGGTGACACGTTTAAATAACGTGCAGTCGGCGAACAAAATTGAAGATGTAATATGATAATCTCTATTTATCTTTCAAAATTGAAATACTGAATCAAAAAGTTACTGTAAATAGTTGATATTATTTTATGCGTTAATTGAACAATTAGGCCCTACACCAATTGAATTAACAACGCTATTAAGCACAGATAAAATTACTATCAGAAACGTTAAACATATAAGTTATTTATCAGATTACACAATTTTAAAACATCAATTGAGACACAGCATAATACGAAATTTGTTTGCGAAAATTTCAGCCGAACCTATATAACATAATATTTTTAGTTTGTTGTCTATTAATATATTATTTTAAAAACCACTACTACCATTCCTGTAATAAAAATAAGAATTTTATTCACATTCGAAACAAAGCCAAATAGCCAAATAAATGATGAAGAATATTAATAAACCAAAAATATAAAAGATACAATTTGTATTCGGTTCCGTATGCTTCATTGTATATTTTAGTCGTTTTTTTCTCTTTGTGACATATCTTTTGTTTTTTCAGTAAAATTATTTCCGGGGTGTAGGCCTGTGGCCCCCTTGTTATACTCCTAAATCCGGGCATTTCGACTGCAGCTGCGGCAGTCATTTTCAGTAGACCTTCCGTTCTGCTTCTCCGGCCACTGACGATATTATTGGTTGACAGTGATTATTGCTGACAGCCACCACTTTTACATCACTGTAGACGATATGGTCTCTTACAATTAATTTAGTTTTATTTTTTTTACAATAGGCTAAGTAGTTTTAGAAAAAGGAAGCAGGATAACAAATTTACAAGCAGAGAAACCACCGACGCCTTTAATTAGGGGTGGAGGCGGGAGTTTTCAGTACTTCTCTTCAGTGGCGTATCTAGAATTTGGTCTTGAGGGGAGTCCGGGGTCTGGTAGAGTCGGCTTCATACAAAATAAAAAAACAAGTTAAGACTAATCAACATTTACTAGCATTAAAGTGGCTGAAGAAAAACTTGAGATGACATCCTGAAATCAGTCCCACTAAACTAAACGGTAATAACATAATAAAAGTACGCGTTACTGAAACATTGTTTATAGTATAGGCTACTTACTGACTGAACAGATTTCCCTGTATTTCATACTTCAAACGTACACGCAAATGCTGTGTAACAAACCTGTTTGTGTATTTAAAAAAGATTTAGTAGCTGAAAAAATAATAACGGGGGCTAAAAATTAAGAGATTAACAAAATACATCAACCTTTTTCAGACCCCTGGCGGGGCTCCGGTTCCGTTCGTTCCCCCGGAAATACGCTCCTGCCTGTCATGAGGTGAGCTGTAAACAAACAAAACCCTGAAAATTCCCATATTATGCGGTAAAGTTGGCATGTATGCAGATGTACCTTCAGGTCTCGTTAAACGCCTTTAATTAGGGGTGGAAGCGGGATATTTCAGTAGAGAAGGGAAGCAGGATAGCAAATTTACGAACAGAAAAAAACCACCAACGCCTTTAATTAATGAAAAAGAAACAGAAAGGCTGAAAATTCCCATATTATGCGGTAAAATTGGCATTTATGCATATGTGACTTCACGTCTCATTGGACGCCTTTAATTAGGGGTGGAGGCGGAAGATTTCAGTAGGCTACTCCCTTGTGGTAAGCGAAAAAGCAAACAAAAAGGCTGCAGATTCCCACAAAATGCGGTAAAGTTGGCATGTATGCAGATCTCATTTTCGCTGACAGAGAACTTCACATACATGTGCTTCAGAAGCATCGTTGTCAATCGTGTTTGGGTGTGAAGTAACTTGATTCTTGTAAACTCGAAACACACAACAATTATCTACAACTGTTTCCACGTAGGCCTACGACAAAAACTCGACCGACGTGAATAAGGCGCAAACGGGTACTGTAGTTGGTTGTAGCCGATTGCGGACGGCGGCGATGGGAACAGATGTCCCGACGCACCGCGTACACAAGGCAAAGCGTGTTTTGAACGTTGTGCAGCCTATTGAGCGTCACAGACACGACTCGCTGGGTAAATGTCGATACATGTAGTTTTTTCATTTTAAATAAATCAACGACAACATAACAAACTTACGAAATTAATTAATTAATAAGAAATTAATCATACATCCTCATACGTGTATTTCCTCAATTACAAATGAATAGCATTTTCTTATTACGATGGTTTTTAAGTAAGTAATAAAACTAAAACTAAAATAAAATAGTTATTTCTGTTTATTGGAAATGATAATTTTTTTTTTTTTTGTATTTGCCACAAGCCGGTGCAGTGATATTTTTCACGTTAAATTTAACTTATTCAGAAACTGTTAACTTTAATAGGATTATAGGATTAAATAGGATTATTAATAGGATTACAGATGGGTCAAGAAACCGTCAGATGTATATTTGCCCATTTTTGGTCTAAGTACGCAGTTATTCAGCAAAAACGAGGAAGACACGCGGGAGATAAAATTTAATAATCTTTTGTTATAAATCTTCTTATAATTTCTATTTTTAATTCACGATTAGGCAATTGGTGATACCTGAACTCTTAATCTGACTACACTTTTATGTCACCATCTTGTGGACATACAGATTTGGAATACTATATCGCATTTGAGCAAATCAGGCACCTAATGCTAATCGTGCGATGTACTTACAGTTCAAAATAAAATTACGTGTCTTCTAAACGCATTAAGATAGAGACTAAGAAATTGAATTAAAATTAAATTTAATCGATTCCCAACATTTCGTCTGCTTACATTAGGTACCTACTTGTAATAAAATATTTTCTCACACCCAACTTTTTCATGTCCCAATTCGAAAAAATCGTAACCGAACGTTGTAAATAATTTTTTGAAAAACATGTAAAAAATGCAGAAAAACGTTAACTATTCCTTTGTCGTACTTATACGTTAAGCTACAAATTGAAGTGAAAATGAGCCGTTTACGTCAGCTAACAACGGAAATACGACGAGTTAAGTTATAAAGTTTACTAAATTGTTTAAATGTACTATTTGTTGGATTTATATTCTTTACGGCTTTGTTTATGGTTAAACATATTTTTAAATTCATGGAACGATGGAGAATAACGGTTTTAAGAATACAAAAGTTAAAAAATTATAATTCTCTAACTTCAATTTTTGAAGGAGTAAATTTCAAGTCGCACAGTACATACGACCATAATGTAGCCTACGTACAGAGTATATTATATACGCAATGTATCTGTGATAGAAGTATAATATATAGCCTATATACATTATATTAGTTACATTATACCTCTGTGGTATTTTCCTTTCTTCCCCATTGTGTCATGTGACTTCTGAATGAAGAGTAGAATATTACAATTTAAAAACGTTCTATTTCCTCTTAATGGAAAGAGTCAACTACAAAAAGATTTAGAGCAGTGGTTCCCAAACTTTTCAGTCCGCGGACCCCCCCCAAAAAAAATTAAAAATTTCACGAACCCTGTCTAAGTTCTGAAATAAAACAAACAGTAAATATGGATGCAAACTCGTATATTTTAATTAAAATGTATTAAAATCAAAATTCTGTTAAATTCCAAAATTATAATATTAGTGATATCAAACATAGTTTAATGTGCACAATGAAGCTGCTTTTGAACAATTAGCTGTCCAATATTAGGTTTAATGTCTGATAATTTCAAGCCACTCTCGACATCAAGTTTATTTTTTAACTTTGCTATTCTTTCGGCTCCATCTTTCCAGCCCCACACGTGTCGAAATCCAGCTACTTAGGCGTAAAACCAGCTACACGGAAAAACCTTTTGCTTAGATACAGTGTTTATACGCGAGATACAGTGCTTATAAGCAAGATACAGTGCGTGTGCATGGACTAAAACAGTGCGATCAGTTCTGCGTTCTCTAGTCAGTTCGGCTGACAAACAGATCTGCTACACGACATGAATTAAGGCATTACTAAAGCCATTAGTTTGAAATTACTTTACAATTACAATTAGTTTGAACCAAAAAAACTACTGGAATCTTCTACTAATTATTATTTTAAGATTCTAAATGTTAGATTTTAGACTATAAAAAATCGGAGAAAACTACAGTAGCATATATTCTATTCTGTTTTTCTTAAAAGTGTCCGCGGACATCCTGAACATTGTCGCGGACCCCATTTTGGGAACCACTGATTTACAGCATTTACAGCACATGCTTCAAAAAATCGGAAAATTCCCAGCCTGCACCGGGTCCATTTTTTTTTAATTGCTTAAATAAGAGAGCTCTCTGTGCGTTCGCGCGCGTCTGTGTGTATGTGTGTGTGTTATTTACATTCATATATGGTACGAAATAAAATAAAAACAAAATTGGAACAATCCAAATAAAATTAAGATTTACACCAGTGGCATGTAACAGTTTGCTTAACAATTCCCTGTAATCCTATTCGTCGTTACTGAAACCATACCATATGCATGCGTGCACTCACCTGTACCTACGTCAAAAGCTAATTATTTTCCTATAGAGAGGGGTCGTTGAACTGTTGTTACTTGTGCTAAAAGGTGTGCCAAACGTAGGCCTATCACAGACGAAACAACACCCTTCCAGAAATAAAGTTGTAGGGGTAGGTTCTCAACAGGCGATATTTCAACAATAGCCGATTTATTTTCATCTAATGCAGCACAGTCACGTACCTAGGATTTGGTGTTGGCTGGGGTAGGGTTCCGGGGTCCGGTCAAGTCGATTTCATACAAAATAAAAACAAGTTAAGACTAATCAACATTACAAACTTTTAAGTGGCTGAAAAACGTATGATAACATTGTGAAATCAATCCCATTAACGTAAACGGTAATAACACAATAAAAATACGCTTTACTGAAACATACTTTGTTCAGAAGATACTTATTGACTGAACTGATTTTCCTATATTTCATATTTCAATCGTTGGCTATACGCAAATGATGTGTAATAAACCTATTTGTATATATTTAAAAAAGAGTTAGGCCTACTAGCTGAGGAACACAGCTGAAAAAATAATAAGAGCCTAAAAATTAAGAGGTTAACAAAGTTCGTCAACTTTTGCCGACCCTCGGGGGGGGGGGGGTCTCGCTGACGTAGCGAGACTTTTCACGTAATTTACCACATTTTCGTTAACTTGAAACATTTATTTAATGTTTCATAAGAGTTAAGTAAATCAGGTTCATATTTGATCATTATTTTTAACATTTATAACAGAATGATAAATACATTTACAACATCATAGTATTCAAATCACATTTACGTACGTCTCATAGCATGTTTTTTACATTTTTACGGTTTTTTACCTATTCCGTCCGTTGTTTTTTCCTTTCACTTCTTTATATAGGCTATTTATGAAAAGTCAAGATTTCTTTTGACAACATCAACGCAAGCCTAACTTTTGAAAAACAAAAAAAAAACTAATCTGTATGTAAACGAAGCAAAGAAGACAAAGTCTTAAATGATTCTCGCTGGTTTGGGGTACACTTTTTGTGTATTGACTTCTAATAAATTACACCTTTTACTGCTTTCCTTACTTGCACAAGTAATTACACAAGCGAAGAACTGACATCCTTCCGCGCAGATCCTATTAATATCTTCTAAATACCTAAAGACGTTACCTATCGAGTATTTGCAAACATAAATCGGACAGTTCACAACTTGCGACACTTTAAATCGCCCTACTGAACCAGCAGTCTCTGACTTGATTCGAGGATATAGCCTACTATAAATTTCCGAAATTTTCATGTAACACTTTCGGTTCGTACTCGCATTGAATAATCAAAAGAAATGACAGTCTCTTCATATCCTACGTCAAAAGTAGAAAATAAAGATGTTCGGAAAACCTGTTTAAAAGAAAGTATATTAATTTTTCGTTTTTTAAAGGACCCACCCCCGTTTTAGAAAATATTGATGACCCTGCAAAAAATTACGGATCTAGACCGGAGGGTCGCTAAATATTCCTAGTGGGGACAGCGATATCCACCAGTACCAAGTTAGGGCGTAAGGAAAATGATCATGGACCAGCTTATTTTTGGAATATTACAGGCGAGAATCTAGTTTGATTTAATACTGCGTCCTAATGTTATCGGATTATATTTTGCTGCTGCCTTGCAGTTGGGTGTTGAGGCATTAAAGACTAGGGGAAGACAACCCTGAATAAAAATTACCGGGAGTCATAGGGCCAGTAAGGGGGCAGCTCCTCCACGTGACTTACCCATCTATAGGCTGGTACCCTATAACGGGGAAATTAATTTACTCGCAACTTTCAAAGAACACAGCCGGACCGAGATAATGGTAAACGACTGCAACAAAAATGGACCAGCGATTTGGAACAAATAAAAGTTTGAAATTGGCGACATGGAATGTAAAAAAGAAGAAGAACTGTATAGGTCAGTGGTTCCCAAAGTAGGGTCCGCAGACACTTGTAAGAAACAAATAGAATAGACCGTAATTTTCTCAGGTTTTGTATGCTCTAAAATCTAAATTTTAGAATCTTAAAACAATTAGTGGAAGATGCCAGTACTTTGTTTTTGTTCAAACCAATAGTAATCGTAAAAGTAATTTCAAACTAATGGCTTTAATAATGTCTTTAAATCATGTTGTGTAGCAGATCTGTTTGTCAGCCGAATTGGAAAATTTATTAGTAAAGTGTTGTGTTTTATAATCATGCGGCATATTGTAATACAATTGTGTTTTAATATTAGCGGACATTTATTTTGCGTGTGAACAATTTTTATTTGATTTGTTGTAAGAGACTGTGTTGTTAATTACGAACTGCTTAACTGTGAAAATTAAAGCTGGTGATTAGTGACTTAATTGGTGTCTTGAATTTTGTTTCCACTGTACCTACGACGATCAAGTAGACAGTCGTAACAATATTATAATTTTGCAAGTTAAGAGGATTTTGATTTTATTACATTTTAATTAAAATATAAGAGCGTATCATATTTACATATTTACTGTTTGTTTTATTTCATAACTCAGACGGGGTCCGTTAAATTTTTAATTTTTTGGCAGGGGTCCGCGAACTGAAAAGTTGGGGAACCACTGGTGTAGGGAATTAAAAGAAAGTCCAGACTGGCCAAACAAGTCTGGAGATACAAACCTACAGGACAGAGGTGTGGGTAGACCCAGGCTGGAGGATCTTTGAAAGCGGAACAGGCATTAGTATTATTTAGGAACTAACGTACGAGACAAACAGGTCATTGACAAAGCGTTCAAGCCCTTGGTCACTCCAACACAGATAGCATCAACAGACGAACAACAAAGGTACAGTTCTGGTTATTTACAGGTAAGAAGGAAGCGGAAGAAGAGAACAATGTAAGCGCCAATTTTACCTTTACATTACCGTGTTTACCTTCCTATTGTCACAATATTTCTCCATTATTGTGCTTTTTATTGATTTACAACTCTCAGGTGTTTTGTTTGAATCGTTCTGCAAACGTGTAAATTCTCCGTAACCACCACTCTGCACTACACAAAAACACAGCCACATCTTTGTGTGAGCTCTTTGTGTTGGGTCCGCCTTTTTCTTAAGATTTTAGTTCGCTATATACGCACGCCTTTCTTCGTACATACAACCGTAAAAGTAGCAGCGAGTATTATTTCACGTTTAATTAATAAAGTTGTGTTGGTTGTTACTCATATTTTATCGAACGATTTATAACATTTATTTATGGTCCCAACAATATCACTCATTTATCATTTATCAGATTAGTTATAACTGTCATAAACGTTTGCTGATTCTTAACAAATTCTTTTTCTGCTTCGAAACACGGCATAGGCAATGGGCTGCCTGTTCCGCTTCCAAAAATCCTCCGGCCATATCTTCCTAGGTCTATCCACACGCTTGTATCCTACAGGTTTGTATTCCCAGACTTGTTTGACCAGTCTGGAATCTGACATTCTTTCTAGAACACCTTGTAACCCCCCTTAAGAATGCCATTTCCGAGGCCTGTATTTTACTGTCTTGTTTGTGTTGTCCATAATTCGTACCCGTAAGACAGTACAGGGACTGCCATAACTTTAAAGAACATTAATTTTGTATCTCGATATACCTTGTTTCTAAAAATACGTTTGATTGTTCCACAAAACAAATTCCTTTTATTTAATTAATGAAGTTGTGTTAGTGGTTATAATCACAAACTGAAATAACACTGTTGCACACCACTTCTGAAAAAAAAATCCCTATTAGCGCTTTCAAGCTTCACACCTCATCATCAGATCGGAAATATGATTATACCAGATCAGATATTTCCGATCTAATGATGAGCTGTGAAGCCTGAAAGCGATAATTGGGAATTTTTTCAATAGTGGTGTGCAACAGTGTTGTTTCTGTTTAGGCCTATTATCTTATTTGTTTACGAGATTATTCGACAATTCGACAATAGTGGAAATTTTACTCTAAGAAATAAGCATCAAGTTCACAGCACAGCATAAGCAAGGTGCTACCTGTTCCGCCTTCATAGATCCTCCAGCCGTCTCTTCCTGGGTCTACCCAAACCCAGTAGTAGCCACCAGTACAAAATTAGGGGGTTAAAGAAAATGATCGTGGGCCGGCTTACCTTTGGAGTATTACGGACGGGAATCTCGCGGAATTAGGTGGCCGTAATACTGCGTCCTATTGTTATAGGATTATATTTTTCTGCTGCCTTCCAGTTGGGTGTTGAGCCACCAAAGGATAGGGGAAGACAACTCTGAACAAAAATTACCGAAAGTCATGGGCAGTAAGGGGGCAGACCCTCCTCATGACTTACACATCTGTAGGCTTGTACCCTGTAATGGGCGACTTTCAAAGAACACTCTACAAAATAATAATATTTTCAAATTATAGGAAAATTTTAGGTGACGAAACAAAGATTATTAAGGTTTATATGGAAGTTTAAAGGCACGCAATACGGCTTGTTATACGCTTTATATATTATAATTATAACAGTCGATCAATTTAATAATAATTCAGTTTTGTTATTTTCCACGTTTATATGTTAATTTATACCTTTTGTTAAGATTATACCTGCCTATTTGTTTTTCGTAGTCATTCTACCTTATTTTATATGTAATTGATTTATTAAATTTGTTTTCATTTCCGATGTTACGGTGTAAAATAATACTAGCGGTTTTGTTACCAGTAGCGTATCTAGAATTTGGCCTTGGGTGAGGTCCGGGATCGGATTGGCTTCATGCAAAAGAAAGAACAAATTAAGACTAATCAACATGACTATCTTTAAAGTACCTGAAATCAGCCCCATTAAACTAAACGGTAATATCACAATAAAAATATGTGATACTGAAACGCTGTTTACAAGATACTTATTAACTATGTTGTTTTTCCTATATTTCATATTTCAAACGTAGCCTGTACGCTAATGTTGCGTAATAAACCTGTTTGTGTATGTAAAAAAAAGCGTTACTACTATATTGGCGGACACAGCTGAAAAAATAATAATACAAAATAAAAATTAAGAGACTAACAACATTCATAAACTTTTTCTACCCTCTGGGTACGGTATCGTTCGCCCCCCTCGTAAATACGTCCCTGTTTGTTAGTTTTAAATGTGTTTTGAATTTTAGGTTTCTTTATCGCGTTTGCTATTTTTTTTTATCTCTTTCCGTTGACAACTAACAACGTGAACGTCATTTAGAAAATTAAGATAAGGTTAGGAATAACGGGGCACCTGAAGATCTAACCAGTCATCATCATCATCATCATCATCATCTTCACGGATTAAACGAAAAATGGTTTGTTCCGGTCTCAAATAGGAAAAGATTACAGCTGGTCCCTCCAGCGCTTCCTCAGACATCCCACGCCCCTCCGTCCCCACGGCTTATAGTTCCATAGTTGTTTGGGGATCCGGCAGTCATCCATTCGGCAAATATGTTCCCACCAGTGCAGCGGATACTGGGCGATCCTGTCGACTACACTCATAATATTCAGTTCCTGCCTTATATCTGTGTTTCTTCTGTGTATTGTCTCAAATAAGTACTAGCCGGCAGAATAATTTCTGACCGAATTTTAATACAACCGAACAAAGAAACAAGAACGTTAACTGACGGCCCTGTCTCTAACCTACGACTATCTAACGGCTTTTGGACAGTTCAGTTGAAGAATTTTGGATTAATCTGAAGAACAAATATACGTATTGGTAAAAGCTAGGAAAGTATTTTATTACAGTATTCTACTATTTGAGTAGTCGAAATGGGGTTCTCCTCATTTCCTACAAGTAAAAATTATCAATAGGCAACTGAAACTAGAAACTGAACTAAGCATTGCTGTGACATTCAAGAGTTTTCTTCTTCTTCATTTATAAACGTGCTGAGCCTACACTTAAAACATTGTTCGTAATGGATATATTTCATTACTATGAAATTACGAGTATATTTAAACCTCACCTAACGAATCTAACCTTTCGAATGAAGTCATTATGTTTTTTGCAAGCGTGTTGCGATTAAAAGAGAATATATTATGTCTTTATGGGCTGCAATGTAACTGAATACACGGTGTACATAAACATTAAAAAAAAAACAATGTAAATGTAGTAGGAGGCTAGAGAAAAGCGACCAACCATAAATAGATTTCAGCTACCAAAAATATACATTTATTGTTCACAGTGAAAAGCGATATTTGTCACAAAAATGGAGACATGTATAGTAACTTCAAACGGATGGCCCTTGGACCAGACCAATTGGTGTTTTCGTGGTTGACGTGGTTGCCGCTTAGACGTGGTTTTCACAAAAATTAGAGTATTATTTTAAAGTCATAGGCCTATTGGTTTTCATGTGTACTTTTAGTTTGCCTGTTAAGCTAATGTCAACTTTTCGCGTCACAGGCGCAGATCAAAGTTATTGCTAGAAATACTTTTCGTAAAAAATAAGGAAATGGAACAAAATCTATTTTATAACATACAAAATATACTTTCACGATTTTTGTTATCTAACTAAAATTGTATGCGATGTTCACTACATATCGATGCCAACTATCGCATAATCGAAATATCGAAAATTGGTGTGGGTACGGTTATTAGGAAAATGCCACTTTTAGTTATACGTATTTAAACATAAAAAAGTAAAACGAGAAAATGTTTATTTACTTACGGTTAAGTTACATGTAAATAAATTATTTTTTACATTATTATTATTATTATTTATTATTTATTTATTATTATTTATTATTTATTATTATTTATTATTATTTATTATTTTTTTTCTAGCTTGAATTCTGCTGACTATCTATTACGTTACCGAAATGGAAATAAGAAGCACTTTTTTCTTTCTACAAAGTGCCAAGTTTTTGAGTCTGTTATCAGTTATTGTTGATAGGACAATTCTTTATTAATTTAAGTTTTGAGAAACGCAGCCACGCAAATTGTTAAAAAACTCTGTAGATGAGACATAGGTTAGGAATGGATTCAGTGAAAACCCATTTGGCAACAAACTGAAGAAATTCCTTGGCTTCCCGTATGCAGGGCGGTGGCATTAGTTCGCGGTTGCTTGTTTTTCTTACGTTTATTTATCCAATCTGATAATACATAACAATAAGCATAATTGTTTACAGAATACATGACTATTTAAAAGTAACTGATTATGTATAATATATTTATAGTGTTAGAGTCTAGGTAAGTCCAGAGGAAATGTTAACTTTAGAAGTCTTGTCTCTAGGCTGTTGTCTAGTAGATTTATGGCTAAAGGATTCGTGTACTCTTCAAATGGATTCACACATCTTTCGCTGAACATCGCAATGATTTCTCTGACTGAGGGCAGGTCCAGGTCTCTGTAGATGTATTTTTTGATGATGAACTACGGTGCGCTGGTTATGGCACGCAGCAACACCTTGGTCTGAAACCTTTCCATTATGGCGATATTGGATTTAGATGCAGTTCCTCAAACCTGTAAGCCGTATGTCCACGCTCACTTGTTATCGAAATCTTTTTACTTATTGCATTATAATTGTTTTTTAAACAATCCCACTATATTGAAGGCTGAGGTTGTCTTCCTGATTCTACATCATTATCAGAGGTTTTCGGTTGCATTGCATTCATAGCATATAAAATGCAGAAAAAGGTTTCAAGTGATCTTTGTTTCACCCTCCTCCTGTTGAATACCGCCCCCCCCCGTTTTTCCAACACTGTATATATTTATAATTAATTATAATTATTCCAGAACGTGAATGCGCTACTCCTGGTAACGTAATTCTAAGAAATAACCTATTTGCAAGTTTCTTTAAACAAGCTTTTTTTCCGTATCGGCCATCTAGGGACCACATGCCAATTTCAATTCTTTACTCTTTGTTCTTTCCTTTTTTCCAATACTGTTTCATCTTCTCACTGTGTCTCCTCTTCCTGTCTTCAGTCCACTTTGAACCTGCGTTTTTCTCTCTCCTACCCTGGACTCCCTCCATTTTTAACACTTTAGCCCGAAAAACTTCTCCTTCAATTGCTTCTTCTGCGTGTATATTATTTTTTTCTAAATCATTTTGGACTTCTTTAATCCAGCTTGATGTTGACTTCTTCCCGCACAGATATCTGAAGATTTGCTTTATCAACCTATTGTCGTCCATTCTATATAAATTTCCAAAAAATAATAGTCTTCTTTTTCTCATAGTTTCTGTTATATTTTCTATACTTTGATATATATCATCATTACTTCTTAATTTCCAGCCTTCTGAAGTTTTTCGTGGGCCTAATATTTTCCTAATAATTCTTCTTTCCAATATTTCTAGTTTGTCTAAATTATAATTCAATACTAGACATTCACTTGCATGTAGGCATTCTGGCTTCACTACTGTACTGTAATGCCTTATTTTCACATTTTTAGATATACAATTTTTATTGTAAATATCTTTAGTTATACCATATGCTCTTTCCTTCTTATGAATCCTTTCTTCTATAGCGGACTTTTCCAAACCATTCTCTTGAATTATTTCTCCTAGATACTTAAATTTTCGAACCCACTCTATTCGAGTAATATCTGTTACCAGAAATTTTGGCGCGTTTTTAATGTTTGTGAGAAATTTGTTTTTTTCTGCAGAAATTCTTAAGCCTGTTCTATTGGCTATGTCCTCTAAAAAATTAACTTGTGTTACTGCAGATGTGGATGTTCAGATACTATAGCAAAGTCATCTGCTAATGCCAAACAGATTATTTCAATACGTTTGTTCCTTCTTCCCAACAAGATTGGTAATTAATGCTTGATGCCTTAATTTTTTTTATCAGTAATGAATCCTCAGCCACCAAAGCTTTACTCTTTAATTAAATTGCATAAGGATAACCATCCAATTAGACCAGTGGTATCATATGTAACTGCTCCTTCTGTTAAATTATCTAAAAGACTAATTAAGATTATACAAACACAATGCAAATTTCAATCAACACATAGTATTAAAAATTCACTAGACTTAATTAACAGAATTAAAGATTCACATATCCCAGACAAAGCTGTTTTATTATCATTTGATGTGAAAAATTTGTTTCCGAGTATTCCACCGACTGATGTAATAGATATTGTAGAAAAATTATTAATTGAAAATTGTAATAACCCCTTTATGAGAGAGGATATTTTGAATTTACTGAAGGTTTGCCTTAATCAAAACTACTTTGAATTTAATGGAAAGATCTATATTGGCAAAGAAGGGCTTGCAATGGGAAATCCACTTAGCCCTTTGGCAGCTGAAATCTTTATGGACTACATAGAAACTAAAATTAGAGCACACCCTTATTTCAAATTGTTTATTTTTTGGTATAGATATGTGGACGATATTTTAGCAATTTTTCTAGGTACACGTAGACAATTACAGATCTTTCTTAATTTTATTAACAATTTACACAAAAATATTAGCTTTACCTTAGAATTAGAAGATAACAATAGTATCAATTTTTTAGACCTTACAATAACAAAATGCAATAATAAATTAGACTTCGGTATTTTTCATAAGCCTACACATACAGATATGACAATACACATTACTTCCACACATCCATACTCACATAAATTGGCTGCTTTTCACAGTTTTATCCACAGACTAGTTAGTATTCCGTTATCAGACTCAAATTTCCAATCAGAACTTAACATTATTAAACAAATAGCTGTCAACAATGGTTACCAACCTAGCCTCATAGATCACTTGTTAAACAAAAAATTTTATTCACAAGCTTTAAAACTAGTTTACCCTCCCTCAACACTGATTAAAAGATATCACACTCTCACTTACATAGGTTCTGCTTCTGATAATATTGGTAAATATTTCACACAAAGGAATGTAAATATAGCTTTTAAGACGCAGTCTTCTTTGGGAAAATATATTAAAAATAATAAGAGTAAAACAGATAAACTGCAAAAGTCTGGTGTATACAAATTATCCTGTGGGTCTTGCAATAAAGTGTATATCGGACAGACAGGTAGATCTTTCGAAAAAAGAATGTATGGTCACAATTATAGTTTTAGATATAATGATGGCAAATCAAATTATGCAAATCACTTGTTAGAAAAAGACCATAGTTATAATGACAATTTTGAAATTTTACATTTATCTGATAAAGGTCCAAAGCTTGATTTATTAGAAACCCTTGAAATTAATAAACACAAATATTTAAATGTATTATTAAATGATCAGTTAGATCTAAATAGCTCGCCTCTGCTTATTTCTATAAATAGACTTGGTATATGTTATGTTATATATTTGTGTAATGTGTATAAATCTTATTGACACGAGATTACTATCGCTCTGTATACAACAGCACTTGTATTATATTTTATATTCTGTATTGTTTGTACGAAAATTAGTCAGCTTACACCATCTGATGAAGGCACTGTGCTGCCGAAACAGCTGTCATGGTTTTATAATTTTAATAAATTGACGAGTGGAAATCACTAAAACTATTTTATGGTTTTATTTTTTACTATAACAAGATTGGTGATATTTTGCATTCCTTCAATTTTTCATTCCAAATTCTCACTACTTTCTCCAGGACACAGTTAAAAAGAATTGGGGATAAACCATCACCCTGTCTTACGCCTGTATTTATTTTGAATGGCTGAGATATTTAAAGACATTATTATTATATGAGGCAATTTAGTAGTGAATT
Source organism: Magicicada septendecula (assembly GCA_034769895.1). Classification (NCBI taxonomy): domain Eukaryota; kingdom Metazoa; phylum Arthropoda; class Insecta; order Hemiptera; family Cicadidae; genus Magicicada; species Magicicada septendecula. The sequence continues at coordinate 35,163,562 of CM068370.1, read as the reverse complement.
TAATTGTGCAGTACGACAAGGGTGTCCATTATCTCCTAAACTTTTTAATTTATATATTGACGATGTCATACAAAACTGGCAGATATGTCTTCAAGAACATTTTATGATTGGTCACTCTACAACTGACACTTTGTTGTTTGCGGACGATCAGGCTATTCTGTCGGACTCTGAAAACAGATTACGGATGGGGATACATTTGTTAAATCGAATCTGCAATGACTCTAGATGATCTGCAATGACACGTAAGACGAAGGTGATGGCTTTCTTTTCGTGGAACTAATCCCGTACGGGCAAAAAATGTTATAGGTGGCACTGTCCTGGAACAAGTTAGCAGTTTTGAATACCTGGGCTACAGTGTGTCTTATAACGCATGCAACGACGTTGTGAATAAGTTGCATAAGTTCAACCTTATGAGCGGGACCATTAGCCGAACCCTGAAGTAAACAAGTAAAGGAACACGCCTAAAATTCTACAAGATGATGGCCCTTCCCACACTTCTTTATGGGTCTGAGAATTGGACTTTATCGAAAGGCCAGCCCAGTCGCATCCAAGCGGCTGAAATTAGATTTCTCAGGGCAGGGTATACTCTCCATGATCATAGAAGAAACACAGATATACGGCAGGAATTGAATATTATGAGTATACTCGACAGGATCGCCCAGTATCGGCTGAATTGGTGGGAACATCTTTGCCGAATGGATGACTGCCGCACCCCCAAACAACTATGGAACTATAAGCCGAGGGGACGGAGAGGCGTGGGACGTCGGAAGAAGCGCTGGAGTGACCAGCGCTAATCTTCGCCTATTTGAGACCGGAACAAACCATCCTTGGTTTAATCCGTGAAGATGATGATGATGATTACTATTATTATTATTATTATTATTTTATTACTATTGTTATATTGTTGTTATGCTCAGTATAATTAGTAACCCCAATCGTAAGCTACTACTACTACTACTACTACTACTACTACTACTACTACTACTACTACTACTGTCATCTGTTCCTCTGGTCGGGTTCATTGATTGGCATGATGTGACTGTGAGTCTCTTCGCGGCAAGAGGAAAAATAAAAATGTAACAGAATACGTTTTTTCATTAAACATTTTTAGAAATATGTTTTCTCGTGTATGCTTTTTGTTACTACGCCCATTACTCAATTATTGTTCATACTATTCTTCCACGAAATTCCCAATGGAGGAACACAGAGAATCGTACTGTACACAAAACATTTTTAATGTTTAATGTTTAATGTTTAATGTTTTGTTTTAGGTTAGCAGCCTCTTATTCCCGTACAAACTGATCTGCCGACTGAAATCCTGATATTCACGTATTTCATCATGGGAATATCGGTAAATTTTTTTATTTTCTGAGGAAATCTTACTGTAGATTAAAATATAGTGTAAGCCTGTATTGAGAAATAAAATCGATTTTCTTATCAATTTTGATTGTAATGCTGTTAATAACTTAGTTATAGTAATATAATTAAGAACTGAATTACAGTAACATAATATTTAATAACTTAATTATGGTAACATAAAATTTATATAATCTAAGCTTTTTCCTTATGACTTACGGTAAAAAGGGTTAAGATTAAATAAAATAAATAAAGCTTGATTAAAAAGAAGACTATTATTTTTTGGACTATGTCTTTATCCCCGTTACTAAAATTCACAATGTTTATTACATGCACAACACCACTGTGCGACCTACTGTGAGCAGAGACAAGTTAAATTTTATTAAAGTCCTTGTTATATAATTAGTTCAACAAAAACAATCATTCATAGATCCGATTAGCTTTTATTGCCAACGTTTTCTGTCACATTCCATTGTGCAGTCGTCGAAGCATTATACAGATTACACTAAATAGTAATACATAGGCCTACTAGAAATTTGAATCTTAACATTTCAAAATTAACCCCAACTGAAATAAGCCTTTTTAACGTTAATTCACATCAATGATAACAACCAAGATATAGTACTAACAATTAGTATTAACAATATAAAATAATTAACCTAATATTCGGATGTTATCACAATTTTCAAGGTACGTCGAGATACAAAATTATAGTTCTACAAAGTTATGGCAGTCCCTGTACTGTCCTATGAGTGTGAATTACGGACAACAACAAAGAAACAATACAGTAAAATACAGTCCTCGGAAATGGCGTTTTTAAGAGGTGTTAAAAGGCGTTCTAAACTCGACCGTATAAAAAATGAGTCCATAAGAGAAGAGTTACAAGTTTTTAACTTGATTCCAAAATTAAAAGATTACAAACAACGGTGGAAAGAACACTTAAAATGAATATCAGATTCCAGACTGACCAAACAAGTCTGGAAATAGAAGCCTGTAGGACACAGTTGTATGGGTAGACCCAGGAAGAGATGGCTGGAGGACCTTTGAAGGCGGACCAGTCAGCACCTTGCCATTCCGTGTTGTGAAGATGAAGATGACTTAAACATACTCTGAAGCGAACAGACCAGAAGAAAAGTGATCCTATTGGAACGTCCTGGTGTACGTCTTTATTTTCTGACCAAACATTGTTTCAAATGAAGATCTCTGGAAGTTGACAAACGAGGAACCCATTGCCACCCAACTCAAAAGGAGAAAATGGAGGTGGATTGGGCATACCTTGCGGAAGAACCAAAATACAATACAGTGACAAGTCCTCTTTTGGAACCCTCAGGAAAGAAGATGACGAAGAAGACCAAGAATCTCATGGAGGAAAACTGTAGAGATGAAAACAGAAAAGGAGGGGAAGTCCTTTGGAGAGCTCGGAGTCCTCGCCCAAAATAGAGTCCGTTGGCGTAGCTTCGTCGAGGCCCTACGCTCTGCAGAGAGCGACAGGATTTAGTAGTACTGCAGTAGTAGTTTGTACGTGTGTTTGAGAGTATTTTTTACGCTGTCCGGCGCTTGGTTACCTGTGTACCTTTCGGCGTTTATACAACATTTTAAAAAGTCCGAGGTACACTTCCCGTCGTTCTTAAAAAGAGAAGAAAGAAAAAAGTAGACAAAGACAGTTACACATAACTTGTTTTGTTTATTTTTGGTCATGGCTAGCGCAAAAATCTCATTGCTGCGTGAATTACCTTGGGAAGGCAACGACCTACAGGTAAGGTAAGGTAACCGACAATAATAGAGGTGCGGAAGAGAACGAAACACGGAAAAACCTTTTTATTTCTTTTCAAGCGACTGACGTCTGGTCTGCCAGTATTGTCAAAACAACGGCATTGTGCAAAAGTACCGGAATTTATAACCTTTTAGTAACAGGTAAACCGTTCGTACACCTTGCCAAAACTAATTTACTGTAACAGGCTGTTTACAGTATTGTTCTGCGTTTAAGCGTCTACATAGTGACAAATTGTGTACCGAGCGAACAGGTAACTTTTGTTGTGGCACAGGTAAACGCGTTATTTTTCCGCAAAGTACGACTGTCATTACAAGATTCGTTCGTCACACAACAATTGTAATCTTCTTCCATTCGAAGAGCGTTGGTCGACATGTTGGTTTGATGGGGTAAAAATTCCCTTTGATGAAAAAAATATATGCAGTTTATGACAGGGGCGTATTTACTGGGAGGTGGACGAACGGGACCCCTCCAGGGGGTCAAAACAATTGACGAAGTTTGTTAATCTCTTAATTTTTAGGAGGTTTTATTATTTTTTCAGCTATGTACGCTGATATAGTAGTAACTCAATTTTAAATAGGCCTATACAAAAATGATTAATACACGGCATTCGTATAGGCCCTACTTTTGAAATATGAAATATAGAAAAATCAATTCAATCAGTAAGTATCCTGTACACAATGTTTCAATAACGATTACCATATTTTTATTGTGTTATTACCGTTTACTTTAATTCGACTAATTTCAGCCACTTTAAAGAAAGTAATGTTGATTAGTCTTAACTTTCTTCATTTTATATGATGGCGACCTGACCCCGTTTACCCCGCTCAAGAACATATACTAGATACGCCACTGGTTATCATATTATTTCTCGATACATTCGTTTTTCCACCCCCCCCCCCCATAATACTTACGTTAAAGAGTACACTATGCACCATACACATTAGTATGTATAATATTTCATTTACAACAACAGGTCCATTTATTTATCATTTAACATATCAGTAAATAACTTGCTTTTTTATCAACAGAAAAAGACCCACGCTTAAATTAGGCCCGTTCGAATACAAATAAAAGAGGAATTTTTTTACTAATACTGGAAAACGACATAATTTGACAACTACGCAAAACGCCCATTCTTTTTATAAGAAATTAGTTGTCATAGCTGATCTTTCCTTAATGTCTTTTTGAATTGGACATATATTTATTTGGGGCCCCAAGATGGTGAACTCATAATAGAAAATCCTTAGGCAACGTTTTCGCAGTGTTAATACAATCTTGTCCCTGGTTAGTTTTTCTTCACGGTAATACTCATTGCATGTTTTTAAAATTACATTTAAAAAATAAAATGAAGATGGCTCTCTTTTGGGTCCCGTCTTCCTCCTCTTTGTTAGCTGCACTAAACCAGGACACCGCTCCGTTTGGGCCGGTAATACAAAAGAATGATGTCAAAGTACTTAATGAAAATACACAGTGTGAAGTTTTCCAGTTAGGTATTGAAGCATTTCAGACACGTGACAGATAACAAATATTTCATGTTTTTATTATAAGACTACTCTCGTAGTCCTTCAGCCTTTCGACTGGTTAGTACCCTCCCCGCATATACCCGTGGTGCGTGTGGTACTGAGTCTCTCACAGGTATATGGGACCTACAGTTTAACGCCGGATCCGAACGGCATAGTTGGGGAAGGTTTATACTAAGCAGGATACCTCTCGCTGGTTAAGACTACTCTATGTCACCATAAACAAACTGAATAAGGGATCCTGCAGTCGTTTGCGCAGGGGGGGGGGCAAAGACCTTAGCGACTACACGAGTCACGTTATACTCCTCGGTCGCAATATTCTGAGGTTAAGCTGTAGAGATCGTCTGGTAGTTTCCGAGTCCACAACCTTTCCTCTTGTTGTTCCTACAATCCTTTTCAGCAGATCGCTTCGAATTTCTTCAACAGATCTGTCGCCGATTTGTTGTTGGTACATTTTTTCTTCGCCTCGTGAATTATTCGACCCGAATTTCCTGTTTAATATTTGAACTCTATAATTTACGTTTGTCCATGTTAACAGACTGTTTTGTTTACGATTATACCCAGTCTTATCTCTATCTTTTTTTTAAGTTTAGAATTTTCTATTTCGTATTGTTACATCAATCACCCTTTAATCCCGTACGACAGTAGCGTCTGGTGGTTCCAAATTTTGGTGGTTGCAGTAATTGGCTGAGTGGATGGGAGAGGGGTTAAAAGACATTGAACTATCATAATCATAGCTTGATAATAGAAAATGATTACTATAATTTTACAACCTCAAAGAACGGATAACGTTTATCTTGAACCAACTTAAACATAAAACCTGACACAACTTATAAATCAAGAAGGCTATGCTGATTTCATACACAAAGTTGCGCTGCAGAGCTACTAGTGGAGCGTTGCAGAAACTTCGCAACCACCATTACGAACATAGGACGATTGTGAAGAGTAGCGCACGTCCTGCCATATATTTGTGTAGTAAGCTCTGCCATATACTACTGAAGTTGCAAGCGGTCTACAACCACAAGCCTGCGCGCCACATTTGAATTGTACGCGAACGTTGCCGCCCAGAATCTGATATCCCCTCCGTTGAAATTTATGTCACTTTTAGCTGCTTAATGTTTTCGTATATTATTTTATAGTTTAGTTATTCCATATTATTGGTTGTGCAGCGCTGCAATCATAATACCAGTCGCCACTGTCGTACGTTAAAAATGTTACACTAAAACGCGATTTTCATGCACGAAATGTTGAAAGAAGATCCTATTAGACACATAAACATGGTCGTCGCTTTCATTATGCAGAGAGAAGTTGTATTTTTGAGCTATTAACAATATTCACTCTCACATAATAGTTGTTGACCGCAGTATTATTCTGTATTATAACTTTAAATATGAGAAGTTTAATGAAGAAAGTTGTATTAGTGGTTATAATCACAGACAGAATTATCACTGTTGCACACCACTATAGGGAAATTATTCCGATTAAGCGCTTTCAAGCTTCTCAGCTCATCGTCTGCGCTGAGAAGCTCGAAAGCGCTAATCGGAATAAATTTTCTATAGTGGTATGCAACAGTGATAATTCTGTTTGTAACTGTACATATCGTAATATATATGACCCTAATGGTCATGATCTTGTTCATCACTACTGACTCAGACAGTTTATTACATTGTCGAAATTATTATCATCGGGGCTGGTAGGCCGTTGTCAACAGTTGTCGCTATCGACAAACGTTTCGGCCCCACCATCGGAGCCCATCATCAGTGTCTAGATTGGCAAGTTGTCCGCCATTTCACCTCGGAGACTAGGTAGAGACTATGTATCTTGCCAATGTAGACACTGATGATGGGCTCCGATGGTGAGGCCCAAACATTTGTCGTCGTGGGCCACGGCCTAACAGCCCGGATGATAATAAGAATTCAACCGGCCATGAAAGCTTAAGAATCTATTATTACACATTTGTAAGAATCGTATAGTAGATTGTAATTTAACCTTCGGTATTTATATACCAAACCGCCCTGCGTGGATCTCGTTGTCGCCATTGTCATTAGCGAACTGACTTTTTTTCCTTTGTTAAAGTTCTTAGTATTCCCATAATATCACTTTTTTATATCTTTTTTTTTTTTACCAGATAGGTTACGTTAGTTCGAGATAGTTACTTTCTTGGTATTCAATTGGACCGCGCTTACTACCGAGGAGGCATTAACAAAGCCTGCTTGGGCTGCTAAAATTTTCAGCCGTCTCCAAGTTACGTTACGTTAGGTCGGCCTATTTCTATTAATATTTTTGTTTAAACAATTGTATAATATCTTTTCGCTCCCCAGAAAATTTCTAAAAGTACCGTTTCTAAATATAAAGAACAGTACAGTAGAGCATCGATCATCCGAACATCCATTAACCGAACGATTTGTTATCCGAACTCAATGAAAAGTACAATTACGTACTGTACCGTACAGAAATGTATTGGACACGTGTAGGCGTGTTGGATATTTATTTAAAATAAAAAATTTGTATACTATAAATTATTACAGTACTGTACAGTAATAAATAAACGCTGAAGATATACAGCCTTACAATCGATAAACAAAGAATCGATAAACACACTTACAGCAACTTAAATACACTCAGTTTTAATTCAATGATTTTTACCCTTAGAATGCATTACAGTACAGTACACAGGTTGCTGTAATTATATAATAGTATGTTAGAAATTATTTTGTAATAATAACCTTTGTTTTTGTAAAGAGAAATAATGTTTTTAATTTACGATCTATTTTCCGAAGTATCGATTATCCCAACGGGCCCTCGTCCCGAGAGGGTCGGAGAATCGATGCTCTACTGTATATCATTTGAAGCTATGATTCATTGCCGGGCTATTAGCCCGTGGTCTAATGCTGTTAAATTGAACAGACGTTTCGGCCCCACCAGTGTTGTGGAAACTGGTGAACACCGTACCAGTAACGTTTTCAATCGTTATACTGAAGATGGTCTCCAATGGTGGGGTCGAAACTTATTCTGTTTCAATTTAACAGAATTAGACCTCGGCCTACTAGACCGGTAACGAGTCATACCTTTAACAGAGTTGGCGCCGGCCGTCAGAGCCTAAAACGTCATTACATCATTTACTTTAGAGCAATTGTTTTGGACACCCACTAACACTGGGTTTAGTAATTAATTCTACGTAAAATGCTGCTGCTGAAATGTACAACTATTTTCAGCTATGCAAAGGTAGACAAACGACATATGCCAAACGGCTAGTCACTTGTACTCGTTCAACAATGCTGTATTATAATGAACTGATAGCTTTTGCACTATAGGCTATATCTCCTTAATTATATAATTAAAATATCGGTGTGGAGAACCATATGTGAATTCCATGTTCTAAGATTTATGTTTAAATCATTTACTTGAATTCGGTGCGATTATTTCTAACAAGTTAGGTGTATTCCTTGTAAATCGAGTTTTATGTCTGACAAATTGAAATGAACTATTTCCATAGAAATTACTTCTCTGTTGCCGATAACGTACTATACATATACAAAATTATCCCCTCCCCCTTCAACTATCATTTTCATTTATAGAAAATTACCCCTTCCCCCTTCAACTACCCTTATCATTTATAGATATTTCATCTACCTTTCTACAGTGGATTATAATGACCTTCTTTTAAGGATACTTTATTTATCAAAATTAAGTACTTTACTCTTGTTAAAACATAAAACATTGGAGGTAAACTAGGCCTACTCCTTCTCCTTAACCGATCTTCACCAAAATCAATAGGCCTTGAGTCCCACACAACTCGGGCACATATGCTAAACATTATTTGATTCTGTTTGATTTGCGGCAGTTATCGTTCACCTTAGAAAAAAATTCTACACACACACACACACACTTTTCGGAAAATGACTTTTCTTCATGTTTTCAGAGTAGTACAATCAGAATCAGCCCTTATCTCGAATACGATTTTTCGCGATCACCATACTTTCGTTTCCTTATGGAACATGGAAGTAAAAGCAGTAAATTAAATCAACAAAATTGGTTGGTTGAGCAGATTTTATACAAGTTCTTAGACAGTTATATTTTAAGAATAGGATGTGTCGACAGTGGAATCAGTTACTGAAAAGATTGAAATTAATGAAAAACATTTTTTGCTAACTACTATTTTTCAACAAATAATTGTTCAAATGTTTTTTTGGAGAATAAAGTTATCTTTATTTTATTTTTTCCTTAATCTACAGAGGAAACAAATTAATCTGACAAAGTTGTAACCAATTAAAGTAGTACGCTCTTTTCAAGCCTCATTGAAAACTTAATTAACACTTGTTTTTATTATTTAGATACCTTACGTTGGATCAATGTCAGTTAGGTAATAACTACTAAGACGAGTTTTAGTAATTTAAGAAATTACCGTTAAATTCATTTTAATTGCTTGCTACCGAACAGCGATACAAATTAGTCGGATTATTTTCGGTTTGACTGGTACAAATTATCAGATGAACTATTCTGGATACTAAGAAACCGCTTAAATCATTCGCTCTGTATTTCCTTGCTTTACTTGTATGTATGCTTTACTCTGTATTTCGCTCTGTATTTACTTGTCCTATTGGACAACCCTCAGACATCGCTAAAAAATCTAAAATACGAAAAATAAAAGCTTTAAATAGCTAATGTTGATTATAATCGGTGTCGGATTCCTTCGATTTATCATCAACAGCCAGCACATTCAAGCTTAACAAATGATAAGACGATAGCAATTACGGGCCTACCTAACAGGGGTGTATTTACAAGGGGGACGAATGAGAACGGAACCCCCCCTCCAGAGGATCGAAAAAGTTGACGAATTTTGTTAATCTCTTAATGTTTATGCTGTTTTATTATTTTTCAGCTGTTTACACTAACATAATAGGACCTCTTTTTAAAATATATAAACAGGTTTATTACACAGCATTAGCGTATACGTTTGAAGTATGAAATATAGGAAAATGAGTTGAGCATAAGTATCTTGTAAACGATGTTTCAATAACGCGTATTTATATTGTTTTAGGCCTATTACGGTTTACTTTAATGAGGCGGATTTCAGGCACTTTAAAGATAATAATATTGATTACTCTTAACTTGTTTGTTCTTTTGTATGGAGCCGACCCGACTCCGGACCAATCCCCAAGGCCACATTCTAGGTACGCCACTGCCAATGTTGGATTTCGTTCCCGGCGAAAGTAGACCCCTGAGCAGGACGTAGCAGAGGTGGAGCGATGGACTCCGTGAGGGGCATATCCAGATCGGGATAAGGATCATAAGTGGAGGCAGAGAGCAGGAGACACAGTCCGGTGGAGGAAAATTGTTGTAGTAGCCTGATCGTGTGAAATACAGGTAAAAAAATTATACATGAAACGGCTGTCTGGTTGCGCTGTGTCAAAAAATACTCATTGCGCATGCGTAGCTTTGACGAGTTGTTTTCTGACCAATTATTGTTTGTTCAGAACAGCGACATGGACGGTGTATCACATGGTTGTGTGTCATTGTTGGTCACCTCACACACCACACTTGTTACACTCCCTCCCCCCTTTTATCTTCACGAACATTTTCGTGTCTAACTATTTCATCTGTAAGTATACTGATCACAACACATTCATCATCATCATCATCATCGGCGGCTTCGTCGTCGTCGTCGTCGTCATCCCATCATTATCATCACAACACGGCATAGGTTGAAGGCCTGTTCAAAGACCCTCCAGCCATCTCTTCCTGGCACTACCCAAACACCTGTGTCCTATAGGTTTGTACTTCCAGACTTGTTTGGCCAGTCTGGAGTCTGACAATCTTCCTAAGTGCTCTTTCCACCGTTGTTTGTAATCTTTTTAATATTTCATTCAAGTTAAAAACTGTAACTCTTCTCTTATGGTCTCATTCCTTATGAGGCCAAGTTCATAACACCTTTTAACTTCTCTTAAGAAATTCATTTCCAAGGCCTGTGTTTTACTGCCTTGTTTATTTTGTTGTTGTCCATAATTCACACCCATAGGACAGTATAGGGACTGCCATAACTTTGTAAAACTTTAGTTTTGTATCTCGTCTTACCTTGTTTCTGAAAATACGGTTGATTGTCCTACAGATGGTCTGGAACTTACCTAACTTAACATCAGTGTCATAATTTCTATCATAGCCAAAATCATTTCCTAAATAATTCAAATGGCTCACCTGTTCTAGAATTCGATCACTAATCATATTTTTGTTCTTATTGGCTCCTTGCCTTAAAATGCCATTACCTTTGTTTTTATGGTGGAGATTTTCATATTGTATTGCTTGCAAATCTGATTAAGCTTAAGCAAAGTTTTTTGCAAATCAGATTCTATATTTTGAAGTACAAGCAAGTCGTCAGCAAACAAAAGGACATTCAAATATCTCTCTCGTAATAAGGTAATACGAGGGCTCACTAGATGTTTACACTTCCTTATCAGATCGTCAATGTAAATGTTAAGAAGAGTAGGTGATTAATTATAACTAATTAAAAAAGTTATTTTTTAGTAATTTTTTTTTACTTTCTTTAGAAGTAATTAATAAATATCCTATTCACGGGTAGGCCTATATCTTTGAATATTTAATAAATTGTAAGGTTAGGTACACGGTTAATATCCTGAGAAATTATACCTAAACCTGTAACATAAATCATATTGTTACGTAATGCGGAAAAGGTGTTATGCGATTACAAAATATTCTACGTGTTTCTGGGCTATTCCAGTGGAATCCGGCTGTAATGTTGTGTGCGTACGTGATTCTCAACATGCGTTAGCGAGATTGTTCCAGGCTCACCGGTCCGCGCGCGCTGTGTGCAAGGCCGCAATCAATAACTTTCTGGTGTTTTCTAGTAGCGCTGATGCGTAGTATGGATGGTTCTGGAATTTAATTTCAGCGGGAAATATAGGCATTCAGCGGCGCTTAGTTCAGTTTCAGTTGCGATTTATTCCAGTGCGTTCGAAGTATTGTGGCGAAGTGTTATGTGTTTTATAATTGTGTGGGACAATTTGTAATACAAGTGTGTACTATATTAGATGACATTATTATTGCGTGTGAACAGTTTTTATTTGATTTGTTGTAAGAGTTTATCTTGTTGATTACAAACTGTTTTCGTCGTAACAATATTGTCGCATTCATTTTCAAATTTCATTTTTCCACGTTCACACCTCCATATTTGTTCCATCACCATGTGTGTGTGTGTGTGTGTGTTATTAGAATCAATTTCACTTGGCACATGGAGGTGAATTATATGTAAACAATGTACAGGAACAGCAATTATAATGGAAAACGAACAATTGTGTGCCATCAACGGGTCGCTCGCACTTATCAGTAACGTTTCCCGCAGTTCCTCCATGGCACAGCTGATAAGACAGACAAGAGCGCGGCGCGGCGTGGGTAGTCGACGCGCAAGTGGGTCACCGCGAGTACACTGCAGGTGTTCCAACACATCTTTGTTGTCTCGTCGCTCTCCCCCCCCCTCTTTCACTCACCACGTCAGGATTGTAATCACGTGCCGACATCGGCCGAAGTTTCGTTCGGCGTGACTCCGTGGTGGACGTCGTTTGCGCCATGCTGTATGTCTATTATTTCCAGAGAAGGTGGTCCCAAATTATCGCCTACATTCGGTATTCAATTTTGTGTGTCGTCGTCGCTTGCTTGACGCGACAGCACGAAGTCTTCTAATCTTCTTTCTTTACCTAGGTTGATACAGTGAAATTCTGCTTCTGGTTTTCACGCATTCTGGACTTAAGGTAACACAGCGTATAGCCTGTAAGGACTGTTTCGATTCAGTCTTCCAATGAATCAGAATTTAAAGGCCGTTCACGTTTCAATCTTACAATGAATTAACAGTAGTAATGTTTTTGTATTTACTGTCATGTGTGTTCTTTCAAACGTTTATTATACGTTCGGTTGCGTTCATCCCTTCGCCTGCTTTCTTTTACAAATAGATTCTTCATTAAAATCTGCTTAAAAGATTAGATTTTAAATAAGTTGAAAGTTTTTAGTCAACACGGTCCCGTCTCCGATGAAATTATAAATATCATCATCAACATCATCTATATCATCACTACTATCATTTTATCATCTCCACTACCATCATCATCAGCACCAGCAGCGGCAGCAGCAACAACAACAACATTCGGCCGTGGTCCACTCTTGCCCCATAGAGCAGGCGTTTCGGCCTCACCGTTGGAAGCCATCTTCAGTGTAACGACTCGTGTAACTGGTGCATTCTTCATCAGTTTTCCACGGCACTGTGGCAAACTTAGCCACACTTGTGGCACAGTACCATTGGCGATGTTCCTTGGAAAAAAAGCTATAGACAAATAATTAAATTTTAAAATTACTCTCCCGAGTTGTGGTTCTGGGCATAGGCTAGTTCTGCTCCACGGTAGATACAGTGGCGTTTTACGGGGGAGGGGACGAACGGGACCAAACCCTCCGCTCTACAGGGTTTAAATTGACGAGAAATTTTGTTAATCTCTTAATTTTTAATCTGTTTTATTAATTTCTCAGCTGTGTACGCTAATGCAGTAATAATCATTTTTAAAATATAGGTCTACAAACAAGCATATTACACACCATATTTGCGTGTACGTTTGAAATATGAAATGTAGAAAAATCAATTAAGTCAGTAATGGAAACATGGAAGGAACAAGAAGGGGCAGACTCAGAAGGCGATGGATACATGAGGTGGAGGAAGACTTAAGAAGAATGGGCGTAAAATAGTGGAGGAACGTTGCAACAGAGAGAAAGGACTGGTGACGAGTGGTGGCGGAAGCCATGAGTCATCCCGGCCTGTAGAGCTTCGGAATGTAAAAAAAAGAATAAGTCAGTAAGTATCTTTTAAACAATGTCTTCTTAAACAAAAACAAACATTTCCATTTCTCAACTTATCGTATACAGAATTGCCAGGTGTTCTAACCAACACCACAAAACCTCAAACTACCTCTTAACACAATTAAAAGCCATGCTAAACGTTCTGACACCTGGCTTACTCCTCCCTTATCACTGCTAGGAAAGGTAGACGTACGTGCACGCCTGGGTCTTCTCGAGTTTAGCCATAAAACTCGTTGCAGACATTGTCGAAGAAGTGATTCTTGGCACGGACATTATGAATGCCTATGGATTCGTTGTGGACCTAAGAAAGAATGTCCTGAAGGTAGGCCAAGAGAAGATAAAGCTTTGCATGGCTAAAATGACAGGGTCTACCAACCATTCGCAAGTGGCATTGACCAAAGGAAAAGTCAACAGGTCTGGTCAAGAGGAACCCTCCCTATTCCAAGCGGAAATGGAGGAAGACCTAGCAGAGGAAATACAAATAAGTGGTAACGACAAAAGAAGTGATTGGAAAGCCAACTATGGGTGTCGAGACAAGACTCTTGATTGTTCCTGAGTTAATGGAAGAACCCGGGGAAAACGTTACTGAAAATGTAACACGACTTCAAAGGTGAAATCGTTACACTAAAAGACGCTCCACGAATATTAACAATTATGTATTAATTAACACACTTACCACGTAAAAAGGCCTAGAAACAAACAAGATAACAAATAGAATGTAGCTTAGAAACAGTTCAACATAGGTCTAAGAAATTCAGGAGCGTATTTATGGTGGGGGGGGGGGCACGAACGGGACCGGACCCCCAGAGGGTCGAAAACACTTGACGAATTTTGTTAATCTCTTAATTTTTATTATTTTTTTCAGCTGTGTGTTTTAGCTGTAAGTATACAAACAGGTTTATTACACAACATTTCCGTGTAGGCTACGTCTGGAATATGGAATATAAGAAAATGAATTCAGTCAGTGAGTATCTTGTAAACAAAGTTTCAATAGCGCGTATTTTTGTTGTGTTATTACGTTAATCGGCTTCAGTCCAGTATCTTATTACACGTTTTTCATCCACTTTAAATAGTGTAGTATTGATTAGCATTCACTTATTTTTTTTTTTTTTTTTTTTGGTATGAAGCCGACTCGACCCAGACAAAATTGTTGTAGATACGCTACTGGGTACATATCGTAACGAGAACCCTACCGAACAGCCCAGAACATTCTCCACCCCCCCCCCCAGGCCAGAGTGGCAGATGTTGCCTCACAAGTAGGTTCCAGTGTATTCAAGAAATACACTGTAATTGCCGCGAAGTGAGGACCTATAAAAAGCCATAGTACCCGGCTTGTGAGTTTCGTTACGTGAGTGTTATCCTAGTCCTAGTTGTTGTTTGTTGTTTTATCTCTCTCTCTCTCCTCTCCTATGGCGCTACAGCCCAAATCGGGCCCTGGCCTCCACCAATCTCCGCGCCAATCCGCTCTATGCACTGCAACTCTCCTCCAGTTTCTTATCCCCATGTCTCTCGCGTCCTCTGCAACGCCATCTTCCCACCTCTTCCTCGGTCTACCTCTAGGTCTCGTTCCCTCCCATATACCCAGCAAAGCCCTGTTAGGGTTCCTGCCATCCTCCATTCTTATAACATGTCCGGCCCAACGCAATCTTTGAATTCTTATAATTTCTTCACGGCAGCTAAAGAAATATTTATAGAGCTTAAAAACAAAGCCAAGGAAGTTGGGCTAGCCTTAAATACGGATAAAACAAAAATGCTTATCCAAACAGGAAGGGACCAGGTTCATAACAACATCGAGATAGAGGAGGACACAATTGAAGTGGTGGACAATTTCACGTATCTCGGAGTGAATTTAGCAAAGACTGGATCAGAGGAGCCGGAGATCCAAAGACGGACCACCATGGCTAACAAGGCGTACTTTGTTGTTTTATAGTGGTGCGGAATTCTTTAGAGTTGACATTATTATTGCGTGTGAACAAATTTCACTTGAATTGTTGTAAGAGACTATCTTGTTGATTGAAAATTATTAATTGTGATAATTAAAGCTAGTTATTAGCGACTTCATTGGTGTTTTGTATTTTGTTTTCCACTGTACCATACGACTATCAATGAGACGTCGAAACAACATGCATTTACTACTTTCAATTTAACAGTTTGAAACGTGGCGATTTGATGTAATAATTTTACACTTTTAACTTAACGTATTAATGTATCCAGCGTTATAATTAATTTTATATAATTTATTTTTGAGCCTAGTTAACAAACATCCATTAATTTGATGTATTTTGGGCAATCCGGAATTTTCTTCAAGTCCACAGACTATAGCCATAAATACTTACATAACAGTCGTTCCGCGTAGACCTATTAACGAGGCCGTTTCAGTCGTTTTCTTGACACCGAAACGGCTGTGCGTCGGTAGCAGCGTCGCCGCCACAACGCGCAGACGCGGAGTCCAAGTCCTGTTGCGTAAGTCCAAGTCCGCCTCGCGTTGCGTGTGAAAGTAGGCAGGTCCGCGACGACGATGAATAATTTATGAATTAGGCGCGCATGCGAGCGAGCGCGGAAAAACAAAAATCGGTGAATGAATCTGAATTAAAGTGAACTATCGGTGGATGGAGAGAGAGAGAGCGCGCGCGCGTCTGGGTATCGTAAGGTGCAACGTACCTGCCAAGGCAAACGTGTATAAGCAACGACCT
Source organism: Magicicada septendecula (assembly GCA_034769895.1). Lineage (NCBI taxonomy): Eukaryota > Metazoa > Arthropoda > Insecta > Hemiptera > Cicadidae > Magicicada > Magicicada septendecula. Next base: position 35,147,366 of record CM068370.1, on the reverse strand, counting down.
TCCTGGTTCAACCACCGTCCTTGTTCGCCGTCTCTGTTTCTCCGACATTTTCACTAAATGCTGCCATCTCTGTCGTGCGCACGCAATGTTTTGATTCCGTCACCAGTTTACTAGGAGACTCTGGTTTACTTGTTGAGCGTTTCCTCACACTGCAGAAAATAATTTATCAAAATTTAAATGAAGGAGAAACGTTTGGTTATACTGATGCTGCTGCTACTACTACTACTACTACTACTACTACTAGTACTACTACTGCTACTACTACCAGGGCCGTATTTACGGGGGAACGAACGTGACCGGCGCCCTCCCAGAGGGTCGAAAAACTTGACGAATCCCTTAATTTTTAGGTTGTTTTATTATTATTTTTCAGCTGTGTACGCTCATATAGTAATAACTCGTATTTTAAATATACAAACAGTTTTATTACACTGCATCAGCGTATACGTTTGAAATATGAAAGAAACATAGGGAAATCAATTCAGTCAGAAAGTATCTTGTGAAGAATGTTTCGATAACGCGTATTTTTATTGTGTTATTACCGTTTTACTCTAGCGGGACTGATTTCAGCCACTCCAAAAATAGAAATATTGATTGGTCTTAACACGTTTTTTCTATTGTGTGAAGTCGACCCGATCCCGGAGCCTCCAAGGTCAAATTCTAGATACGCCACTGATGACTACTACTACTTCTACTACTCCTGCTGCTGCTATTACTACTACTTCTACTACTCCTGCTGTTGCTACAGCTACAGCTACTACTACTACTACTACTACTACTACTACTACTACTACTACTACTACTACTCCTGCTGCTGCTGCTACAGCTGCTATTACTACAACTACTACTGCTGCTGCTATTACTGCTATTCCCCCTAGCACTAATGATTTTACTAACTTATGATAATAGTAGACTAATAATATTATTATTATTAGTAATAACTGTTAACTTTTTAATAAACAGATAGGTTAATATTTACTTGAGAAGGGAGTTTTAATTCTTTTAGCTTATATTGCATAAGACAAAATTAAATGACCTTCGTTATTTGATTAAATTGATAAAAATTACTTTAGAAATTAATTAAAGAGATTAAATTAAAAAGGTCACAAACTTCTGTTTTACTTTCAACGTGTTTATATCTGATAAAAATCTGCAAACAATAATTGTACTAAACGGTTTATTATTTTATTCAGTTGCTGGTGACGAAATAAATGCGATTACATAATTACATAAATAAATGCAATTAATGATAATTTGTTTGCAACTACAGTGCAGTCATCCGTCCAGGATGTTTTCTTATCTATGTAACGTTTAAGTTGCAAATAATTACTTTTTAGCTAATTACACGTTATTAACTTAATTGTAGACTTTATTTTTAATTTTTCAGTGAAGGATTTGTGAACTGCAGAGTACTCTGAGCTGTACCATTCTCGATAGAAAGAAGAATGCGGATGTAAGGACGGAACTAGGGCCCCGACCCATCGACCTAGCCAAGGAGCAACGAAAGAAGATGGTGTGAACATTTGGGTAGAATGGCGGGTGGCAAGATTCCAGTGCTAGCAATATAGACCGGAGGGGGGGAGATGTAGGACGGGCGAGTGCGAAGTGGGTCCCGGAACAGGTTCAGGATGAGCCTAATCCCTAAGCTTGATGGTGATGACAAGCCGAACGCTTGGTTCCACATTTACGATCGTACGTATCGCCTTTATTACCCTTTCAACTAGATGACACTCCTGAAGGCCCTGGAGATAATTTGACGAAAGAAATGAATAATAACGAGGAGATCCCTTCAATGCAACATGATAACTTGGTCGACACTTTATATGAACTGGAGAGTGGAGATCGGAAACAACCCGATAAAAAAGAAGAAGAAAGTGGAAGATGCGGGAAAATCAAGTCTACTCTTCAAGACAGTTCAGTCTCAAAATTGCTAAAATGAAACAAATTTTTTGTTTTGTTTCTGTTGTAGGCTCCTTTGCACGGACAATAAAAAAGGAGCATTAGAAGAAACATTTTGGCACATCACTGTGTCTGAGACCATCGAAGACGTATGAGCTAGAAAATGACAACCAGATGGAATTACTCGAAAAAAACGTATCAAATGAAAAAGAGGACAGGCATGCCTTTGAAAAGAGCTATGCTGAAAGCAAGGAAATTTGTGTCATTTTTTTAAATTACATTTTTTTTACGAGTTGGGCTGTACTGCATAACGTAAACCGCTGCAGCAACTGGAAAACTACGTAGAGAAGGTTTCATGGCAAAATAAGATAGAAGAAAAAAAACTTGCTATGGCCTGAACCTACGTTCGCCGCAAGAAGGTCCTTAGGCCTACGGTCTGTGCGACTAACCCACCAATATCACAAACCCTTTTCCAACGATATGGATCGGCCCCAGGACTCAGCTTTCACAATACTTCAGGTGGTGTCATTTGTTCTTAGTGGTTCATTTGGACGTTCATCTGTATAACATCTACAGCGGCTCCATGTCATCTACTTTCTGTTATGCTGTCAGTTGCCATAGCAAGTTTTTTTCTTCTATCTTCTTTTGCCGTGAAACCTTCTCTACGTAGTTTTCCAGTTGCTACAGTGGTTTACGCTATGCAGTACAGCCCAATGATATTGTCAAGTGTGATCTGCCACCCCCTGCATTCTCCAGAATTAGCATTTCATCTTTCCATCTATCACAGGCAAAAAACCTGTGATACACACTGTCTAGATCATGCCAACATAAACTGCAGTCTGATCTGCCAACTTTCCTCAACCTGAAGAAGTAAGCCCGGAATAGGCCGTTTCCAGTTAAAATTGTGTCAAAACAAAATAGTTTATCTTTCCATGTTTGCGGTCACCCCACTCAGCTAATTGGTTTGCTAGTCTGGCTGTCCGTCTTCCCTTCGTCTCACTTATCCATCTTTCCTAAATTGAACCATAGTATGGACCCCGGTTTTGAACCTGTGCTTTCCCTACTTCGGTCTTCCTCTTGTAAACGTGTGTCAGCAGATCGATTTGGATTATTCTTGCGACTGCAAGAGCCGCAGACTCCGAGACGGTGCAGTAGGAACACGCTACTCCTCATGCACCACTTCTTCGTTGCACTGCTGACAACCGCCTTCTATATTTCTGGACTTTAATCGAACCAGATCGACCCAGGAGAGTATTGAGTGCGTAACTGACATCAGTAAACGGCGCTTGAAAGTTTACTGACCGATGGTGTTAGTAATGGTTTGATTCAGCGCCCGTGGTAACAGTTTCAGCTTTATCAACCGCCTTTTAAATTATGGTAATAGGTCGTAATAATGAAAATAACACACAACAAACGTTTTGAAATAAACTGACTGGCATTCACAGATGACTTTGCTATACTTTCTGAACATCTTACATCTGCAGTAACACAAGTTAATTTTTTAGAGGACATAGCCAGTAGAACAGACTTAAGAATTTCTGCAGAAAAAACAAATCTCTCACGAACGTTAAAAATGCGCCAAAATTCCTGCTAACAGATATTGGTCGAATACAGTAGAGAGGGTTCGAAAATTTAAGTATCTAGGAGAAATAATTGAAGAGAATGGCTTAGAAAAATCTGCTATAGAAGAAAGAATTCATAAGATGGAAAGGGTATATGGTATAACTAAAAATATTTACAATAAAAAGTACATATCTAAAAATGCGAAAAATCAGGCATTACAGTAGAGTAGTGAAGCCAGAATGCCTATATGCAAGTGAATGTCTAGCATTGAATTATAATTTAGACAAACAAGAAATATTGGAAAGACGAATTATTAGGAAAATATTAGGGCCACGAAAACTTCAGAAGGTTTGAAATTAAAAAGTAATGATGAAATATACCAAAGTATAGAAAAAATAACAGAAACAATGAGAAAAAGAAGACTATTATTTTTTGGACATTTATATAGAATGGGTGACAATAGGTTAACAAAGCAGATCTTAAAATATATGTGGGGAAAGAACCCAACATCAAGTTGGATTAAAGAAGTCCAAAAGGATTTAGAAAAAAATAATATACACGCAGAAGAAGCAATTGAAAGAGAAGTTTGTCAGGCAAAAGTGTTAAAAATGGAAGGAGTCCAGGGTAGGAGAGAGAAAAACGCAGGTTCAAAGTGGACTGAAGACAGGAAGAAGAGACACAGTGAAAAGGTGAAAGAATATTGGAGAAAAAGAAAAGAACAAAGAGTAAACAATTGAAATTGACAAATGGTCCTTAGATGGCCGATACAAAAGAAAACATACACACAATCATCTTGAGTAAACAGATGAGTACGCACGTAATTAACAGATAAGCTTTTGTTACTCAAGATGTTTCTTATTGTGTAGGACGGCAGACTACTTTATCGAACACACAGCTTCTTAATTCTTACGCGGAGAAGTGGGACAAAATACAGGGCAAAAGAGAGTAGAACGCAAGGCAAATGATTAGCGCGCGCAGTTCGAAAGGTCAGTGTTAGCTTCTCTGTGTCCGTAACAGATGGTTTCACCGACGAATCAAAGCTGCCAATTACGAAAATGAACAACCTAGTTCACAGTGTTAAGTCGAAGTTACGAGCGTATAAAACTTAAGTAGCGCTGAATTGTTCGCAAATTAATGAGAACCGCTTTTAAAAATATTTTTCTCCTGTTAAGATTTCTTTATTGCAATTATATACAAATTAGCCAATATTTTGAGTTACTAAATTATGCCTACTGTATTCACTATAATTATGAGAGTTGTGTTAGTGGTTATAATCGCAAACAGAATTATCACTGTTGCACACCACCATAGAAAAATTATTCCGATTAGCGATTTCAAGCTTCACAGCTCATCGTCAGGTCGTCACATCGTCTGATCAGATTTTCTGATCGGACGATGAGCTGTGACGCTTGAAAGCGCTAATCGGGATAATTTTTCTATAGTGATGTGCAACAGTGATAATTTTGTTGATACTATAAGTTTGTATTTCATATAATCAGTGCACAGATATTACAAGGTCGTCTATCGAAATGTAATAACTCTATTGTTTATATGATTGTTAAATAGTATGTTTCCATTATCGTATAAAGTATTTAATTCTGTTCTTTTCAGTTCTTCTGAATTTGTTGTCTGCTATAAAAATGTGAAAAGAGTAGGCCCTAAGCTTTAAGGACTGATAAATCTGACCTACGATCGGATAGGGTATAGGCTACACCCAGACTTAAAAATAGAACTTTGAAATTTCGCTGTACATAGGAACTTGAGTACGAATTTCAATTAAATACGATGTGCTTGGAAAAATATCATAATGGTGTAAAACTTATCAATTTTTTTTTTGTATCGGCCATCTAAGGACCACATGCCAATTTCAATTCTTTATTCTTTTTTCTTTCATTTTTCTCCAATATTCTTTCGTCTTTTAACTGTGTCTCTTCTTCCTGTCTTCGGTCGGTCATTTTACTTTTCAAAGTCAAGCAATCAGCGAAGAAATCAAGCAAGATTTAAAACTCACTTTTCCGATTTTTTCTTAAATATCTTTTTGTACCTTTCTCAGGAACACTTTCTCTTTCATCAGCGTTAAAATACTTAAAAAAAATAAAATAAACGGAGATTTATTCAACCTATGGTCTAAAAATAAGTGATTAATATTTGAGCAAATTTAAGTTTCTGAATGTTTACTTACTTTCAGACAACAACAGTTGTCCTGTGACTGTATAAAATGCGTTTGTTAGTTGCTTACATAATTCGTAGGGAAGCGACACTCTCGTGGTATTAAAAGGTTTTTAGAATTTGTGAAATATTTCCGCAACGGTTAAAAAAGAGTTCCTTTACCTGTTTGGAAGTTTACCTGTTCAATTGGAAGTTGTATAACCCACCGCCAATCTGCAGGTAAACTTTGCTTATTCCTTTGTTAAAAATTGCAAACGTAGAGGTCAATAGCCCTTAGAACAACTCGCAAGTTACCTCTATATATACGATAAACGGAAGGCGTAGGTCTCGCTCATCCTGAGCTGTTAATCTTGTTGCATACCGTTATCTAAGTCCAGTCTACGTATCATATCGTTGGTCACTTGAAGCTTTATATTTTCCTTTGCTTCTCGGTAACGTCACAATTTTTATTATTTTTTTTAGAGTAGTAATAGACTCTTTTTCTATCATCGAAGAAGCTTAGGAGAGTCAGAATAAGGAGCCGATCCGGGGGGGGGGGGTTCTCCGCAAATAGTCATGTCAGACTAAATTTTATTATCGTGTTGTGATTGTAGAATGGTTTTGTGATTGTAAATATGATACAAAATTCATATCGCGTTCTGAGTGTTACTGGTTTTGATCTAAAGTTACTTTAAATTGTGTTTCTTAAATCGAGGGATATCTTTGTCGTTACGGCTTTTTCATTTGTTACTTGAATTTTTGTGTGTGATGTAAAATCAGAATGGACATAGATATGGTTTGTCAAATAAGTATGCCTGTTTTTGTACGGGTTCAACGGAATGTCACAAACAACCAGGCATATCTATCAGTTGGAAATATATATTTCATTTGAACGTGTCCAACAATTTTCTTATTTAGGTTCACAAATTATTCAGAACAACTCCTGCAGCAATGAAAAAATCCCGCATTGTACGTGGCAACAGGTGTTATTACTCTTATGGAAAGCTTTTCAAATCCAGGATGTTAAGCAAACAACTTAAGCTGACTATATACAAAAGTCTTATACGACCGGTAGTAACATACGTATACGAAGCCTGGACATTAACCAGCACAGACAAGCAGCACCTGAGAATTTTTGAACGAAAAGTCTTGCGGAAAAACTTTGATACTCTAGAAACTGAAGATGGCTATTGGAGGATTCGAAATTAATCATGTACTGAACCAACTGATTCAGGGTGCCGACATAGTCAGGTTTATTAAGAGTAGGAGGGTTGAGTGGTTTGGGCCACGTAAGGCGAACGGATGACAGAAGAATGGCTAAGAGCATCGCAGATTGGAGACCGGTAGGAAGAAAAATTAGAGGCAGACCCAGAAAGAGTTGGTTGGATGATGTGGAGGATGATTTGAGATGTACGAAAGTGAGGGGATGGAGACGGATGTGTCATGAGAGGGCGGAAAGTTAGAAAGCCATTTGAGCAGGCTAAAACCCACGCAGGGTTGTAACGCCAGGAAAAGAAAGGAGAAAGAAGTCTTTCTACGGGTAACGATGGACATCAAACGCTTCTGCATGACATCATCATCACCACTTCAAGGACTAGGCCTTAGACCTGTTCCGGAACCCATATCCTCCTCGGTCTACCGACATCTCTCTTCCCAGCAGGGTGATAAACCAAGGAAGCCACAGGTAGACGGATATCAGGCATGCGATTCAAGTTTTCACACCATCTTCTTCTGTGGTCTTCAATCTTCTGGTGGAATGGTACAATGTTTAATCGCATCTATCCTCGTTCTTTCTCCGATCCAAGAGAAAACAACCTTGTGCCCCTCTTAGAAATTTGATTTCGGCTGCCTGAATCCTCTGCACACCCCTTTTACCAAGAGTCCATGTCTCACTAGCGTACAGGAACGTGGGGACAGCTACAGTTTTATAAAATTTGATTTGGGTATCCTTCCGTGTTTTATTTTTCAGGTACTTATGAATCGTTCCACAGATTCGTCTAAATTTTGTTAGCTTACTATCCCAATCAATATCAGTTCCATATGAGATGTTAATATTGCGGGGTTTCCCTTCGCAATTAATTAAAGTTCTTGGGAGCTAATGTTACTGGTACAGAGGTTGACGTGGATTTGAATGGTATACCAGAAGGCATGCGATTCAAGTGTTCACAACCGTCTCCTTCTGTGGTCTTCAATTTCTGCATGACAATATTGTAATTTTAATCATTATTATACCGTATTAGTTTTGTAAATGAAATACTGTGGAGCACCAAAATAGAAAAACAAAGGAAAATGAGAATATACAACACAATGATTAAGAGCACATTAGTACATGGGTCTGAGACATGGAGAATGAAAGAACATCTTAAAATAAACATAGAAGCCACAGAAATGGACGCCTTAAGAAGAATATGTAGAACATCAAAATTAGAACTAGTCAGAAACGAAACAATAACGCAACAAATGAATATAAAAGAAACTGTTTTAGAACACATCGAGAAAAAACAATTAATTTGGTATGGGCACGTGCAGAGAATGGGGGAAGAGAGGTTGCCAAAGAGAGTGATGAAATGGATACCACAGGAAAACAGAAAAAGGGAAAGGCCAAAAGTAACATGGATACAGGGTGTAAGGAGATCAATGAGTGTACGAGGAAAACTGCAACGACAGGAGATATTGGCAATTAGGCATCGGACAACGTCGCAGAACGTTTTAACCCGAATATATATATATTATTACGATTCATATTAGCGTCCTAACTGAGCGTTATATGAAGTGTCTGACGGAGGGAGTATAGCAGCGTAAGCAAGAGAGAGAGCGTACAATCGCAGCCATCTCACTCTAACCACGTCACAGCGACATCAGATACTGGTACGAACATGAAATTTTACTCAATACAAATTATCAGTTCAACCTGTGATAACTTAAAAACTAATAAATATACGGCAATTCTGAAAACAGCATTGTATTCAGCAAGAGAAGCTTTATAAGTAGCCGCAATCTCAGTTAATATAATTAACAATTGGAGAAGTTATACGGAAGACGTACGCCAAAATGAATAACGAGAGAATTATGCTACGTAGGAAGTAGGTGTTTTCACACACACACAGATAAAGACCTAAGCAACAATATTCTGTGGTCAGATCTTTGAAAACACGTTTGCAAATACCTGTAATCAATCGATTTGCAAACACAGGAAGTACGATTTTAACTAGAAATTCTCTGCAGTTTGAAACCTGTCACGGGGTGTTTTGTCGACCTGTTCGAGATTGTCGAAACTGGAAAAACGCATGATTTATTTGAACAACCAATCAGCATCCAGTATTTAAAACTGACGCCAACTCAAAGCGAGGGGTAGCATCACTCTTCTTTCGGATCTTAAACGCGCTAGTCGTGTATAAATAACGTACAGAAATTTTTCAATCACGCAAAAGCGTAATTAAGTTTCAAATTCGAGAAGTAGTCCGCAGTGTAGATGAACTAGTACCGTTCAACAACTCTCGCTGCGTAAAACAAAGTTAATTAATTAAATTATTAATTAATTAATCATCAGCCGTGAAGGACCTGTGCTACAGAAGGCTACAGCATCTGTAATTGCCAGGGCATCTTCAACAGCATTGATCAACATCAATTCTTCTGTGCAAAACCATCAAAAGGAGGATCTCTACGGATTCCTATCTTCGGTCAACGCATCGAACAGTAAGAAATAGATTCATTCATCAATGAAATAAGCACTAAATAAATAATAAAAGCAATAAACAATTTTTAAAAGACACTAAGCATTTCACACTTTGTATTTTAATTATAAGATTAGCTCTAACATAGTATAGGAGTGTTGAATGGAAAGTGGGGTGTAGTATTGGACGTGCAAATTATTGCAGACCTGTTCTTTAGCACTGGTTTGGGAGATAGCAATCTCTTAATTAAACCAGATAAGAGCCATAGGTCGTTTGAACGTCTTAATCGTTACTTTTCACACTCACTCAGTAATTATAAGTGTTAGGGTAGAAATAAGTCCTACCATTAGCCTAATCAAATTTAAAAATAATTAATTAAAACGTTAATTAAAAATAATCAAGCAAATATTAAAGTGTTATTTGTAACGATTCCCCTTGAAAACCACAATCACTGAACGAATTCTGAGAAAGAGTGTCTCCATGCGCTGAACTAAGCTGGAACCGTGTCATTTGTATCTGGGATTTGTTCTGGCGCCCAGGTAAAGTAATATCACGGGTAAGTAACATTTTATCTAACATACAAATATTAGATAATTGTGTTAGATGAAATAAGGCGTCGTAATATATATATATATATATATATATATATATTGCAACAGATCAAACTTTATTATTCTAATAAGGATATTGTGAGTGTGTAGAAATCGATAAAAGTCTATTATGGAGGAGATGAAATATTATTTATTACATACAAATATTGTTTATAAAGATGTATAATGTTTTTTAAATTGTCATGTATTGATAGTATATTAAATTGTTTGTATTGTTCGATTAATATAAATCGATTTTACTTGTTTGCTGCAACGTCCTCCTCTCGTCTCGTCGGTCCCGTCTCGTCGTCCTCTTCTACTGCTTCACTCCTTCCTGGCGTCCTCTTCGTCTCGTCGTCCTTGTACAGCAAGCGGCTCCAGCGGCGACATTATCTCAGAGCCTGGTAGTTATGTTTAACTGCCTCCACGATATCTTGTAGTGTCTTTAAGTTCCCTATGCGGATATCTTAACTTACACGACACAGCACTGAATTTTATTTTAAATTTTACTTAATTATTTATCCTCTTGATTCTTACCGCAAAACTTCGTTAAGAATTACAAGGTTTATAGTTTACTTTATATAAAATATTCCTCTATTTCTTCTTGGTTCTTACCGTAAAACTTCGTTAAGAATTTAAAGTTTATGGTTTATTTTATATAAGATCTTTTTACGTTTGTAAGAGAATAACTCTCTTACCCGGGGCACAACTTCCCCTAGCAACGTCGACAGACAGACTGTGTTCAACCTAGCTCTGCAACGTATGAATCTCACTGAATTTGGTGTAATTTGATAGGCCAAGCCCAAGTGACATGATTGATGGAACAACCAGATACACAAAATTCATGAAAAACTTTGTATAATTTTGCATAGTCCTGCATGGAAATTATCTACAATTGCTATTACCCTATAATTTATAAGAGTTACACTTGAGTTTTGCTTTACTTAAAAAATCATATTTCTAAAATAATTACAAACCTCAGAGTATACACAAATCGAAGCTATTTATTTCAATAATTCCTTGTCAAATTTTCATGTAAATCGGTTAACTACCACTGCCGCTATATCGATCGCAGATTATCACACCCGCACACGCGCACCATTTCATACAAAAACTACATGACAATATAGTACAATTTTTTATGAAGAGTTTGGTGTAACGTATATGCTTATCATTTTGACATGATAATGTCTTATGGCTGGGGGTCATTTGAAAATTTCTGTAACGCATCACGCTGCATGACGTCATCATTTACCAGCCGGGAATCGTTAACTAAAACCGCGACCGCTAACGTGCTAACGTCCGTCGCAGATTAAAGACCTAACAAGCAAACAACACTGCATAGCTGTAGATAGGTATGTAACCAATCAGTCAGTCAGTAACCATAATAATGTTGCGTTTAGCTGGCGGCTGAAAGACATTATCATGCTCTTAAGCTTTTACCATTTGGTAAACGGTACTTTACATTTTTTAAATACAAAACTTATGACTAAAAACAAAATATTACACAAAACAAATTTAAACAAGAAAATGCTTGTCATTCATGTACTCCGATATAAACAGCATATCTTATCATCCTGTGTTCTGTTGCAATATATATTAGTTTTATATACAGTAAGGGACGTAGTAGCCGGTCATTAACAATATAGGCGTACGTAGACGGCCAGGCGTAGGCGGCGCGATACCGCTAGCGAACACGTAGCGCTTCCGAAACCAGTAACGGTAGGCCTATTCGTTGTGAGCCGCGACAAAAACTACTGCGATGGGTCGTCAGTTCACTGTTACACTGACACGCTTACGTAACCGAACCGCTTTTGTAAATAATAAACCATTATCCAGCATGCTTTTATAACAAAATATACCACACCGTACATTACGAGTACCGTTCGGCGCTTTGTGACTTTGACTCATCATCCGAACCGATCAATAATAAACACTCTTCTCTGTCCTCTGATCTATTTATTGTACACCTCCTCACGAGTGTCGTATTATCCGTAACGTTAGGGTATGCTGCAGCACCGGGCACCAGGATCTCGGCTGTCAGAGGGGGCACTATCCAGCCCTATATCACAAAAACTTCAATTTTAATTTGTAGTGTATTCATTCTCCATAACCTAAAGGTACCATACATACGATTTGCAATAAAGTTTAGTTACGCACATTCTTAAAAACTATCGATTTCGGTCATAGACCATGATCAGGTCATATACAACACATTTGCGGTCCAAATATCGTAAAACACAGCCACTATTTAGAAAAACAAATTCGTAGACATTGATTAATGAACGTGATACGTACGTCGGTGTCCAAAGTTTCCCGAGAACTGTTTCCAAAGTTTTCCAAAGTTTACAAAGTTTCTCGGGAAACTCTGGACAACGACGTACATATCACGTTCATTAATCAATGTCTACGAATTCGTTTTTGTAAATAGTGGCTGTTTTACGATATTGTGACCGCAAGTGTGTTGTATATGACCTGACGATGGTCTATGACCAAAATCGATCGTTTTTAAGAATGTGAGCAATTAAAACTTTATTGCAAATCGTATGTATGGTATCTTTAGGCTATGAACAATAAATACACTACAATAGAAAATTGAGGTTATAGGTACGATTAGTATACAATAAGTGTGTGTATATTATAAATACATCACATTATCATTAGTCACAAAAACTTTTTGAAAAGAATAAATATGAAAAAAGCAAAAACTAACAAATGTCCTCAATCCAAAATCATAAAAAGATGTGTGCACATTTTTCTACGATCTTCTAATAGAATTGAGCACTTTGTGCCACGAGTAAAATTGCAAGAAAGAGGTTTTTTTTCAAATCGTTCGAATGAAAATGATAGATTCCATGATACTACAGTTTGTCTCCTTAAAGTATTATACTGAATTATTGATTGTAAAATGAATTGATGTATTTCCAAATTTATACATTGCTTATCGCCTACTTTTGACGATTCCAATAACTAACTGGGAATCTGAAAGAGCATTTTCTGCATTAAAACGATTAAAGATATGTTGAGTTCAAGTATGGGAGATGAGAGAATATCTTTCTTAACAAGCTTAAATATTGAAAGCCAGATACTTGAATCGATCGATTTAGAAGAAATTATACAAGACTCCGTTAAGGGAAAATCAAGAAAAATGTAGATCGATTAGTATTTTCTAAGCTTAAGTACTACTATGTTCATTGGAATCACTATTTAGCTAAATATTTGTTGTAACTTGAGACTTATAGAATAATTTCTAACCCGAATAATTTTTAACTTTCGAAATTGTGTATGCTATTGATTAGTGTAAATAATGCATAAAAGTTTTAATTTAGAAACGGGGGGGGGGATGCACAGGTCTTTTGGGAGCATAGGACACCACGTGCTTCTATTCCGCCCCAGTCCCTCACACAGACACACGCGCTCACACAAACACATCCTCGTACAAGTTACTTATGGTTATGAGGATTGCGTGCACTCTTGTAAACAATTTTAATTTTTGAATGTTTAGTAACTATTAGGTGAGAACCGTCACCGTGCAAAGTTTGTTTACGAGTTGATTACACAGTTCGCGAAGAGGGAACTCTACAATGACATTAAAAGTTCTTTAGAATCTTCAATCAGCCGTCATTCAAGTTGTCAAGTTTTTTAAGTAAAATAAAAAAATAAACCATGACACCGATAAAAAATATATTGTCCTACTTATTATTAATACACTTGTAAAAATGATTATAGTATTTGTAGGTAAACTTTTATTGCAATCTTAGTATTTGGTATAGTATATACCTCAACAAATATCTGTCAATTAAGGCGTTACACAAGGGTGCAGTACATCACCTACTCTTTTTAACATTTACCTAGTAAGAAAATGGAAACATCTGGTGAACCCTGGTAGTAAGTTATCACGAGACAGATATTTGAATGTGCTGTCGTTTGGTGACGACTTGCTTGTACTTCAAAATACAAAATCTGATTTGAAAAAAAACTGTTTTCAAGCTTCATCAGATTTGCAAAACAATACAGTATGACAATATCCACTATAAAAACAAAGGTAATGGAATTTCGAGGCAAGGAACCGATAAGTACAAAAATAATAATTAGCGATCGAATTCTAGAACAGGTGAGCCACTTTAATTATTTGGTAAATGATATTAGCTAAGATAGGAATTATGATATTCAGGTTAAGTTAGGTAAGTTCCAGACGATCTATGTGACAATCAACCGTATTTTTAGAAACACGGTACGTCAAGATACAAAGTTATGGCAGTCCCTGCCATAAGTTCGTCTGTGGCTGTGAATTATGGACAAGATAGTAGCATATAGCCTCGGATATCGCGTTCTTAAGAGGAGTTAATAGATGTTCTAAACTTGACCGCATACGGGATGAGGTCATAAGAGGATAGTTACAAGTTTTTAACTTGAATGGAAAATTAAAAGATTACAAACAGCGGTGGAAAGAACACTTAGAAAGAATGTCAGATTCCATACTGGCCAAACAAGTCTGCAAATACAAACCTATAGGACACAGGTGTGTGGGTAGACACAGGAAGAGATGGCTGTAGGATTTTTGAAGGCGAAACAGGCAGCACACTGCCTATGCCGTGACGTGTAGATGACGATGATGATGATGATGATAATGATGATGATGGTGGTGGTGGTGGTGGTGGTGGTGATGATGATGATGATGATGATGATGATGATGAAAATTTTGTAACTTTTAGGTAAGAATCGTTCTTATGCAAAGTTTTTATATGAGTTAAATACATAGTTTGCGAGGACAGAACGCTACCATGACCTTACAAGGTCTTCAGAATCTGTAGCCAGTCGTTATTCAAGTTGTAAAGTTTTATAAGTGAAATACAAATTGAATCATAAAACACCAATAAAAATATAAGTTATTGTTCTATTTATTGTTAATACATTTATAAAAATAATTGTAGCCTTTGTAGGCAAACATGCGATTAGAACGAAGACGGTGTGGACAAATAACTTTTGTAAATTTGTAATTTTTTAATTACTCAAGATGTGATCTGGCCAGCGTAGTTAGGCCAGACCGGACGGAAATATATCTTCAGATTGAAGATATTTCCGATCTGATGTTGAACTGTAAAGCTTGAAAGCGCTAATCTGGAATTGGAATTTTTTCTATAGTGCTGCACAACAGAGTAATTTCTATATGTGGTTATAAAAACTAACACAATTTTATGAATTAAATAGGGCTATTAGTTAAGACGCATTTTGATAACATGTAATTCTTAAAAAGTACATTACTAATTATTGTAAATAAAAGTGTTCAAAATTATTCAACGATAAAAGTAAAATTACAATCCGATCAAATACATATAATATTTTTTCTACCTACTCTCAGTGCCATATCTAGAATTTTGGTTGGGGGGAGGGGGTTGGCTTCATACAAAAAGAAACCAACTTAAGACTGATCAACATTATTATTTTTAAAGTGGCCGAAAACCCTGTGATAACATCCTGAAATCAATCCCATTAAAGTAAACTGTAAAACACAATAAAAATACCTGTTATTAAAACATTGTTTACAAGGTACTTATTGACTGAATTGATTTTCCTATATCTATTTCACATTTCAAACGTGTACGAAAATATTGTGTAATAAACCTGCTTGTATATTTAAAAAAGAGTTACTAAGTTACTACTATATTAGCGTACACAGCTGAAAAGGATAATAAAATCGCCTAAAAATTAAGATTTTAACAAAATTCTTAAACTTTTTTAGATTCTCTGGGTCCGTCCCGTTCGTCCCCTCTCCACCATAAACACATTATAGTAGGAATAAACCTATTTTAGTACCAAGCCACGTTTCCGTTAAATATATGAAAAATATATTATAGTAACCGTCTGTGACTTCTCGTATTTGATGTCTCTTCTTATTACGACATGTTTCAAGACTCTTGTCCCATTGTCAAGCATAAAATTTATAGCACATATCAGATATGTTTGTCAAACGTTAAAAACCATGTCATGATGACCACAAATAACGGATTATTAAAATATTAATTTGTAACTTGAATACGCGCATCGGGCGAACAGTGTACACTGCACAGCGACTCACCGCGCATTAACGGCAACTGATTCTTGTTATCTTAATATCTCAACGCGGTGTCGTACAATACATTATACTTGAATAATAACTGGTCGTTCAAAATGTGTGGCTTGGTATTAGTGTCCCTGAACGCTTTGTACACCTCAAATTCTTCGAGTGTGTTCATATAACGTCCTTTACTGCAAAAGTGGAGGGGTTTTAAATTAGTTCTGAAATCGGTGTAACTATGATTTTCGTTAATAAGATGTTTGTCATGCAATGATTGTGACGCTTTCTATGTGGGCCAGACGGGCCGTGGTTTTCTCAAAAGATTTAATGAACACAAACCACCCACTATCTGTCGTAACTATGATACCATCAAATCAAGTTTCGCCAAACATCTTATTAACGAAAATCATAGTTACACCGATTTCAGAACTAATTTAAAACCCCTCCACTTTTGCAGTAAAGGACGTTATATGAACACACTCGAAGAATTTGAGGTGTACAAAGCGTTCAGGGACACTAATACCAAGCCACACATTTTGAACGACCAGTTATTATTCAAGTAAATTGTATTGTACGACACCGCGTTGAGATATTAAGATAACAAGAATCAGTTGCCGTTAATGCGCGGTGAGTCGCTGTGCAGTGTACACTGTTCGCCCGATGCGCGTATTCAAGTTACAAATTAATATTTTAATAATCCGTTATTTGTGGTCATCATGACATGGTTTTTAACGTTTGACAAACATATCTGATATGTGCTATAAACTTTATGCTTGACAATGGGACAAGAGTCTTAAAACATGTCGTAATAAGAAGAGACATCAAATACGAGAAGTCACAGACGGTTAGTATAATTTATTTTTCATATATTTACCATAAACACGCCCCTGCAGTCGTAAGGGTGCTTGCGCTTGCTTCAGGCTTCAAGTAATATTTTAATAACATCGGTCTATTCGAATGTTTCATTAATTACGTTTTGTCTGAAGCACGCTCGGCCGGTGTCAATAAATCAAGATTACGACTAAAGATCGGGGCTGTTAGGCCGCGCTCGGTTACTATTAAACGCCATTACGTCGGCAACGTTTCGATTACCCACCGGGAATCTTCTTCAGGCCGTTAAGAAGCGACAGAGATTAAAAACACAATAACGGTAGATGTACGCCGAACAGTACTCGATACCTGTATCACGTAAAAGCTTCTACCTGATACCTGATGGGAATCGAAACATTGTCGATATTGCGTCTTGGAAGCCCTTGATGTTCTTGAGTTATTCCTAGAACGCTAATTGGAGAGGGCTGGTTCGAAAGAAATTTGAAATGGACTGTATGTTTTTCATGTAATGATAGTTTATTGAAAATTATTGAAATTTAATGCGATTGCTGACACGTGCAGAAGTTGACTCGGCATGATGCCCGTTAAATTAATTAGAAATAAAAGTCGAAAGACATAATAAATAATGCAGGAATCGCCCAAGTATAATCAGTGCATTTTGCACATACTAAATAATTAAGTAATGAAAGCCAGTAGCCGCGGCTGGAAAATGTTACGAGTGATCAGCTCGGAGTATTGCGAATAACTAACTTAAATTTCGCTACAGGCAGCCCAGCTGTGAGCCGGCTGTAGACAGTAGATAAGAAAAACGTGACGTCATCTGCACGTGGCGCAGTGTGGTATTCAGATTACAGAGTTTACAAGTTCAAAGTTTGAACAGTCGACGTAATGAAGTTTAATAGCAACCGACCACGGACTCGCAGCCCGGTTTTTAGTCGTAATCTTGAATTTAGTTTCATTAATATTTTCCCACTTAGAAACCTTCCAAGAGCGACTAACAAATTTCAGTTACTGATTACTGTTAACAAACTGCTGTTGTTCTGAACAAAATTAGATAGTCATAAAGACACTCGATTGTTAAAAAAATATTAATGGTTAATTTCCTCATCGGGTAGGTCACAGACAACCAAACCGCAGCTCGTGTTGACACGCGGAGGAATGTTAAGTGGAACCACTGTAGTAACACAAAAAAAAATTGTTTTCCACTCGAATCTTGTTATTTGTTGTGAAATATTTACCGTGTTTTTAACCAAAGAAAATATTAAAAAATTATTACAAATAAAGACGTTGTGAATAAGTTGCATAAGTTCAACCTTATGCGCGGGACCGTTAGGCGAACCCTTAAGTCAGCAAGTAAAGTAACACGCCTAAAATCCTGCAAGATGATGGATGGTCCTTCCCACACTTCTTTATGGGTCTGAGAATTGGACTTTAACGAAAGGCCAGGTCAGTCGCATCTAAGCGGCTGAAATGACATTTCTCAGACACGTGGCAGGGTATACTCTCCATGATCATAGAAGAAACACAGATATTCGGGCAGGAACTGAATATTATGAGTAAACGCGACAGGATTGCCTGAATTAGTGAGAACATCTATGCCGAATGGATGACTGCCGCATCCCCAAACAACTATGGAACTATAAGCCGACGGGACGGAGGGGTGTGGGACGTCCGAGGAAGCGCTGGAGTGACCAGCTCTAATCTTTGCCTGTTTGAGACCGGAACAAACCGTCCTCGGTTTAATCCTTGGAGATGATAATGATGGTGATGATGATATTTCAAATAAAACGACTCAACTTACATTGTTTAGTTTTGGAAAATTTGACCACAATACTTGTTTTACAGATCCGCTTAATTTAGCTCTGCGGTGTTGTCTACCTCAGTACTGAGGTTAATTGTCCAGTAGACCAATTGCTGGGGGTAATTGTAGACTAACTACAACGTGTTACACGAAGTGGAGGTTACAACGTGTTAGTCTACCTCAGTACTGGGGTCAATTTGGCGAATAACTGCCAAACTGTACCTGACAATGAAAATGGCCTCCGATGGTGGGGCCGAAAAGTTGTTTGTCGTTAACAACTTTCAGTTAAGCCCTAACCGCCCTAAGCCCTAACCGCCCTATGCCCTAACCGCCCTAAGCCCTAAACGCCCTAAGCCCTAAACGCCCTATGCCTTAACCGCCCTAAGCCCTAACCGCCCTATGCCCTAACCGCCCTAAGCCCTAACCGCCCTATGCCTTAACCGCCCTAAGCCTAACCGCCCTATGCCTTAACCGCCCTAAGCCCTAACCGCCCTAAGGCCTAACCGCCCTATGCCCTAACCGCCCTATGCCCTAACCGCCCTAAGCCCTAACCTCCCGGCTGCAGCTAATTTGAACAATATTGACGCCGGTCGTAAGAGCTTAAGATCTAGTTTATTATTATTGGCACTCGATAAAAATTTAGTTGGATTTAATAATATGAATAACGTTGAATTTGTATAGCTACTAACGTTAGTGTAATTGGTAATAGTTCCGATGGACACCCTAGTCTGAAAAAGCCACGAAACCTAAAAAAAACGGGTTTTTTGTGTTTCTAAGTAAACTACAGGTCAAGCCTAGGTGCGGAAACGAAAAACTTGAAATTTTTATTTGCAAGTTGCGAAAAAATGCAAACTTACTTATAGCAATACAACACTGAAACACAATAACGTACCTTACATAGTGTATTCTAATATTCATATTAGATGCAGAATAACGTTACAATTAATAAATATTTACTCTCGTAGTCTTCACGCTGTTTGTAAATGCAAGTACAGTACCACATGAAACTCGGTTGTGCAGAGCATCACATCAAATTTTCTGTTACTTACTGAGGTAGTAAAAATACTGACTCAAGCACAGATATGCCTTTATTTGCTAGTGCGCAGAGATTAGATGTTAGACAAATGATATATGTAACGTATGAATATACTGTAGATATATATACCACTTGGAGTCGTAGAGTTATTAATGACTTGTGAATTGTGTAATAAGGTCTGAGGGGCGGAGGCCCGAAGAAGAGCCGAGCGGCACCCGAGGTGCCGTTGGACATTACACCATTGAGTTCTGTTTCAAAAAGAGTGATATATAATTTTGTTTATACGTAGGGTTCATGTAAAATACGAAATAACGCATATTTACGTTATTTAGGCCCCAAAATAAATTTTTGCGAATTTTTTTCAAACATATTTTTTTGCGGATTATTCGCTTCCGCACCTATTTTTGGTCTTTAGTTTACGTAAAATCTGCAAAAACATCTGTTTTTGCAGGTTTCGTGGCTTTTCCAGACAATGGTGTCAATCGGAACTATTGCCGTGTAATTAAATTATTAACGTTTACATTTATACTTATTAACTGTGGCATAAACGCGTGTGTTTGATGTTATTTTATTTTATTTTATTTTTGCTTCAGTATCTGGGAACCTCAGGTTTTACAGTAACATTAAATAAGAATATACTCACGATATGTAAGAAATTGTAACTTAAACAGTATGTTAAAATGGCATTTGTTCACTTAGAGTGTAAATAATTTTGCTCTACTGTCGGTAACACCAGTTTTCCTTTCATCTAAATCGGTCAAAAGAGTTGTTAAACTGTCATTTTATCTACGACATACTTGCCAGCGCATAGTATACATAGATAATGGACGGTGTGGGTATGCTGTTCCTATCCACATTCAGATCGAAGCAATTGTCGACGTTGTATTCCGAACGAGAACTCGATTTATAGGCTACTCAAAATTATTAAATACGGGCTGTTATATACCGCGATCGGTTGCTGTATAATCTCGACAACGTCGCAACGTTTCGAATCCCACCCTCGCAGATATTATTCAGGTCACAAAACAGCGACAGAGCGTTAAGAAACAGTTTCGGCAGATGTCGGCCGAACGATAGCCGACAACTTTTTCGGGTAAGAGCAACGACAAAGTTGTCCGGTAATCTTTCTACCAAGATCTGCCGTAACTATTTCTTAACACTCTGTTGCTTTTTGCAACAATTCGCAGTTCAAGAAAATTAATGTTATATTTTTTCTAATAGCGTCAAAGTGGAAGAATTGATCTGAGTTAAACAGAAGACATAATCAGAAGTAACAGACGTGGTGGAAGGATATAGAAGAGATCACAGTATGAAGATAGGGTTTGTTGCAAAGATAAGCGAAGACGATTCTACGCATGCTGGAAGTTGAAGGATTAGCATTTGTGATGTGTACTGGGGCAAGCAGCATATAAAACAGAGTCAAAATGGCGGAGCGTACTCTGTTCTCCACGGCATGGATCCACCTCAGTTTTCGCAGTACTTCAAGGCGGTATCGTTGTTCGTCCTGTGACCGTTCATCTGTTTTAAACCTTCAGCGGGTCCACGTTACCTGATTTCTGCTATTCTGTCAGCGGCCCTAGTAAGATCATTTTGTCCTTCCTTCTTTTCTCTTAGTACTTAGTACCTTCTCTATGTAGGCTGCTACCTGATCCCAGTGGTGTTCGCTCTGCTGTATCAGTCCGATGATATTTTCGGGCGAGATCTGCCCCACTACATTTTCCAGGGTGTTCCTCTCCTCTTTCCATCTGTCACGGATGAAAAACGTGTGGTTGTACATCGTCTAGTTCCTGTCTGCAGAAAATGCAGTCTGATCTGTCTACTTTCACCACCCTATACAGATAAGTTCGGAACCAGTAGAAATTGGGTTATGAAATAATTAATATCTCTGTTTGCGATCAGTCCACTCATTTAACTGCTTTATGAGCCTAGCGGTCCATCTTGTCTTCGTGTCATTGGTCCAGCTTTCCTGCCACTGAGCCATAGTATGGTCCCTGCCCTCCCTCTGAGCTTATACTTTACCTGCTTTACCTTCCAATTGTAAACCTGTTTCCGCTCCTGTGCCAGCAGATCGATTGGAATTATTCCAGCGACGACAAGAACCGCGGTCTCCGAAGCCGTGCGGAAGGAGCGAGCCATTCTGAGGGCGCCACTACTTGTGTATTAACAGATATATTGGTAGTTCTAATGTTGGATTGCAAAAGTTGTATAGGCATTTAGGACTACTATATTTTCTTGTTATGTAACAATAATACGTATTATTATTGATATATTATTATTCATATTTTTATTATCAATATTTTAATTTTATTGTTACTTTTGTGATTAATGTAAACGAACCTGAACTTCTGTGAATGAAGGCAGCGTCCTCTTCAAGTTTAAATTAATATGATTCGATTAAAGTAAAACTAGTTAATATCAGTAGTGTACGTTATTTAGCCCTACGAGGTTGGTAAAAAGGGATAGCCACATACATTAAAAAACTTATCGAACTATTTCGACAAAATTTTGTTACAAGATCAAACCAACGCAAAACTAGAAGCACATATATACTTCCGTGCGTCGTTGTTAGTGACTGCCAACAACGAAATTCAATTACAGGTTGGACGAAGAATATTGGCCGCCAACAGATGCTATTTTGGGCTTCAGAGACACATGAGAAGCAGATATGTATGTCGAGCCACGAAGATAGCCTACTTTACTAAACTTTGAAAAGACCTGACCTGACATATGGATCTGAGTGTTCGACCCTGACAAAGCATGATGAAATGTCCCTGCTGAGATCTGAGAGGCGAATCTTGAGAAGAATTTTCGCAACAGTACAAGAACTGGAGGCGGCGTACAAATTATGAATTAATGAATATATACAATGGATATGGACGTGGTTCATACCATTAAAGTGGGCCGACACCGTTGGGCTGGTCATGTGTTAAGTGTGTCAGAATAGGAGATTTCAAGGAAGGCTCTACGAGAGAGGATTTATGGAAGGAGAAGGACTGGCAGACCGAGACTGCGGTGGGCGGATGGAGTGGCGGCCGAGGCCCGGACTATGTTGGGAGCGCGTGACTAGCAGACGGCAGCGCTAGATAGAGTGGGATGGCGATCAATGTTGAAGGAGGCCATGATCCCTCGAGGGTTGTAGCGCCAGGGAAGTAAGTATGTATCTACACGCATACTTCCGCGCGTACACCTATGAACTACATTATGTACTTAGCAAACTAAAGGAAAAAACAAATACACACGAGTCATTATTAGTTATTTAAAAATCAAATTGTCATTAAACTCGTAAATACATAGACTACATTTTATAAGAACAGAAGTTTACAGCAGTTTGAAGTAAAAAGTGGCTTTCTCCTTCCAGACTAACCTAGTGGAATTATTGAAAATTATGTCACATTTCTTGGTTTTATGAATTACACCTATGTTTATTGTTTTTTTTTAATTATTACGACAAACCGGATTATCTGTGTGACTAACTAACGAGGTGTGACTAAATTCATCACCGCTTTCGATTTAATTCACTTTTTTTTCATTCTCGACATTATTCACAGTCAAAAAAGAAAAAAAAGAACGAGTTACATCGTTTTACTTTGTAGAACACTTTATACCGATGAATGAATCGAAACGCGGTCAGCTGAAAGTTTAAAAACAATCCATTTAATTGTGTACCCATTTTTAACCGTTCTCCGCCCCGATTCTGCCTTTGTAGCGGCAGGAAGAAGAAGAAGAAGAAGAAAAGTAGAAGTTAGCGTTTATAGCAGCGACCCAATGAACCACGCCACTGCCATCGTGATTATACCTTCAAAGCAATCAGCGCGGTGCTTCTTCAACGCGTTTTTTGCATAATTGCGTTTCCATTATGTTTCTTTGACGCTGTTACCTCATTTCTTAGATAATTTATAGCTCGGAAAGATGCTAAGACAATGAATCAATCCCGTTTGTCTACAGAATGAAGACAAATTCTTGAACGTTGGCAGAGTGAAGTATGTGAAAGAGGAAATTTATCGCTGTCTTTTTAACTCCGTAGCTTCATCAGTTTCAACACACAGAGTTTCTCTCAATGTTCCTTTGTACCACACTGATGGATCCTTTACGTACTTTATCCTCCCTTATGCCAATAGCGGAGCAGTCATATGATTGGCATAAAGGTAAGTAGTTACGAATACTGCAAATGCATATCTTGTACACCTGCCATAATAGTCTGAGTACGTTGTTGATACTGGAATTTGATATCCTACTGCAACGTATCAAACACTTATCAAGTGTTTTAAAGAATGCTAAGATTCATTTTTTTTTGTGGACTTTTAATATATTGTTTATTCCATTGGCTGTGACAATCGATGGAGAAACGAACGGAAAGGAATTCAGAAACGCATTTGGTATTTATAGACGTCGAAAAGCCTTATGACAATGTCCCACTAGTCAAATTATTTGAAACTTTAGAAAATAGTGGAATTAATCCCATGTACGTAGGAAGTGTTTATAACATCTAAAAAACCGTTCAAGCCAGAGTGAAAATAGGACGAGAAGGGTCCGAGTCGTTTAATATTAGTAAGGGACTGAAACAGAAACAAGGATGTTGTTT
This sequence comes from Magicicada septendecula, assembly GCA_034769895.1. NCBI lineage: Eukaryota > Metazoa > Arthropoda > Insecta > Hemiptera > Cicadidae > Magicicada > Magicicada septendecula. The sequence continues at coordinate 35,123,187 of CM068370.1, read as the reverse complement.
GTCTCCCATTTTTTTAAAAGTATGTAAACAAGGAGCACTGGAGACATGGAAAAACAAGTGCAGCAGAATTGGAATAGAATTAGAAGAGAAGTATTTATACACTCTTTTATTCGCAGATGATCAAGTGGTGATAGCCAATGATGAAGAAGATATCACTTATATGATGAGAAAACTAGTAGAAGAATACGATCGATGGGGATTAAACATAAACTTCAAAAAACAGAGTACTTAGTCACAGGAAGTCGAACATCAGATCTTCAGTTATCAGATAATACTTCCATCAAGAAATGTGAAAAGTATAAATATTTAGGAAGCACAGTATAATTAGCGATGATGGAATATGTGTTGAAGTTTAATATAAGACACCGATTAGTTTTAGGAAAAAGCACCATACGCTAATTAAACCCACTTTTATGGTCCACCAAAATCGGGCTACCGACAAAGATCAATATTTATAAAGCCATTGTTGAACCAATTACCACCTATGGGTCAGAATGTTGGACAATCAACGAAAAGAACCGCAGGAAGATTGAAGCTGTAGAAATGGACTATCTGAGACGAGCTTCCAGAGTTTCTCGTCTGGATAAGGAATGACGTAATAAGGGAAAGAACAAATAGAAAAGAAACTGTAATAGAAGATATAAAACATAAACAGCTTTCCTGGTGTGGACACCTAATGAGAATGAGTGAAGAAAGAATACCTGTGAGTGTGTTCAAATACAGACCTAGCAACAGAAGAAAAAGAGGCAGACCTAGATTAAAATGGATAGGAGGGATCGAAAGGAGTATGGAAGAAAAGAATCTGAAGAATGAAGATACACAGAGTAAGTTGATATGGAAACTGAGATGCGGGATGCGGCAGTAGCTGTGGGATCCCCGCCAATATGTGTATATATGTTGCAACGATACAGCCATATGCTGTATTGAGCATTGATTTAAATAAATGTAAAATTTGTAAAATTATTATAATGGAAAAACTTTTTGTAAAAGTTTGGGCTAATGGACATGTCTGGGATTGTAAAAATGTTTCATTGTTACACTAGGGGAGAAATTAACCTGTTCCAACAGCAAGGAACACCTGCTCGATTGTATGTGTGTTACGCGTGTATCTTGTGTGTGTTAGTGATGCATGCACAGACAGGAATCCCAGCTACCCTCCCCGATTAATTACTAAAATAATTATTTTAATTCACTGTGTGAAAACTAATTAGTGTATAAACAAACAAAAGGCACCAAAGTGTGTGTAAATTTTATAGTTATCCACAGTAAGAAAATTACGTTAGTAGGACACACTACGTGGAGTCAGTGCGAAATAAGTGTGCCAAAAATAAGCAAATTACACTAAGACGCTCAAATTAATACAGTGAGTGCTTAATCAAATTATCTATGATTTGTGCTATCTCGATTCCTTACAAAACATTGCCATTTGCAGAAAATTGCAAATATATGAAAAGGTTCGGGAGTGGGGGCTATCATGTGATCTGCAGGTCTCAACAGGACAATTTCGGAACCAACAGGTGCGGAATCTCGAGAGAGTATAAATTAAGGGTTCGAATGGAAGCCCTTCTCTTCATTTCAAGACCCAGTTGCAGTCGGACACGCTGTCCGTCGGCAGAACAGATTTATTTTGTTATAAGTCTCATCTACGAACGAATAAAGACGTTTCCAGTAATTACGTTTACACTATTACGGGAAACGTAGAGTACCGGGACCGTTTAAGTCAGCAAGAGTATCTACAGAGAAGCTACAAAGAGCGACGCGAAATGCTAGACGTTAGGAGATGCTTTTTAGACACCTAACAGCCGAACGAGATCCACCTCGCAGCCGATATTAATTCTCTGGGACGGACCACACACTGCTGGAGAACGACGCTGGACTCCGGACATATCCAGGACCACGCCAAGCCAGGAGTGACGGTAACCCAACTCTGGACAACGCTGGACCCCGTCAATAAGTCGTAAGATCATCAAAACTCGAGGTGACATGCATAATGCATTTATAAATGATTTTTTTAAAGATCTCATAAAGACTATATAAATAAACAATGAAAAAAAAGTTTATAATTAGGTAAATAATGTAATAGAGTCTTATGTAAATGTTTTAGTCGTAAGAATGAGCGATCGAATATAGATAAATATAGAAGAAAAAAAAGAGTTTAATTTTGATAATAGTAGATAGATAAAAAAATTTTTATCAAAGATAAATAATTGAAATGATTTGATATTTGCATTTTGTAGAAAAGAATAATTTAAATTTTGAATACGAAACAAATGCCAGTCTAAGAGTAATTAATATAATTTTAAGTTTATTTTTAAAACATTGGTATAAACTGAGCAAGCTGAGGTCAGATCTGATTTAAATGAATTCAATTAAAATAAAACTTAATTACATTTAAATTTTATTTCTTTTATTAAATTAATTTGAATAAATGTCTAGATTAAGATTATTAACATGTCTAGATGTAAGAGTGTTTTAAATGTGTGTAACACCATATAGCTTAAGAGATAAACACTTAATAATGAGTGATATCTTGATCGGAGATTATTAGCAATGTTTTATTATTTATAAAGCTTTTTAAACAATAAACATGAAATTTTAACTACTCATAAATTTACTACTCTTATTACAGTTACACCTGGTATCGTTATAACTGTTTAAACACCTGGTATAGTTATAACTGTTTAAATACCTGGTATCGTTATAATATATATATATATATATATATATATATATATATTGTTTATAGTAACTGTTATTTAGCGCATATAATGAAATACCTATGTTTATACATTTGATCGATAAATTCTGTAGGTTGTATATTATTTCAAATTTTGAGAACATTGGAATAGGAGTGGATAATTAAATCAGCTGAAAATCCAGTGCCCAATCAAGAAATGAGAAGTAGGAAAAGAAGAACAAGAACAAGACCAATAAGATTTTAATACTCAACTATTCATTTCACTTAAAACACACTGATGGTTCGTTCAACAATAGACCAGCGTGAAAGGAATCCGGAGATTCGTTGGCGCAGTCTTTTTTTTAGAAAAAATAAAATTGTAAGTGCATAATTGAAAAAGTTATTAGTCTCGTAAAAGAGACAGAAATCGGCGTGTATTGATTTCTCTTAAGGATAGACCCATAATTATACGGGATACAATTACAGAGGAAAATGTGTAATGCAAAATGATAAGGACCAGCTGTTTTTTTTCGTGTTAGCCGAATTTCGTGTTAAACGGACAAAAAATGAAACGAAAAGAGGTAAATGAACAAATACTGCATAGATTACTTACTGTATTGTGTAGTAAAAAAAAGCATATTCAGAAATGTTCAATTTTTCTTGTTTTATACTTTATATTATTAATAATAATACATCTGATGATGATAGTTAGATCACTATTGAAACAAATATGTAATTTATATAATAGACAATATGTTCTTGTAAAAAGTTGTATTATTATTAATAACGTAAAATAAAGCAATACAGAATATTCAGAAGGTACTTGTATATAAATGCTTTACTTATCCACTAGCCTTTTATACTCTGGTAATTTCTGGTTAATTTTAGAAAAATATGGTTTATACATATTGTTACGATACCAAAAGCAGCCCAATACAAGGGAAGATATACCATAGAATATAAAGTAAAAAGCATACAGCTAAATGTAGAGAAAAGAAGAATAATTAACAATTTTAAATAAATAGCACTAGAATGACTTTAACGTATACGAGACAAATGACTATGACCCAACCCAAGTGATTGGCCAAATGTAAATTAAAGGAAATAAACCCATAAACTAAGAAAAATAAATATAATTAAATGTATCATTGAAAATAGAAAGTACAAACCAAAAGAAAATGTTGTAATATTAGCTAAGTAAGTACAGAATAATGATGAAATAAACAAATAATAAATATACAGACAATGACACAGAGAATTATAATAACAAAACTAAGATATAATAAAGAAAGACTAATAATCCAAAATAGTCATAGACCAAAGTGAACCAAGAGTGCATGATATTGAATAGGGAGTGAATTACAAATAAAGGCTAAATAATAAACACTCTGTGATAAGGGTATTGACACCAATGTGATTAATACAAAGAAACAAAATAAAAGTGTATAATGCTGTTGACACTAAGTACAGTGAAACAGTACAAGTGCAGGTGTAACCAAAAATATAAATAAAAAACAATAAATATAAGCAAGAACTCATATGAAAGTGAGAGTGCGGAAGGAAAGCGAATAATTAAAATTAAAACACCAAAATATGTATAAAGCCACCAAAATAAGTGAGCAATACTAGAGTTTAGTGGTGGAAAAGGACCAACAACAGTAGTGGATAAGATATCATTAGATTATATTATTAGTCGGTATAAAAATACATTAATGTTATTCAAAATATTATTGTTAGCAGTTAGAATTAATAGTTAAAGGGCTAGACCAAACTTTAAACCAATAATATGGTATAAAAGAAAGGTAGACCTAAAATAGAAATGAATGTTTAAATACTAAAATTATATATTAAAGGTTTGAAGGTAGTGTTATGATGTTATAAAGAAACGCAGAGAAGATAACAGTAATATTATAGAAATGTGCAAATGTTATAATTGTTGAAATAGTATTAAGAGTAAGTTGTATTATGTTGAATGTTGATGAAAGCCTAAGAAACAGTTCATGTTAAAGTTATAAATTTAGATATAAAAGGCATTAATATGTCAGAGAAGCTGTAATATTCATATATTAAGGAATGTAAATCAGTAATTAATGTAAACTAGCTAAAACAAAACAATAAGAAACTAGTAATAAGAGTAAACTTAAAGTTTAAACAATGTCAAAATGATAGGCAAAGTTAGGCCTAAAACTACGTGAACAGAAATTGTAAAATATAAACAAATAACAGTACACAGTAAGGGAAAAAGATAAGCAAACATAAAATACTAAAACAAGGAACAATACAAACCCAAAATAATTGCAAAAAACAGCATAATAAACAAAATAATTGAAAAGAACAAAAATAGCCAAATGTTAGAACAGCCCAGAGGTAATAGAATCTAATTTTGTTTGATGTCTAATTAATCTACATCAGGAAAGCTGGAAAGCTATTCAATGATGATAATAAAAATCATATTGATAATAATACAAGGAAATTATCCTAATTAGAAAATATTTATTCATTATTGGCAAAAAACCCAAGCCATATAACAATGAGTACAAAATTCTTTCACCCAATAGAGATAGGAGTCTGGCTACCATGACAACAAAACATTATTAGAAAAAACCGTTACAAACGAATTAAGAGTCGATTTTTAGCTTCAGACGAGAGCGGATGACAAAATAGTAGCTCCACAAAATTAGAAAATAAACCAACCAGAGGAATTAAAACCAATAATACTAAAGATAAATGCAAAAACAAAATTAACAGAAAATATTAGCAAGATTCATCCAATTTAATTGAGAATTACAGAAAATAAAACCAATATAAACTAATAAAATAAGAGAAGGAAGTCCTTGAACACCAGAATTGATGAAAATAATCTACCAAATATCGATGAAATTGTAACATATAATATTTAATTAATTTACTACACCCACGAGAATGATCACAACACTTCAAAATTAATGCACAATATCCAAATCTTGGTTCAAGCACTAAAAACACTGAATGACTATTAAAATATACAATAATCATTCTTAAAAGATTGTTCAAATTAATTATTAACACTTTAGGAAATAAGAAAACATTTGTACACGATATCTAACTTAATCTATATTTGTAAATTGAACTCACTATTGTTTTAAATACTAAGAAAACTGTTGTAAAGAAAGATCATAATATTTAATTAACTTGATGTGAAGGATTGTACTTTAAAAATCATTTTGTTATCTTTTTGCCGTAATCAAAAGAACTCTTTGACTGAATAAGCAGTGAAAAAATTGACGTCGACATAGACGCTCAGTCAAACGACCCAATCAACATAGCCAGCCGCTGAGTTGTAATTTCTTTATAGCCGGAGCAAAAAAGTAATATATTTTTATAATTTCATGTCTTAGTAACTATTACAAGCAGAACCGATAATTAATAAACCAATACGCAAAGTAATACCTGTCATTATTTCAATTAATAATATTTATGTGTTTATTTCATTAATATAGCACCGTGAAAATTTTCTACCAGAATTACAGGTTGGTACGACTGCCGCGAGAGAGCGAAATTCGAATTTAGTCGACTCCAAACAACGAGAGGTACGGTTGCCTCCAAAGAAAGAAATTAAATTTTTTTAAATTGTTTTAAATCAAACAATTTGGCGCCTATAATCGGGAAGATAACATTTACGTGGAACAGGTAAACAGGTATTGGCGAGGTCACAAGAACGACGAATATCGGGAAGGCTACGAGATTTCAGACATCGTAAAATACACACACGATAGATTTACGCAAACAACACGTGTTTGATAGAAGATAGAAGGACGACAAAAACTTTTCGTTATAATATATAAATCATAGTATCCTCTGGCAATTTCTGGTTAATTTTTAGAAAAATATGGTTTATAAATATATAAACCATAGTATCCTCTGGCAATCCTGGTTAATTTTTAGAAAAATGTGGTTTATAAATATATAAACCATAGTATCCTCTGGCAATTCTGGTTAATTTTTAGAAAAATATGGTATAAAAGTATATAAACCATAGTATCCTCTGGCAATTTCTGGTTAATTTTTAGAAAAATATGGTTTATAAATATATAAACCATAGTATCCTCTGGCAATTCTGGTTAATTTTTAGAAAAATATGGTATAAAATTATATAAACCATAGTATCCTCTGGCAATTTCCGGTTAATTTTTAGAAAAATATGGTTATATATACATATTATATAGTATAAATACAAATTTAGTATATATACATCGTAGATGTTCTTAATTTAGTCTTACGATTTAGGTTTTCTTGTTCAGTAATGTAGTACATGTTCTTTAATGTTTCTACAATAACAATGTTCGATTTCTAAAAAAATGGTCTACTATTTTCTCTTCCATAGAATTCTGCACCGCTTTATTTCCAACAAATTGTTCTAATTTATCAATGTGGTCAAACACTTCACCTTCCGAGTTAGCCTGCAAACATCGACGAACACGTCTCAGCAAAGAAACCGTATCGGTAGCTGTAAGAACTCGTAAATTTTCATTGTCGCGTTTTGCGTGTCAAGTTCGTCGACGCTCTCAAAACTTTCACAGTTTTTAACTGGCACTGTTTTGAGGCGTGCATCTATGGATTTATTTATTTATTATGCGGCTATTGAAAAGCCAGCAAAAGGAAATATTAAAAAAAAAAAACCTTTTTCGTGTTAACCGATATTTCGTAGGTAAAACTTTCCTGTTAACCGTACAAACTGTAATTGTAAAATATAGACCTAAGCAGCGATCGGGACCTGAGCCATATTTCGTCTTCTTCTCCTCTTCAAGGATTAGGTTATACACACATGTTCCGGCACGCATCTCATCCTCGGACGACCCACGTCTCTTCTACCAATGGCTTTATAGTCCAGTGACGCTTTCGGCAATCCATCCTCTGTCATCCTTTGCAGATGATCCCACCATTTTCTTCTGTAATTTATGTCATTTATTTCGAGTTCTGCTCTGATATCTTCATTCCTTATTCCACCTTGCAATATATAATTTAAAGTATTTCGAAGAAACTGCATTTCAGCACTCTGAATCTTGCCGCTTTCCTTACTCTTCTGTCAGGGTCACCATACCTTAGCCGCAAGGCCACTGTTTTGGGGCGCAGGAGATTCGCCCTCACCCTTCTCTTTCTGATATAGGATTTGGTGGCTTTGTATCAGTTATTCTGGTACTAAACATTTCTTAGTATTTCCAGTGCTCACATATCGGCATCAGTGAGCACTCTAATATCCTAAGCCATCCAAAATTAAGAAATTAGAATTGATAAAGGAAGACACCCTAGCCCTCGATTACTGTAATAGCGTCGTGGTCTTAAAAGAACAAGAGTCAGTCAAGAGAGACTAGACAGAAAAGACTAAAGGAAAGGACAAGTTGAAGCAAAGGGAGAATCCAGCTTGGACACGTCGGGATTGCCAAACCCGTATCCACAAGATGTGGACCCCAGATGTGGCCATATTTCGTGTTAACCGTTTTCGTGTTAAACGATTTACACTGTTTGTACAATGTACAATTATGGACTGTTTTAACTATTGTACACAGTTGCTATCAGTTTCCTGTCTGCGTCTGGATCGAACTTTACACTTAAAGTAGAGAATTAAATGACTTTGACGTAAGACAACGTACCACTACGCTGTCCTCGCGGGTGCTAGATTCTCCAGGCCCCCTTTCCACCTTCCTTACCTCAGTATGAGAAAACACACGATAATAGAGTGTGTTTGATACGAATAATTTTAAAAAATATTTCCGCCCGTCCACGCAGATAGTCTCTCGTTGTTCTCGTTGTAGCTTCTCATAAAACGTGTTCTGTATTAATAAGGAAACGTCCCCCACAACCACCAGCTTCGGTTTACAGTTGTAGACGCGAGCCTTGAAGGAACATACCTAATTTACCCTCTTTGAAAATGGTCAGAGGACCTTGTAAAATCTAACGGGCCGGTTTATTGCACCCCCAATAAACGTCAAAATTGTGCTGCCGGTTGTAAAACTTTATATAAGTTAAAAGTAACCATGAAGTTTGCTTTCAGGTAAACGAACCAAATGTTGCTGTGGTCTTCACGCGCGCGCCTACCTGTTCGTCTGTTCAACATGTGTAGGCCTACTCGTCTGTATATGTTTAACTTATACTATAAATAAACTATTTTTTTTTAAATAAATTTGTTATAGCAACATAATAATTATTATAGTTATTAATATGACAGTTACATGACACTATACAAATAGGGAATAGGTCATATTATTATGCCACCAGCAGACTATTGAGAAGCAGACTAATTAGCTGCAAAACAAAAATAAAAATAAATAAGATAGTTAACAGACAAGTTTTTACTTACAGTGGTGAGACATGGACATTGACAAAAAAGGAACAAGAAACACAAAGAAGGTTTAAAACAAAAATCGTGAGACATGTTTATTTTGTTGAAATTATCTTTGACTTATACCTAAACTTTCGTCTTAGAAGAATTACCTTCAGGATCTGATAAGCTGACGTTTAGGTCATCATGTGTCGTGGCATAATGAACCGTCATGGCGTGTTCGGAACCATTGTTGTAGCATTTCCTAGAGCAGATTCTTTGATTTCCACGGCCAGAGTTTAATCTCCCCTTTGGTTCTGATTTTTTAGTATTAGGCCATGATACGTAGTTTTTTTTGCGTGTGAGCCACTGTGGCCTACGTTTGATTCAACTGGTTCTCCCTTCTTCCCCTCTCTCTTACTCCTCTCCTACATCTCCTTTGTTCTTGATCGATGTCTCTCCCTCCTTTGGTCAGTCCAGGTGGCACCTGTCCTCTTCTTGGGGGTTTCTTCAAAACCTTGGGCTTTTTAAATTTATTTTTGGGGGGGCAAGCATTCTTCAATGTCTTCTTGAGTAATCTGGAGTTCTTCTATGTCTTTTCCTGTTTCTTTGAACCACGTATTGGACACTTTGAGTTTTTTGAAATAGTTAAAAAGCTAAAAAGCTTGGCCCTCGCTTCCTCAAATGCCAACCTCACCTTCTCGCGGTGACCGCTGTTTCTACTAACGAGGCTCTGGCGACCGAGTGTCACCTGGTACAAGGTGACCCCCTCTACCAAGTGCCAACGGCCTCCTAGGAGGGCAGATGAGCGGGTAGAGTTTAGGGTACCCATCTCCCTTTGGGATGAGAAACTGTCCCTAAAGGCGGAATAGCCAGCGAATGGTCAACGGCATAGGACCTCCAGGACTAACAATCTTGGTTGTGTCTTGTACTAGATGAAACACTGCTAACCTACCAGCGAAACTTTGTTCAACGACACGTAGTTATTTTTTGTAACGGAATGGTACGCTCCCAGAAGCTGGGTGCAGTCATTGCAAATCATACTTTAATTGTGATTGCAGCAGGTCAGTGGCGTAACTCTTTTTTCTGAGCCCCCGCAGGAATCCCCCTACTACCCCTACTTAATTCATGCCACTGTTCCCTCTTGAATACTAACCGCCCCTTATATGTGTATGGCAGTTACTAAAATTATGTAACGTAAACAGAATACTTTCTCTTCAAGACTGTTTAAAATCGCTTCTTCTAAGACCAGGCCAGTTTCTTAGGTTCTTTCCAATAATCATAAAAAGCTTTCATGGACACACAAAACGAATGAGACAGGAAAGATTGCCAAGGAGGGTTATGAAATGGACCCCACCAGGAACAAGGAAAAGAGGAAGAGTTACCTGCCACCTGGATATAATAAATTAAGACTGTATTGAGGGAACGAGAAATTGAGGAAGATCTTTGGATGGACAAGCAGCAGTGAAAGCTAAAAATTCAATCACTTCTGTAATCTTTGGTTCCGGAAAATGTGTACAGCCGGAATAATAATAATAAAAAGCTTTCATTAATTTTTAAGTTGGTTCATCTTCTTGCTTCGTCTTGAGAAATTGAGGCACGTTTGATTCAGTTGATCGTTTCTGTTAACGTCTTGTGTAGTACCCGTTATTACAGAAAAAAATAGAGCAGATTCCAAATAATAATTTTAGCTTTTTTAGATAAAAACTGAGTGAGTTCATTTTGAATTATTGGACTCATATACTTCTCCCTGTTTTTCGGACCTGTGATAATATTTACTAAAAGTATGAATAACTGTCAAAACGTGTCGGATATTGGCCTGGAATCTCTTCTATTTGTGGCCTCTAAAAACTAAATTTGAAGCTGCGTGAATGCAAATATCTGGACGTCGCGCTTGACTCCAAACTTACCTGGCGACCTCACATCAAAAGAACCTCGAACCTTGTCCGTGCCCGAATCCGCTCTCTTAGGACTCTAAATAAATACAAACGCTGCTCTGGTGAATTACTAAGTCTGATCTACGACTGAACACCTCCAACAGAGCTCTGTATGCTTTAAACAGCTTATTCCCTCACCTGGACACCTTCCTAACTAAACTGAATTGGAAATATTCCAGAACGGCCTCACAACGCACTTCCCTCCAATCAATAGTCCCATCCATCAACAGAACTACCCGCAATATTAGTAGACCTTCCTTCTTAATAAATCGTCTCCTTACCATAGCCGATGGACCTCGCCCAGAATTCCTCGCCGACAGCGTCATAGAAATAGAAACATCTAGCAGCTTTTAAGTCTGAAACTACAAAAATTTCCCACCTATCAACCTTCTTGATCTTACTATAATTTAATTTCCCACCACCCATTACCCAGCTCTTTAATCCACTACTACTTTAACCTACCTTGACGCCACCCTGAAAACATAAATAAACAAACACTCATTATTGGCGCCTCCATCTGCCTCTTCCTTCACACACCTGGCTACCAACTACATAGACACACAATACTCCTGCATGCACTACTCTTCCTTCCACGTGCCTCCACCTTCTCAACGGCCGGTCTGCACTGGCGTACGACTCCATACAAATTCCTTATCATATCGCTGAAGGGGGCTTGCCCCAGATCATCCCGAGCCTGGTCCTAACAAGGACCAATCACCCCCCCCCCAAAATTTGAAGCTGCCAATGTCAGGTTGATATTGACACCGCGATCTAGTACTTTGGTCCATTTATTTGTTTCCTTTCGTACCTCAGAACCAATAACGATGATGGCCCGGCTGGTGGTCTTAATGCATTCTTAACTGGAATCACCGCTCTACTGAGCAGTTAACCAAATAGCGTGTACTCTCAAAGTACGTCATCAGGTACTGGTAAAATAACAGTAAAAAAGTAAATGTATTTGTTTCTGATGTTAAATACATTTGGGGACATTTAGTTTTCCTTAAGTTCAATGGCTTAGCCTGTAGCTTTTTTTAGAAAATTAAGGGAAATGTTTGCGAGGGCCCCCCTAGTCAGTAGGCCCCGCATTGTGACCCCTGTGGGCCCGGCTGTTATGTTTTTATTGTTAGTACATTAAATTCCCACAGTCCCTGTCTGCATCGCCCACGTGCCTACTGACCTCCTACGAACCGCTGCCTGGCACAAGCCAGGCAGCATGCACCGGCGACTTCCCAACGTATGTGCAGCTAGTATAGCGTCTGCCACAATTAGATCAGGCACAACAGAATCAGCTCGAGTCGCCTCGTAAGATTTGCAGTCAGGGGAAACTACGAGGTGTACAAGAGCCTCGTTGCGGGAGCTATCCGCATGCGGCTGCGCCTATCGTCCACGCCAGCTCCTTGCGGGAGCTGTCCGCATGCGGCTGCGCCTATCGTCCACGCCAGGTCCTTGTGGGAGCTATCCGCATGCGGCTGCGCCTATCGTCCACGCCAGCTCCTTGCGGGAGCTATCCGCATGCGGCTGCGCCTATCGTCCACGCCAGCTCCTTGCGGGAGCTGTCCGCATGCGGCTGCGCCTATCGTCCACGCCAGGTCCTTGTGGGAGCTATCCGCATGCGGCTGCGCCTATCGTCGACGCCAGCTCCTGCGGATGAACTGTGGAGCTGCGTCCTGAGCGTAGAGCAATCAACGAAATCCTCATATGCACGCTGTGTGGTGCAACGGGGATTTGCATCTTAACTCGTTGTGCTGCGAAAAATGACCTCACTGCACCTGGCGTTCGTAGGGATGCGTTCCGGACAACGCCATACACCAGGACCCAAAACTCCCTGCGCAACTGTTGTCCGTTTGTCTTCCCCACAGTTAAAAACTTCATAAACTTCACATGGCACTTTATCATGTGAATTTTTTCTTATGTGAAACGTTTCCTTAACAGGGTAGTATTCCCTTCTTGTTAATACCTGAAATGAAACAGCATTCTAGATTTGGATTGCAAAATTGGATGTTTGAAGGGAAAAACATATTTCTTTTCTCATACCAAATGTACACATTCTACGTGCCTGGTAAAGCAAAACGGAACAAAGGTACGAAAGGAAAGTAGCAAATTACGTTAAGAAAATAACAGAGTATGGATCCGGTAACGTTTATCATGAGTGAGCACCGAGACAATTGCAATAGAAAGACTACCTCTAGAAAGGGGACAATATGCAGGCCAAGTAATTGGCTAGAGGTATTTAATGCAACCTACTGGACAGACAAAGATTTATATGGACAATGGCTTATCTAGAATTTGGTCTTCGGTGGGGGAGGGGTTCTGCCGAGTCTGCTTCATGCTAAAAAAGAAACGAGTTACGCCTAATCAAGATTACTATCTTTAAAGCGGTTGGAAAACGTTTGATAACGTCCTGAAACCAATCTCTCACTAAAGTAAATGGTAATAACGCGATAAAAATACGAGTTACTGGCACTATGAATTGATATTCTTATATTCATATTTTAAACGAATACGCAAATGCTGTGTAACAAACCCGTTTGTATATTTAAAAAAGAGTTACTATTAGTACACACCAGTGGCGTATTTACGGGGGGGGCAAACGAGACGAAACCCCCCCCCCCCCGAGGGTCAAAATAAGTTGACGAATTATGTTAATCTTTTAATTTTTAGAATATTTTATTATTTTGTCACCTCTATGCACTAATATAGTAATAACTCTTTTAAATATAGGCTACAGACAAGTTTTTTACACAGCACTAAGGTATAGCCTACGTGTGAAATATGAAATATAGGAAATTCAGTCAATAAGTATCTTTGTCGATAAGTATCTTTGGTGAGTTTTTGAGTTGATAAGTATCTTTAGTGTTTCAATAAGGCGTATTTTTACTGTGTTTTCACAGTTTACTTTAATGGGTTTGCTTCCTGTATGTTATCAGACGTTGTTCTGGCACTTTAAAAATAGTAATGTTGATTAGTTTTTGTTAAGAGAAAGATCTCGAAAACTCTCCATCCATCTAGTAAACAAAGTTGTAAACAGGGTTATTGTATTGCTTGCATGGCGCGTGGGCGTGCCGTGAGGCTCTGATTGGGCCTCTTTGTAGTGTGGAAGTGTCTAGAGTTTTGTAGTGGGGAACATTTTTGTCATTGATGTATAGAGATTTCTGGATCTTTCTGGTTGTCTTAGAAAAGGTATATAAAGTGTCGATCTTTAGTGCAGTTCAGTTCAGTTAACAATTGTGTGTCAGACTAAGTGTATCAGTTTCTGTGTATTTGTATACTAAATAAATCAGCGACTGTATTTACATCAATTGTCGCTTTTATTTTATTAAACCTTCCATAGTTTTAACTTGCTTTTTTTTGTACGAAGCCGACTCGACCCAGGACTCCCCCCAGGGTCAAATTGTAGATACGCCGCTGGATACACAGTGGAAATATAATAAAACAACCTAAAAATTAAGTGAGTAACAATAATCGTCAACTTGTTTCGACCCTCGGGGAGGTCCGGTCTCGATCGACCCTCTCCGTAAATACGCTGCTGTATAATCTTAAGAGGCAAGTTATAGGATGAAGGTAGAGAGGGAGGGAAGTGCTTTTGAATGGTTTCTGTTAAAGTAGCTAGTAAATCGTTACAAAAAAAAAAAGTTAAACGTCTAATGAAGCAGTTTTCGCATGCGTTAACATGTATTTTCTTCACAGTGTGTTTTGTACAAGGTGGCTGTATGATTCGACGTGGTGCCGCGATCACGGGACATGCACGTGACAGCTGTGGTGCGGCTATAAGCGTTTGTCGGATAAAAATGTAATCGGTGTGTCCAAAACAAAGGGTTTATGTAAGTTTTTAGAACAGAACAGAACGGCAAGACTGAGAGAGCGACCGCAATGCAAGGCTACATAAGACTGTGCATTGTTGTGTGACACGGTAAGCCGGTACGTGATTATCCATCCTTAACCAGGTCACTGACTTGTGGCGAAAGTGGTGGTGACATTGCAGACGACGTAGTAGTAGTAGTAGTAGTAGTAGTAGTAGTAGTAGTAGTAGTAGTAGATCCTCAATATTACTCATTTTTTATTACTTTACGCGTATCTGTTCGTGTGTGTGTGTGTGTGTGTGTGTGTGTGTTCATGCGAGGAGACCGGTATCGTATGCCAGCTTAACCTACAGCGCAACGCGCGTGCGTGTAACATAGAAATGATATCGAGGAAGATTTTAAGAATGCAAGAAGCGGACGTAAGGCACAAGACTTCAGATCTCCCAGTAATCCCGTCTTATCTCTTTAGTCCTCGATCTTTCTCTTTCGTACTTCTCTTGTCTCTCGCCTTTCGTTTCAATCTTTCCTTTATTAGCTTCACTGCTATTGCAAGTAAATTTAATTTAAGACGTAATTTATAAAACAAAACCGTTCGTCATCATCTTCACAACACGGCATATGCAAAGTGCTGCCTGTTCCGCCTTCAAAGATACTCCAGCCATCTCTTCCTGGGTCTACCCACACTCCTGTGGCCTATAGGTTTGTACTTCCAGACTTGTTTGGCCAGTCGGCAAAGTGCTGCCTGTTCCGCCTTCAAAGATACTCCAGGCATCTACACACCTGTGGCCTATAGGTTTGTACTTCCAGACTTGTTTGGCCAGTCTGGAAGCTAGCATTCTTTCCAAGTGCTCTTACCACCTTGTTTGTAATCTTTTAATTTTTCATTCAAGTAAAAATCTTGTAATTCTTTTCTTACGGGCTCATTCTTTGTACAGTCAAGTTTAGAACACCTTTTAACTGCTCTTAAGAACACTGTTTCTGAGACCTGTATTTTACTGTCTTGTTTCTTGGTTGTTGTTCATAACTCACTCCCGTAGTAAGTAAATAATGGGCTTTACTGGTATTGTAAATAAATTTAATTGTATATATAACGGATTTCTACGGCCTAGGCCGCTTCTCCGTCCCTAGTTTCTGTTCTCTTCTAATATAGCACATGTCTTCTTCCAGGCCTCTAAGTTTCATAGCTTCATCTACACCCTCTCGCCAACTTCTTCGTGGCCTTCCTCTTTTCTTCCTCTCATACGGTATCCACTCTAAAAAAATAGAGTATCCATTCTCTTGGGCCACCTGGTTTCGTCCATTCTTTTTGTGTGTCCAAACCATACTAGTTGTTTTTTTTTCAATTTCTTCCACTATGTTCTTCGTCATGTTCATACTCTGTCTAATTGCTTCATTTCCGACTCTTTCCAGTTTCGATTTTCTACAACTGCGTCTTAGATAATCCATTTCGGCAGCTAAGAGTTTTTTCCGGTTTTCCTTGTCATATCCCATGTTTCGGCTCCATATGTGACTATATTTAGGAAGACGCTCTTATACAGTCTCTTTTTTGTATCCCTTGTGATTGATTTATCCCATAAAACAGAGTTCAACGATCCTATTACTTTTTTCCCTTTGTTTAATCGTTCTTTTATTTCATCGCTGCTATTTCCTTGTTTATTAACTGTAACTACCAAATATTTACACGTGCTAACTCCTATTATGGTGATATTTCCTAAATCGAGATTATCTTGAGCATCATTACCGACTATTATGTACTCAGACTTATTCATGTTTATCACGAGACCTGCGAGCTGGTATTCTTCTTGTAATTTCCTTATCATGTAACTAAGATCATCCGAATCCTCTGCAACGACAACTTGATCATTAGCGAAATATAAGCTAAACAGTTTATCCTCTCCCACTTGCAACCCCATTCCTCTAACTTTCGTTGACCATTTTCCAGGGCTTTGTCTAGATATACTTTAAATAGAGTTGGGGAAAGGCTACATCCCTGTCTTAGTCCTTTTGTGACTTTGAAGAGGTCTGCGTAGTTACTACCGTTTTTTACTCGGGTCGTGTTTTCCTCATACAGGTTCTTTATTGCTTGTATTAGCATGTTCGATACTTCTAAGGATTTCAAAGCCTTCCCTAACTGTGAGACTGGTACACTATCATAGGCTTTTTCCAAATCAATCATTGCTATATGAAGCTCTCTGTTTCTTTGCACTCTCTTTTCGCAAGCTATTTTGATAGTAAAAATGTTGTCAATAGTGGATCGTCCTGTTCTAAACCC
The DNA here is from genome assembly GCA_034769895.1 of Magicicada septendecula. Classification (NCBI taxonomy): domain Eukaryota; kingdom Metazoa; phylum Arthropoda; class Insecta; order Hemiptera; family Cicadidae; genus Magicicada; species Magicicada septendecula. The sequence continues at coordinate 35,106,203 of CM068370.1, read as the reverse complement.
TGCCTGTTCTTCTGGCTGCTTATCTTTAATCTCGTTTTCTAGGCGGCTTTTATTATTTTTGCATATACCCTTCCAAGTGTACATATCACTGATATTCCCCTATAGTCTGTAGGATCGTTTTTAGCTCCCTTTTTATGAATCGGTGTGATATATAAAATAGTTCATTCCATCGGTGGTTTTTCCCCATTCATACATCTTTCAAATAGTTTAGCTAGAATAACATGTAATTCCTCTGGCGTCCATTTCACTAATTCTGGGTAAATTCCCCCTATTCCTGGCGATTTTCCGTTTTTTAAAGTTTCTACTACATCTGTTATTTCAGAGACTTCTATAACAATATCGTCCTTTTCTATTGTCTCCTTTGGATTCTCTACTTCTATAAACTGTTTTCTGATTTCTACGAGTAAATCTTCGAAGTGCTGCTTCCACTGTTTGCTTGATATGCTACCTATATGTGTTTCATTTGTATTAGAGTTTCTCAAACTCCTAATAGTTCTCCATGCATCCGAGCTACTTGTACCTCCTATGTACCGTTCAATATATTCACATTTGTTGGTCCATATTTCGTTCTTTTTATTCGCCACTTGTTTTTTTGACTTCTCTATTTAATGTTCTGTATTCTTCTTGTAGGTGAATATTATTGCTATCTTGTAACCGTCTTAAGTGTAGTTCTTTTTTTGTGACAATTTGTTTTTCAATTTCTTTATCCCACCAATATGGCTTTTTTCCATTATCCAGTTTTCCTAAGGCTTCTTCAGCTGCTTCCTTTATACATCTTTTTATGAATTCATATTATTCCTTAATCGTCCGTTCTTCCCTATTTAGTTTTTGTTTAAGTCTTTTTTGATAAAGATATTTTATGCTATCGTCTTTTAACCTGTCAAAGTTGTATTTCTCGATTTGAGGGTTAAATTCGTTCATGACTTCCCTTTCTTGTTTCCCTATTTTCCATCGGTAGGGGATAAATATCTTTGACTCGACTAGGCAATGATCTGAGCCACAGTCTTCTCCTCTCTGTACCTTTACGTCTTTTACTATAATGTTTGATATTCGTTTTGTGATTACGTAGTCTATTATCGATTTCAAATTTCTTGTGTGTTGGTACCATGTGAATTTATGAATGTCTTTATGTATAAAGAAGGTATTGTTTATTTTAAAATCATATTGCTCACACATGTGGAATAGTCTTTCCCCATTGTCATTAACTGTTTCTTCGCCATGTTGACCCACTACTCTACTATTCTTTTCTTTCCCAACTCTAGCATTAAAGTCACCTATCATAATAATTCCATGAGTGTCCGGTACTTGTTCGATACTGTTTTCTACAATTTCTTCGAATTCCTCTTTTACTGTCACTGGAGCGTTGTCACTTGGTGCATTGTCAGTTGGTGTAAATTTAATTTAAGGCGTAATTTATTTTAAAAAATCATTTGGAAATATATTATTGAAAAAAAAAGTTAAGTGAAAAGTTTATTAGTTATCTCAGTTGTGATTTTCATTACTAAAAACAACAATGATTTATTTTGATTCACTTCAAGCGTTTTGGCTATTCTAATATAAGCCATTCTCAGTGGCTAAATGTGACAATACTAAAAAAAGCGACGAATTTTTCACGCCCGTATATTATTTTATTGATTTTGGCTATAAAATACGTGGTTTTTGTAACTGAATATAATTAATGCAACGGTCCGAACAGAGGCAGCGATAAGGACTCCGCAGGCCCCGCGTCGCGGGATGGCCCCAAACTTAGAGCAGGCCCATTCGTATAAAAGTAAAAGAGGAATTTTCTTACTAATACTATAACAACATAATTTGACAACTATACAAATTACCCATTGTTGTTTTAAGAAATTGATTATCACAGTTGATCTTTTCTTAACGTCTTTTTGTGATGGACTTAACACATATTTATTTGGGGCCCCAAGATGGTGAACTCTAATAGAAAATCTTTAGGCAACTTTTTCGTAGTGTTGATAGTTACTTCACACACATATTTAAAAGCGTTTTTTATGGTTTCGTGGCCAAAATTAAAGCAAATAATCATTTGAAGGATTGGGTCTTTTAATTATTTGTTTGTTGCAATGGTGTATCCATTAGTCAATGTATATTGATTAAAAAATTATAATAGTTGTTTTAAGAACTTTAATATATTTAATTGTAGTAAGAACTAAATTTTACCTGCTATAAGAAGTTGCTATATAGGCCAACCGGTCTCTGCAGCCAGTTTGCTGTGGTAAGAATAAAGAATGATGTCAGATTACTTAATGATACAACATAATGAAGATTTCCGGTTAGATACTGAAGCAAATTTGTTGAAGTATATTACATGCTTTTATTATAGGACTGCTCCCATGTCCCCATCAAAAAACCGAATAAGGGTCCCCTTTAGTCCTTCTCGGGGGGGAGGGGGGATCCCAAAGACCTTAGCGCCGCCAATGGCTGATAAATTACAGTTTGCTTTTATTAATCACAATTGATCACAAAGTGTGGGTACCTGATTTGTTGTGATTCTTAACAACTTTAGAAGTGATACTTTAAGCGTAAGAGAAAGCTAATTGGTGGGCACTGTTTAACACCTCAGACTACGAATGTCATTTACCGGTTATACTCTGAGTATAACCATTGTTTTTATGGTACACATTCCCAAACGATGTAGTGTAAAAATGATTAGCGTAATGCACATAGTGCACATAAGGACGAGAAGATAATAAATAAGCTCGTCCTGAGAAGCGCCAATCCAGAACATGCTTACAAAGGAACAAACAAAACCGATGCTACTGATTTGACAACTGTGAATGAAGTAACATTTTTCCCTTAAAAAGTAACAAACAATTGACGTGAAAGCTACTGTTCATAATCGTGTGTGTTTTGTCAGTGAATTTGTTCAATATTCCCTTAGTCAAATGATAACAAATCTGGAATAAATTGAAAAAAAAAAATTCACAAGACAAAATACATTTATGCGTCACAACGTATTTATACGATATGACATTTGTACTATATAAACTTAACGTTACACACACACACATGATCATATACGCACACGCACAATACGTGACGCAATCACACGCGAATGCGTTGATTTTTAAATTTGCGACGATTTTTGAATCTCCGTTCGTAGATTTCTTTATGTAAACTCCTCTCGCTTTTCCACAACAAGTCTGACAGGCAACGCAACGTGAAAACCCAATATTATATAATATCGTGATTATTTGTACAGTTCGCCACAGACTGCGGATTGGACTGCGGACACTTAGCTGCAACATTAACACACAATGAGTTGATATTACCGACGACTGTGAATGAACGTTTTAGTCTTCTGAGATAAAGATACAAATCTTTACCGAGAACATTTTTTTGTCATTCTTTAGGTGGCTGCTCTTGATTCGTAATTTTTCAAACCTCTCCCCCCTCCACACACACAACACACACATACACACACGCGCGCGCGCGCGCGTGAAGAATATCATGGCAGGAACTGTGATATTGATGTTAAGATACGTAAGTACCACACGATCTGCGGGACTGTCAACCCCATTTTTAGAAACAAGATACGAAACGTCAAGATACAAAATTAAAGTTCTACAAAGTTATGGCGGCCCCTGTACTGTTCTATGGGTGTGAATTATGGGCATTAACCAAAGAGCAAGACAGTAAAAGACAGGCCTCCCTGTACTGTTCTATGGGTGTGAATTATGGGCACCAACCAAAGAGCAAGACAGTAAAAGACAGGCCTCCCTGTACTGTTCTATGGGTGTGAATTATGGGCACCAACCAAAGAGCAAGACAGTAAAAGACAGGCCTCCCTGTACTGTTCCATGGGTGTGAATTATGGGCACCAACCAAAGAGCAAGACAGTAAAAGACAGGCCTCCCTGTACTGTTCTATGGGTGTGAATTATGGGCACCAACCAAAGAGCAAGACAGTAAAAGACAGGCCTCCCTGTACTGTTCCATGGGTGTGAATTATGGGCACCAACCAAAGAGCAAGACAGTAAAAGACAGGCCTCCCTGTACTGTTCTATGGGTGTGAATTATGGGCACCAACCAAAGAGCAAGACAGTAAAAGACAGGCCTCCCTGTACTGTTCTATGGGTGTGAATTATGGGCACCAACCAAAGAGCAAGACAGTAAAAGACAGGCCTCCCTGTACTGTTCTATGGGTGTGAATTATGGGCATTAACCAAAGAGCAAGACAGTAAAAGACAGGCCTCCCTGTACTGTTCTATGGGTGTGAATTATGGGCACCAACCAAAGAGCAAGACAGTAAAAGACAGGCCTCCCTGTACTGTTCTATGGGTGTGAATTATGGGCACCAACCAAAGAGCAAGACAGTAAAAGACAGGCCTCCCTGTACTGTTCTATGGGTGTGAATTATGGGCACCAACCAAAGAGCAAGACAGTAAAAGACAGGCCTCCCTGTACTGTTCTATGGGTGTGAATTATGGGCACCAACCAAAGAGCAAGACAGTAAAAGACAGGCCTCCCTGTACTGTTCTATGGGTGTGAATTATGGGCATTAACCAAAGAACAAGACAGTAAAAGACAGGCCTCCCTGTACTGTTCTATGGGTGTGAATTATGGGCACCAACCAAAGAGCAAGACAGTAAAAGACAGGCCTCCCTGTACTGTTCTATGGTGTGAATTATGGGCACCAACCAAAGAACAAGACAGTAAAAGACAGGCCTCCCTGTACTGTTCTATGGGTGTGAATTATGGGCACCAACCAAAGAGCAAGACAGTAAAAGACAGGCCTCCCTGTACTGTTCTATGGGTGTGAATTATGGGCACCAACCAAAGAGCAAGACAGTAAAAGACAGGCCTCCCTGTACTGTTCTATGGGTGTGAATTATGGGCATTAACCAAAGAACAAGACAGTAAAAGACAGGCCTCCCTGTACTGTTCTATGGGTGTGAATTATAGGCACCAACCAAATAGCAAGACAGTAAAAGACAGGCCTCCCTGTACTGTTCTATGGGTGTGAATTATGGGCACCAACCAAAGAACAAGACAGTAAAAGACAGGCCTCCCTGTACTGTTCTATGGGTGTGAATTATGGGCACCAACCAAAGAGCAAGACAGTAAAAGACAGGCCTCCCTGTACTGTTCTATGGGTGTGAATTATGGGCACCAACCAAAGAGCAAGACAGTAAAAGACAGGCCTCAGAAATGGCGTTTTTGAGAAGGATTAAAAGTGTTCTAAACTCGACCGTATAAACAATGAGGCCATAAGAGAAGAGTTACAAGTTTTTAAATTGAACTAAAAATAAAAGATTACAAACAACAGTGTAAACAACACTTAGAAAGAATGTCAGTTTGCAGACTGGCCAAACAAGTCTGGAAGTACTAACCTATATGACACAGGTGTCTGGGTAGAACCAGGAAGAGGTGGCTGGAGGATCTTTGAAGGCGGACGGCAGCACCTTGCCTATGCCGTGTAGTGAAGATGACGATGAAGTATCCATTTTGTAAACTGGGCCGTCGTTGGGATTTTTGGTCTGATGTTGACGATTTCTGGCATTGCATATTTGCACTGTTTGTTACTAGTTACTGTTAGTCACATGTTGTGTGTGGAGCGTTGCTTTATATGGTGCAGAGACATGGACACTGAGGAAAGAGGATGAGAAAAGATTAGAAGCATTTGAGATGTGGGTTTGGCGAACAAAGGAAAAAGTGAGGTGGGTTGATAAAGTAAGGAATGATGAAGTTTTAAGAAGAATAGGGGAAGAGAAAAGAATCCTGAACGTAATAGAAAATAGGAAAAGGAATTTGTTAGGTCATTGTTTAAGAAGAGACTGCTTGCTTACAACTGCCATGGAGAGTGTCATAGAAGGAGAAAAAAGAAGAAGGCGTAGAAGAATAAAGTTAATAGATAGCATTAAAAACAGAGGGTGTTACGAAGAAACGAAAAGACTGGCATGCGATAGGACAGCTTGGAGAGCTTTTACCATTTGAAGACCTGCCTTAGGGGAAAACACCAAATAATAAAAAGTACTACTTTAGCTAAATACAGCTAATAGATCTTCACCAGCATTAATTTTTACCACCTGACCTGTGCAACCTATTTTCGTTTTGTCTATTCTGCAGCCACTTTTTATCTACGTTTGCCATTTTAATTTTGAGAGTAAGTTTTCTCTTCCCTCCTTGAACTAAAGATATTTTTCCACGATCACTTCGTTTTCATACAACGTTACATTATCTACAAATCTCAGAACTTAAAGATATACAGTAATTCAATTTCTTCTTCGTATTGTTTAAATTAGCAGCCATCCTTACTTTTCTTTTATAGAATTGCTAAACTGCTATTTAATAGTCTAAAAATTATTAAAAGTCTAAATAATAAAAACAATTATAGCAGTTTAGCAATTCTATAAAAGAAAAATTCAATTTCTGTTTTTACATTCTATTCGCTTGAAAGGAGACTCCCAGTATTTCCTACTTCCCTATTTGTTTGCCTCTCGCCTGTCTGTTTCTATGTTTGTCTGTCTACCTGTCTTCTCACTCTCTCTCTCTCTCTCTCTCTCTCTTCGCCCACTCTTGTCTGTTTCTCTCTGTCTCTTCTGTCTTCTCACTCGTTTCTGGCAACATCACATTCATGGTGAATAGATACGTCCATAGTGCCTTATCTTACGTGTAGTTCAGTGTCTTACTGTACACTCCAGTAAACCACCCCACAATGTCGCGTAGAGATTTGTTTCAAAATCGGTTTTTAATTTCATTAGTAGACCTCCGATCAGTTATTGCCACATTAGACTATTAGAGACAACGAAATTTCATTGTTCGTCCTTGCAACACAACAGCGTGTGAGCAGCACGCGCGCGTGCTCTCAACTTTTGTTGTTTATCGTAAAATAATGGAATTTTACAGAGTGAACGAACATAATGACCATAACGATCGACGACAATAATTACAAACGTCCAAAAGAATATGTAATTTAATAATATTGATAAATAATATTAAATAATATGTAACATGTTATAATAAAGTATACAGAATTTATCGTTTATAAAAAATAAACAGTAAAATAATAATAACAAATTAAAAACCTTATTTTTGTTGTTGTTATTGTTCTTCTTCTTCTTATTTTTTTTCGTATGATCCACTATGGACTAGGTTTGGTTCATCTGGTTCCTCCCTTCTTCTCCTCTCTCTTCCTCCTCTCCCATATCTCCTTCATTCTTGATCGATGTCTCTCCCACCTTTCGTCTATCATCTTCTTGGTTTTTTCCTGAAAACCTTGGGGATTTTTTAATTTCTTTTTGAGTGCCAAGCATTCTTCAATGTTTTCTTGAGTAATCTGGAATTAATTATTATTGTTATTCTTGAATTGAAATGAACTGAATTGAAATAATTATTAAATATTATTATTGAGTAATAATAATACTAATAATAATAATAATTAATAGTAATAATACTAATAATAATACTTATTATTATTATTATTATTATTATTATTATTATTATTATTATTATTATAATACATCGTTAGCATTCATGAACATCATTGCACGAACTTGTAACAACAATCCGCATGAATAAGTTGCCGTATAGTGAACTGAAACACCTAGATTCCTAACAGCACCCCAAATTGAACACTCCAGGGGAACAAGGGGTAAGTCGATTTTGGTAAATCTTACAGGAGAGCAATTTTAAAGCTTGTAATTTTTAAGATAATTTTTGTAATCCAATGTAAAAACCTTTATGTTTTTTAATAGCACATACATGATGTTAATTCTTACAAACATGAGTAATAAGATTTTAAACTACTCCTTTACATAGAAGAAAACAATAAAAAAATTGTTGATAACGTCACTTTGTACAGTGGAACAGAGGTAAGTCTAAAATAAGCACTAACCCAACACCACAATTTAGCACTTTTTCACCCACGTACCGACAGTTTCACTTAAGAAAATTTGTTTCCTACTTTTTATGAAGCAGAGGCGACACTTGTGTTTAAGGCGCGCGCGCGCGCGCACACACACACACACACACACACAGAGTTGGTTGGCCCTGTTTCTCTCTGTTTGTCTCTATTATTATTATTATTATTATTATTATTATTATTATTATTTTATTATTTGCAGCCGTGGGGGTAAAGGAAGCATGAGGGGATCGACTATTACCCAGTTTTTGACTGGGCACGATATTTTCGAGTTTAGCTGAAGAAAGTTGGAAAGGCTGAGTTGCCAGAGTGCCTGTACTGCCCGGGAGCTGCGGACGATGCTAGCCATGCATCCTTCGTCTGTAATAGGTGGGAACTAGATAGAAAATCGTTGCAAGAAGATTTAAGCAGGAGATCTCCCCGGATAACATGGCTGATACGCTGCTTCGAGGGGAGGACACGTGGAACTCATTGACACGCTTCCCAAAAGAGATTCTTCGGTCGAAGAAGATAGATTTGGACAATATAATATAGAAGAATAACAAGTTTGATGTGAGCCCAAGGGCCGAAGAACAAGATGCCTAGCCCGAGTGATGTGTTAAAACAGTTCAAGGTTAATCTCCTAGAAGAGGAAATGGAGATTGGTGATTTTTTAGTGGGTCGGGTATAATACTCAGATTCACAGACCCCGGAAGTGTACACACTCCTGGACATTTGGACAGCAAATTTTTCCACCCGCTTTAGTAAAAAAAATTATTATTATTATTGCAAGTCAATATTAATTTTGTTCAGTTACTTTGAGGACCTCCTCTTTGAATTAAAATTCACGGCTTGAAGTATGCCAGTAAGCATAAGCTACTTAACGTTAGTCTGTTATGTTGCTGGTATGACAGGATTGTATCATATTAATTTTTCAATAAACGCATAGTTTTATCATTTTCTTCGCGTAATTTTCTTGGCTTGTTCAGAAGACAACTAGTCAGTTGTTCACTTAGTTAAAAGTACGGCCATAATATATATCATCCAACAAGACGACATAGCGATCGTTATTGATCGTCTTCACCGTTCGTTCCCAATATAACGGCCGATGACGCGGGGAATTAGTAACGATCATCAGTGGTGACAATCCGCCAGTGGTGACTGTATGCAGCTTCCTAGTGGTGGAAGCGTTGTAAGGTTTAATTCTCGGTCGAGGGACCGCTGGTTGGTCGTGTTCTTCTTCATTTCACTTTGGACCGTTTAGTTCCTCGTTGGTATGACGTTTCCACAAAAGCTTAATTTTCTTGGTCGAGTATTGTTATAACAATGGATCTTACCATTAATGTTCCGTTCTCGTACATCGAGACACTTAACCTGCCAGAAGTTCCAGGAATAACTCTCATCATCGTGATATAACAAGACATCTAAAAACGTAAGTCTGCGTGACTTACTTTTCACGCAGATTGAATTAAAATTCAGAGTTTCAAATTCGTAAGCCGAAATTGGAAACATTAGGCCTATTGATAGACCACCTTTAGTTACAGTATATCTGTATAACCATCCCGTAAGGTTCTGTCGTTAAACTAATGATGCATTCCCATTGCTACGTCACCCTTTGAAATCAGTAAGAGGTATATTATAAGTTGGCACGATGGAAGGAAAATGGGAAGCATACCTAATGTTTTTTTTTCCAGTAAGTCCACCAACATGTGAATTTTCGATCGAAACGAAATATATGTGCTGACACATTCTTGTAATGAAGAATACTGAAACACCTTGTGCCACATCACTTTTTGAGCCTTCACTTATTTAAACTCCTTTTCTAGGGAGACGGGGATGATAGTCATGCTATTTAGTTAACATTTGTGTATATTGCTTTCCCTGTCAGAGTGGAAGCATCTATCTTCTTTTGTCTGTTCTAGCCTACTTAAGAGATAACTGACATAACATTACACAAATTATCCTCTAAAGTTGACAGTGCTTTAAAAATCATAGTCTGTCAAAGATAGCTATCAATTATTTTTATTATTATTATTGCATTACCTTTCTCAACTCTTATATGTTTGTGATAAACACAACTGCACAAGAAAAGCTTTATAAATAAAACCAATAGCAATTTAAAATTTGCCTTCGAAAGATAATTAAAAGCTATCACTATCATTTGTCGATCTGCTCTTACCTATATGTGAGGTACAATGTATGTTTGATAATTATTTCTGTTACGGCGAGTGTCTTAAAATTTGTGTTTTATAATTCTTAGTTGAAATTTGGTTATAAATTGACAAGTTCGAATTCGAACGAGTTCTTAGTTTAACTCCAAGTCGTAATATTACGCCGGGTCGAAAGCGACACGTTTTAAGAAACCTGTGCTAAGGAAACCTCTTCCTCAGATAATCTTTACCCTTGTTTCTTCTTGTCTCATTTCATCGCTTCAACTTTCGCCACAACACGTAAGTATTGATTCACTATTGCTTTTATAGTAAAACGTAAAAGTCTGTGTTCATCTGGCACCGGTTGCTAGTAATAATCAGAAGATGAGGATTAGAAGAGGGTCATGTTTCCAACGACGGAGAGAGAGGATGACTTACGAAGAAGTTCTCTCAACTAAATCCGAATTATGTTTCAAAGCACAGAGAGAGAGGATGAAGTTACGAAGAAGGTCTCTAAACTAAATCCGAGTTATGTTTTCAACCACGGAGAGAGAGGATGAAGTTAAAAAGAAGGTCTCTAAACTAAATCCGAGTTACGTTTTCAACCACGGAGAAAGAGGATGAAGTTACGAAGAAGGTCTCTAAACTAAATCCGAGTTATGTTTTCAACCACGGAGAGAGAGTATGAAATTACGAAGAAGGTCTCTAAACTAAATCCAAAGATGGTTTGAAGGCTATAAGATACTAAAGGTCCCAGTACTATACTACTCTAGTAGACGCTAGTAATGTTTTAGGGTAGTAAAATGTCCTCACCGTTCACAGAAAATTAAGCAGAAGGATTTACACTTAAGAACAAATATAGTGAAATAACAAGTAAAATTTTATGATTTAACACTCGTCAAGATTTTATTTGCGTTTTGTGTTTGTTTTACACATTTACTTTGTTTTATTTCAACATACCCTTACCATTTAATACTTTTTTTTATTATTCCAAATTTAGGCTTTTCTTCTCCTTCTCCTTCTTCTTCTTAGCATTTTGACGTGGGCAATAAACTGGCTATTCCGCCTTCAAAGACCCTCCTGGATCTGTAGGAAGTTAGAAAATCGTAATTCTTATCTTACAGAGTTATCTTCGTTCTTTACCAGGTCGAGTTTAATGCGTAGTGTATCCTTTAACTACTCTTATGAATGTAGTTCCTGAGGCCTCTATCATACTTTCTCGTTTTTTTAATTGTTCATAATTCTGTCTCGTAGAACAGTGCAGAGTGTGTATCCCATAAGTTTGTAAAATTTTAATTTTGTTCCTCGGTGTATTTTTTTTTTTTTTAAATAGGCTAACTGTTCCACAAATCCTTATCATATTTCAATTCTCTAACTCACACCTGCAATGTTCCAGTGAAAGGCAGTCCAGGATCAGCTTCGTCGCCTTAAATTGGTACCGATGGCTACCGCCAGAAACATTTATCGACCTTCCGGGCTAGGTACGTTGTGTTCTGAGTCATCGGGGTCACCTCGTGTTAGACGTAGCTCTTCAGCACGCAGTTCGGATCGGCAGCAGGGTGTGCATATAGTGTGGAGGCGGAGGAGCCTACAGTAGGCCAACGGCTGCACACATGGGCTAAGTTAGTTAGTCTACTACAATCGGGCAGAGAGAGTTCGTCAGCTGAGGTGAAAGCAGCTCCCCAGGGGAAGAGCAGCCCGAAATCACAGTTACAGGTCATCCAGGTTGGGGGGTTTTACAGCAGGCCAGTAATCTGCTTAAATAAAAATATATGTACTTACAGAAATCATACGAGTCTCGGAAATCGGATGGGTTCCGGAACAGTTCTAAGGCTTAATCCTTGGAGTGGTGGTGATGATGATGATGATGAATATTATTTTCTATGACTCTTGACTATTAACCTTTTTGATCATCCATATAGAAGCTAATTGCGTAGAAAACATATTAAAGGAAGAAAAGTTTTACTTATTAAAAAAAAAATTATTTAATAGTTAAATAAATTTAGTTATACCTGTGGAACAATAAGACAACTATTGAAGAATAAAACGCAGAGAGAGACACAGCTAAAGTTCTGTAAGGTCGTGAGTGTGCCGACTTTTGTGAACATGGGCTCTCCTGCAAAAAGATATTTCAAAAATGCAGGTCTCGGAAATGGAAGCAGTTAAGGGATGCAGTTTGAGAGATCGTCTACGAAACGACAACATAAGGAAAGACCTGAAGTTACAGTCGGTTCTGGTTAGAATAAAGGAACACAGGCAGAATTGGAAGTCCCATGTGGAACGCATTGTAGACATGTGTATTCCTAAACAAGCGTCTAATATAGGCCAGTGGGAACGGGAGATCGTGGAGGAGCCTGGAAAAATGGTCAGAGACAGTGTGAAGTCGAAACAGGCTATAGCCCAAGTCATGTAGTGAAGAAGAAGAAGAAGAAGAAGAAGAAGAAGAAGAAGAAGAAGAAGAAGAAGAAGAAGAAGAAGAAGAAGAAGAAGAAGAAGAAGAAGAGAGTTTTACTTCATTTTATATTATTAACACCCAAATATTTTATTTTTTTAAAGTACAGAGATGAAAGAGCGACACAGATAAAGACATAATTAGAAACGAACAAATTAAAGTTAACTCAGGAAAGCAGTCAACATTAGAGTAGGTCCCAACAGAAGCTCCCCTTCTGGGAGTCTCTACCCAATGGTTTGGGATCATTTATCACAGCAGCAGATGAAGTGTAATGCGGGAGGCCATGATAAAAACAAAGATTAAGAGAGGAAGACCAATGGAAACGGGCACGGAAAGATTCTGCAGAGTGAGGCGAAACCACTGAGGCAAAGGTACTAGCGAAAATAAGTAGCAAGAGGTTAAGCTTGTGGGTAGCAGATAATCCGGACTCACTAAGACATTAAGTACATAATATCAATAATTGTTAATCGACTTGTCTGTTTATTAATAATAGTAAGTGAAGTAAAATCGATTGATTGTGTCAGGACAATTTTACGGATTAACATAATGTAATATGGTGTAATTTCTACAGACTAAACTTACCTGACTTACTTAATTAATACGTCTTTATCTAGGATTAGGGATAAGTTGAGATAAAAAAGAAAACTGTATTTCTGAAATTCCAATCTCACTTTGTTATAAAGGAATTCGATGAAATGACAAATAAACAAACAGTGGCGTATCTAGAATTTGGCTTTGGATGGGGGGGGGGAATCCGAGGTCGGGTTGGCTTCATACAAAAAAAAAGCAAGATAACACTAATCAATATTACTATCTTCAAATTGGCTGAAAAACGCACGATAACATCCTGAAATCAGTCCCATTAAAGTAAACGGTAATAACACAATAAAAATAGATACTTATTGACTGAACTGATTTTTCTATATTCATATTTCAAACGTATACGCTAATGCTGTGTAGCAAACCTGTTTGTATATCTGAAAAAGAGTTACTACTATATTAGCGTACACAGCTGAAAAAATGAAAACAAAACAGCCTAAAAATTCAGATCTTAAAAAGATTCAACTTTGAGGAAGGGTTGTCAGGTCCCGTTCGTCCTCCACGTAAATACGGCCCATGTAAACAAATAGTTTACTTTTCCGGATACAAATGGCGACGTTAAGTTTATATCAATTAAATTTTCACTGTCTTATCTGGGCGAAGAGTCTACGTAGTCCTTGATAAGGGTGATGACATAAAACCGGTCAGAATTATGATACGCTAACTGTAGAAGTACACAAAGTTTATTAGTTATTACAAATATACTCGGCCCGTTCATTTTACTCCATGTTCCGTAAGGGAATGGAAGTACGGTAATCGTGAAAAAAATCTTGTTCGAGATAAAGGCTGATTCTGATTGTACTACTCTCAAAACATGAAGAAAAGTCATTTTCCGAAATGTGTCTGTCTGTGTGTAGAATTTTTTCTATGGCGAACGGTAACTGCCCCAAATTCAAACAGAATCAAATAACTTTTTGCGTATGTGCCCGAGTTATAGAGGACTTAAGGCCTATTGATTTTCGTGAAGATCGGTTAAGGGGAAGGGGTAGTTTATCTGCAACGTTTTACGTTTTAACACAAGAGTAAAGTACTTAATTTTGATAAATAAAGTATCCTGAAAAGAAGGTCGTAATAATCCACTGTAGAAAGGCAGATGAAATATCTATAAATGGAAAGGGTAGCTGAGGAGGGAGGGAATAATTTTTTGTATTGATGTCATATATTTAGTAGACTGAAAACTTAAAAATGTCAATAAAATATTAACAAAGTGATATGTTCCATGTAAACAAAATATCGTAACCACGGATACGTAAACAAAATAATTTTTCCTTTTCAGAAATTCACAGATTACAAACGCTGGGCTTCCTTTCGGGTTGTTTAAATAAAAGATAATTTAATCAAATTAATTCTTTATTTATAAAATATTAACAACTAGATACAAATAGTATTTTGTTTATCTTTCTCAGCGTTTTTACCGAAAGCATGTTGATATATTTAGTTTCGTTCTGAGAATACATAATAGAAAATAATTTTATAATTAATGAGAACATGGAAGTCATGTATGGTTCTCCATACCGACTTTTCCTGTGTTTGGTAAAATTTTAACGCAGAAACTTGTGTCAAATAACATACTGTATTTACACAAATTCCTTAACGTTTGATTACATGACTACAGACATAATTGAATTAATTAACGAGTTTAAAAAACAGTTATGCACCCGTCGTCTTGGGTGTGTGTGTGTGTCTGTACTACACAGCAAGACAAACGTTTAACGCCACCGAATGAGAGTAGACAGGAAAACCTGTCGGGAACACAATAAAAGAAAAAAAATCATATCTTATATTTTCATTCGCTTCGTTCTTTTTCTCGGCCGAACAACAGGAATGAATAATAAATAATAACAACAATAACAGCTGAGAGTTGTAGGCGAGCGAGCTTCAAGATGCTCTTTACCGTAGACTACAGTGTCCGTTAGCTTGGGCCGGTTTGTTTCTCTTGTGCACGCTGGTGGGGGGAGACGGTGCAATGTAGGTTAGTGTACCGTGGCCCCCCCTCCAGAAGAGGGCATTGGTCGAACCAACACAGTTTGGTCTCAACCACTACCAAAGTTGCTTCGTGTCTCTACTACACTGTCATTTTACAATATACAGTTTCTTTTTTGTCTATAGTGCATATATCAGTTTTATTGGGAACATGCAGTAACTCTTTTATTTTCGTCAAGACCGTACAGAAAATGAATTTACTAAATATATCACACATAACCTGGATATTTTGACAAGTGTTGTGCTGAAACTCAATATATATATCAGTGTATTTTTATCAGTGATCGCGTCTGGATTTAAATTGAGTTTTAATTTGTATCTGTTTATTTTAAACATAAGACCGCCACACAGTATAAGCGAATGTGTTGATGTGTTATTATAGTTGTTTTTTGTGAGACTCGTAGAAACTTATCAGTGCCTTTTATGGATTACCGTCAAACCGAAGAGACGCCTCCTCCTTCGTCGCACTGCGGTTTCGTCGACAGACCTTTGCGAGAAAGAAGAAGACACCGTACCACCCGGGATACATGAAAAGATTAATTTTTCTTTTGCCCCAATCAAAACTTGGTTTTCTGTGAGTGAGACAACATTTTCCTTTGATATTCTCTATTTTTTTTGTTTTTTTATAAATATTGTTTATTTGTATTTTGTTGTTGCAATTTCAACGACCACTACTACTACTATATAATATATTCATACACCACTTTATTTATTACTTTTGTCACACCAATACGAAAAAACAACCAAAAACAAAAATTATGTTATCCACTTGCAGTTACCGCCTCAAAAATAAAATCACCCAAAATGACACCGACCGAATTAACTGATACGATAATAAGAACTCTGTATAACTTATTAAGAGTCGAGATAGATTATTATGATGCTAAAAGGGCCTTTAGTGACGTCAGCATTAGCCAGTCTGAAGAAATTGAATTTAGCTTCAGAATTCAACGCAGGTAAATAACTGTTTTGCTAATAGTGCACACACAAAACACCGTTATATTTAATTTTAAATTTAAATATACTATACTGTACTTCCAGCAGTCAACAGGTTCTGGTAGATTTAACCTCTCTCGCAATCTTAGCAAAAGCGATATAATATCCATATACCGATCGAACGCGGACTTCTCTTTTTTTGCATCTTAAATCTGTCATTACACTTGTGTTTAATACGTTGTATAGTCTAATTTCCATGCTCTGATTAATCGACAGTTAGAAGAACTGCAATCGAGAAATAATACTTTTTTTTTCTTACTGCTCCGCGTTAGAATGGCAGAGCGTGGCGTTTTCCTGTGGAGGTCTACAGTTATTTGCGTTCAGTTGCTAACGTAATATTTGTATATAGTCATGATAAGAAACTCCTTCTTGTGCCATTGCGCACGGCTGGTGCAATAGCTAGAATCGCATATTATTGTACGTTCACAAATATATGATTAATATTTTTTAACTTAAACGCTGTAATATCATTGTATTTTGTATTAAGATTTATGAGTTTCGTTCAGTACAGTACTGATGAAACGTATTGTCGAAAATTATCCGACTTTTTACATTACACGTTCAAAACATCGGCACTAAGCGCGATCGATAGTACCCGAGGTCCGAGAGTTTTAATACTATAAAACGACTTACCGCTTCGGTTTTTTTTTTTTAATTTCTCGCAACAGTACCTAATTTACTGTTAAAATTTTACTCACTTGTCAGTATAAAAACAGATTAACAGATTTTGATAATATAAACTGCAGTACCTTGGACGTTTTCAGTTACCAGTGTACCATAATAAGTAGAAATTCATAAGGTCTTTATATATGTCGTATTGTCGTTCAAAAATGTCTGAAGTCATTTGCTAATTCAGCACAAGGGATTGATGTAAATATCACAGTAAACAAATGATAGTTACATAGCTCATAGTACATAGCTCATAGTTATTTTACATAGTTACATAGTGCGTAGGGGAAGGCCCTACTGTCGATAAGCGTTTTCCAGTATTACCTTATCTTCAGATCGGTTTAATAGCACCGGATGCCTCTTTCATTCTTCATTTATTTCACATTATTTTCTATCGTAATCTCTTTTGGGTTCTGAAAATTTTTTGCAGTATTTGAGAGCAAGTCAAACCATGTTTATGTTGCGTTTACAAGTTAATACACGATTCCCTCGATGGCTGGTGCAACGAAATATGAGTATTCGTATTATCTTTAAAGCAGTAAAACAGTTATCTTCTTTCCAAGAATTTAGTTGTATGAAACGTTAATACTTTTAATTTATTACCAGTGTAAATGGTTGATGTGTAGCATAGAGAATGCACGAGGATGTGTGCGTGTGTGTGTGTGTGTGAGAAAGAGAGAGAGTGAGAAGGAGGGTGAATTGTAAAATCACGATGAATTATACTTTACGGTATATATATAAAGGCCTGCGTACGATTCTTATTAAATCTGTGAGAGAATACAAATATTCTGTTAGAGCGGAGAAGGGGTAAATAGAGAAAATATAATAAAGGCAAGAGAATGCAGTATATACACATTTAAATTTTATATAATACAGCCCACCCGACAGTATTTGTTACAACCGAGTTATCGTCGAGCGATGAACACAGTTCTCAGCAGAACATACTCAGAATTGATTAAAATTGCGATAATGCCTAAACTTACTTCATAATTAATATAGTTAAACTTATTCACAGCAAAAAAGTCGATACGACATTATTAAAGAAAATATATCTTTTAAATCCGTATCGTATAAAATTGACCCGTTATTACGTGTAGGCGTAGTTAATATGGTGTTTGCAGCTGGGTCCTTTGTAGCTGGGTCCGCTATGTAGCTATACAGCTATGTTGCTGTGTAGATATACGGTTGTGACATGTAGCTTCAACTAATCTCGTAGTCGATGTAGGCCTACTACTTACTTATCGATATACGAGTATACATCGTTATGTAGCTTCAACTAATCTCTACTGCTTACGTATCGATATAGGCCTATACATGATCAAATTAATCGACAAGCCATCTTCTGCGGCGGATACCAAGTTTTGTCGGATTTGATGACCTCCGGTCCGTGCAAAGAGAAAATTCTCGATTAAGAACAAGAGTGGTGCCAAATGTGTTGTACTTAATATCAAACATGTTGCTTATTCAATTAATGAGGCTTCCTCAGTCGCTAGATTAAGGCACTCCGGGAGTCTATGGTAAAGCGTGCGACGTTTTCGTTGGTAAAAATATAATTATTATTATTATCATCATCATGATCTTCACAACACGGCATAGGCAAGGTGCTGCCTGGTCGGCCTCAAAAATCCTCCAGTCATCTCTTCGTGGGTTTACCCACACACCTGTGTCCATATAGGTTTTTATTTACAGACTTGTTTGTCCAGCCAGGAATCTGACATTCTTTCTAAGAGTTCTCTCCGCCGTCGTTTGTAATCTTGTAATTTTTCATTCAAGTTGAAAACTTGAAAATCTTCTCTTATTGCCTCATTTCTGATACGGTCAAGCTTAGAACACCTTTTAACTCCTCTTAAGAACGCCATTTCCGAGGCATGTATTTTACTGTCTTGTTTTTGGTTGTTGTCCGCAATTCACACCCATAGGACAGTACAGGGACTGCTATAACTTTGTAGAACTTTAATTTTCTATCTCGACGTATCTTGTTTCTAAAAATACTGTTGATTGTTCCACAGATCGTCTGGAATTTACCTTACTTAACGCCAACATCATAACTTCTATCATAACCAATATCATAGAAACAATAAAACAGACAATAGATTATAGATAGAATCAAAAAATAATAATAAATGGTTAGTGAAACTCGAAATAGTGTACCAAATACAATAACAATTATAATGAAAAACAAGAAAAATGTATGTGTATGAAGGTTAATGAGCATGCTTTCAGCCCTTGATGTTAAACTCATCAGCTAAGCTGCTAATTATTAAATAGGTCATTAGCTTTGCTTTTAATCGAATTCCACAAGTAAATTTGTTACTCGCTTGAGTCGTTCCACAGTTGACTCAACTTGTGTTGTTGTTGACGTCGCCAGCACAAGAAGCGAGCAACTTTTGCCCCTTCGACGACGACAACAATAACGCACAGACCGGACCCGAAGTACAACGCAGTAAACAGACTTGCACAATACGCCTGCACGCAAGCTTCGCGCCCGTTTATATTATTTATTTATTCACAATCGACCGGGCGGCGTTCGCAGTCGATAAACCCGTTCGCGAAATCGTTGTATCACGGCAATTATCGGTAGGTACTACAATTATAACCACACTGGGGCAGTACCCTACATGTTTCCTATACGGGCCAACACGTGGGCGAGCGGATTGTGAACAGTACCGTACTAGTAATAATAATTTGATTTATTTCCTGATAAATGATACAAAATTGATTTTTTTACGGTGGATACTCCTAGCAACTAGCTTCCTGCATTTATGACATAATAAACACTGGGTTAGACGTTTGGGTTACAAACCAGATAGGATAATTCTCCCCGTTTAAAAAGAGGAAAGCCTGTTTATTTGATCTACGTTATGAAAATGCAAACGTTGTTTCCTGTCATACTGACTACTGAACACGAAATCCAGTACGGGTCATATTTACATGAAAATAATTTTACTTGGTAATTGGTCTCTAGAAAATATATTCTGCGTCTTTATACCCCATACGGTGGATATTCCTAGCAACTCGCTTCGTGCCATTCGTGCTATTGGGTTAGACTTTTAGAGTTTTGTGATACAAACCAGACACGATAATTTTCCTGTTTAAGCAAGGAAACCCTGCTTATTCAATTTACGTTATTAAAAAAAGGGACATTGTTTTCTGTCGTAACGATTAAACATGAAATAGGGCATATAGTACGCTTCGTAATTACATGAAAATAATTTTATTCGGTAACTAGTCTCTAGAAAATATAATCTACATCTTCATCCCTTATACGGTTGATATTCCTAGCAACTCGATTCGTGCCATTCGTGGCATAATAGACGTTGGGTTAGTCTTTTAGAGTTTTATGTTACAAACCGGATACGATAATTTTCCTCTACAAACAAGGAAAGCCTGTTTATTCAATCTACGTTATGAAAAAATGAACATTGTTTTCTGTCATAACGATTGAACATGAAATAGGGTATATAGTACGTTCCGTAATTACGTGAAAATAACTTTATTCTTACCTAGGCTCTAGAAAATATTTTACGTCTTCATCCCCATCGTAGCAATGAAAAGTGGATAGACTATTAGTAGGTAGCCTATATGATTACTTGAAAAAACTGATTACAACTTTATAAAGGGATTGGCTATTAGTAGATATATATGATTACTTGACTACTGATTATTTGACTTGATTATAATCCTATAGTAAAATACAGTGGTTGATTTCTAAAAATTATAGGTGCCGGAACGCATCAATTCAAAAGTTGTACAGACATAAATATACTTATATTTTATATTAGTTCGAGATCTTGTTCACTAAACAGTACGTTTTCAATCGATTTTTTCAGTCCCTCATAACATTTTTCAGTATCTACGGGATTATTGTTTTTCCTACCTTCCTTTTTTTTTGAAGCGGAACTCCAAAAAAAGTTAAGTTTTGTACTGCTTTCAGGGTCATAGAATAATGAGGGCCTGGTATTGATTTTCTGTTTTCAAATAAAGAAGCTGTAATTTTCAGTTTTTCGTTGGCAAAACCCAGACCGACATTGCGATTCTGCAAAAAAAAAGTGAACGATAGTAGATAAGATTAGTGTAGATACTGTATTTGATTTTGACAAATGTTTAGTTTCCTAGTAGGGCTGATTGATGAGGGACACAATTTAAAAAGCTTATATTTTATATTAGTTCGAGATCTTGTTCACTAAACAGTACGTTTTCAATCGATTTTTTCAGTCCCTCATAACATTTTTCAGTATCTACGGGATTATTGTTTTTCCTACCTTCCTTTTTTTTTGAAGCGGAACTCCAAAAAAAGTTAAGTTTTGTACTGCTTTCAGGGTCATAGAATAATGAGGGCCTGGTATTGATTTTCTGTTTTCAAATAAAGAAGCTGTAATTTTCAGTTTTTCGTTGGCAAAACCCAGACCGACATTGCGATTCTGCAAAAAAAAAGTGAACGATAGTAGATAAGATTAGTGTAGATACTGTATTTGATTTTGACAAATGTTTAGTTTCCTAGTAGGGCTGATTGATGAGGGACACAATTTAAAAAGTAGTAGTAAATTTTTGTAATAATTAGGTTTTCATTTTCATATAATATGTTTTCGGTACTTTATTTTTGGATCCAAGTGGTTCCAGCGCGTTCCCCCTGAAATCAAGCCCTGGTAAAATTTAATACTAATTACTACAGTAAAAGTCTATATAAAAGAGTCCAACCCAACGTCTATTATCCCACGAATGGCACGAAGCAAGTTGCTAGGAATCTCCACCTTATGGGGGATGAAGGCATAGAATATATTTTATAGAAACTACTTACCAAGTAAAATTATTTTCATGTAAAGACGGCATGCGCTGTTTTTACTGTAATAAATAATAAAATTAAATAAACGCAGAAGAAGCAATTGAACGAGACGTTTTTCGGGCAAAAGTGTTACAAATGGGAGGAGTCCAGCGTAGGAGAGAGAAAAACACAGGTTCAAAGTGGAATGAAGACAGGAAGAAGAGATACAGTGAAACGGTGAAAGAATATTGGAGAAAAGAAAAGAATAAAGAATTGAAATTGGCATGTGATCCTTAGATGGTCGATAAAACAAAAATTAAATAATACTCACTTCCGGATGTCACATCACTGTTGAAAAATGAAGAACAGTATTCCCCGAGTCGTGCAGAATTTTTTCGGAGCAATAATATCTGATTTTAAATTCAAGCAACATCATAAATTCATAATTTCTATCATAGCCAATGTCGTAGAAATAATAAAATTGATAATAGATTATAGATAGAATAAAATAAAATAATAACAATAATAATAAATGGTTGGTGAAACTCAAAGTAGTGTACCAAATACAATAACAGTGTAATGGAAAACAAGAAAATTTATGTATATGAAGCTTAACGATCATGCTTTCAATCGTTGATTTTAAATTCGTTAGGTAAGCTGCTAATTATGAAATAAGTCTTCAAATAGTTCGCGGACAAGTTATTAATCATAAAGAGACTTACGTACAATTAAAAGTCAGTACTTTAGGTATTCAGCAGTTCTTGTGTTAGGCCTATTTGGAAAAACAAACAGTAATGGAACGTGAATACGGTTTTGTACATTTTAAAATATTTTTTAACATGATAATGTTTTTAGGCTGGGGGAAATTCCACAAAAATGTAACGTCATCGAAAAATGTAACGCTTCCACAGTTTCGATTCCCCACAGTCTAGAAATCTTCGGTCTCTGTCGTTCTAAAATAATAATGTTTGTTATGTAGTAAATATATTTGTTATATAGTAAATATTTGTTATATACACATTATACGTTTCGAAAGCCTAAAAACATTATCATGCTTCAATGTTCCGGTTTCGTCGAAATTTCTTTAAATTTTTTTTCTAGATTATCTTCGATATCTAGGAATTTTTTTAACAACTCCATATCGGTTGTGCAACACACGTGTGGCTGTACACAACATCGCACGACTTCGTCCGAATAGGAAGAGTCGAGAAGCTTGTTAGATAATCATAGTCGAGATATTACAGCTAAACCTAATAAAAAAATCCTCGAGTATATTTTTAACAAAGCCAATATTAAAATTTTAAAGTACATAAATTCAACGTGAACGTACTTGGCGAGCTTTCAAAGATGTCACTGTTTTTACTCAACAGTTTGCTAGAATTCTAAATCATAAATTATCTATTTTACTACACTTTTGGGTCGCTAGAGCTGAAAAAAAAACTATTACAAGTTACCATTAGGCGTGGAGTTACTCTTTGTATCCAAGTATGCAACTAATCCAGGAATGTGATTCGGAGGTTTAATCGGTGGATTTAATAAAACTGTAACTAAAGAATTTGGAGTAGAAAATTTAACAGAGCCAGTCTGGAAACTTAGCAGAGCCAGAATATTAAAAGTCAAAATATCAACAGAACCAGTCTATTAGTTTTTCAAAGAGAAAAGAAAAAAATATTTTGTATTAGTGAATGTAGCCTAAACGTAGGTCTTTACTGCCGATAAGCGTTTTCGAGTGTTATTTTATCGAAGGATTAGTGGTAAAACTACCCAAATCACAGTTTTTTATGATGCTTCAGGATGTCTTAAAAACGATGTACTTTCCTTTTTATTTTTTAAGAGCTATGTAATCAATAAAAATAAACCTTTATCAATAATAAAAATTAACCTTGAAAATCAGTTTTATGATTTACGCCCATCATTGCACTTGAATACCTTTAATTTCAGTTTTCCGTGAATTCATATGAACGGACTTGGGTAGATTTACCAATAACCTCAGATTAGTTTAACGACATCGGATGTCTTTATCGCTAGCAATTAGAACCGGTGGCACATGCTGTTAAAACTGTTAAAAACTGATTTGAAGTTATTAAAAATTTATTATTTTATAGTAGTATATATAGTAGTAAGAATCGCGATGATCATGGCGCCCCAGTCGAGTTTCCGGACCAACTTAGAATTTATTGTTCTTTCACAAAACGTAGGTCAATGTGTTATACTTATATTTGTTCACAAATCTCTACTAACGAAAATCTCACGTTTTTCTCGAGTGAAATCTTAAGTCTAGCGAAGAAAGACGTAAACGTCCTTTGGCACAGTTTTTCCCTCCAAACCTACAACTGTTTAAGTACGTAAAAGAAATTCTAAATACTGCTTTGTTTGGTCATAGGCTTACATATTTTAACTCCTTATGTATACGCTGATATGTGTGTGTGTGTGTGTGTGTGTGTGTGTGTGTGTGTGTTGTAAAAACCAAAAACATACTATAAACATGAAGCGTTGAAGGTGTACGTAAAAACTATGTATGTAGTAGTTGAAAGCCTATGGTTAGATGCAGTTGCACAAATCAGTCCTTTAAAAGGCCATTATTCTTAGACTTTCGAAATATCGGTGGTTAACATGTGACCTGTACATAATAAAGCTTTCAAAGAAAATTCCAGACCTCGATCTTCGACTGAAAATAATATTCACAGAAAAAATTATACATATATTATCTGTATACACTAAGTTGGCGTCTGGGATTACCCGGGCCAGCCCCAGGTAATAACATCCTTCTCACTTAGACACATAATAAAATAAAACCACTACACGTAGTTTAGATTTGAGTTGTTAGTGCCAATTAACACAGCTTAAGTCGTCAACCGTGTGTGTGTGTGTGTGTGTGTGTGTGTGTGTGTGTGTGTGTGTGTGTGTGTGTTGCGTGCGTGCGTGATGGATGGACAGGCGACTTGTGCGAGCCAGCACCGAAATGTACATAAATAGAACGACTTGCAGTGTTAGGACAATGCTCCGAGATTTCAGAGCGAATACCTAAGCAGGTAAAGTCTCGTACGTACATTCAATTAGGCGGTGCAGTTGTGGCCTCGGCAAAGCAAATAAGCAGCGTCGTTCGTTTAACTGTTACCAGACAGTGGGAATGAACTAACTAACTGTTCGTACGTAAAGAAATTAGACTCGAATCGTTCTAATGGTACGGTTGCAATCGTCACTAGGTTTTTACATAGTTATGTAGCGACAAATTTCCGGTCTCAAGTGCGAGCGCGTTCTTCTTTTTGCGTGAGCGCTTATGGTCAGGATAAATAAAACAACTTCTAAGTCGGTTAAAAATATTACAACTCAACTATAAACTTTTCAAACAGAATTACCACTGCTGCACACTACTATAGAATAATTATTCCGATTAGCACTTTCAAGCTTCACAGCTCATCGTCAGATTGGAAACGGGCAGTATATAAACTTTCCGAATTGGGCAGTAAGTCGAAGATAACAGAACACCATACAGTGTAAAAAAAAACACGTGTAGATACGAAAAATAAAACAAATTTGAAACTTAAAATTAAAAAAAAATCTACCAGAAACAAATGACTGCTGAAAGTCCATCTCATTTATTGTTATAAACAAATTGAATAATTAATTTTTTATCTGTAATATTTTAATAAGCGGGTCAGCTTCAGCCACTTCCAAAACTGTCAGTTCTAGTGTTTTGTGTCAGGAGAACGCTGTTTGGTGTGATTTGGATTACCGCTCTTCCGTGAAACTATCATTCCCCCCCACCTCACTACTACACATTTTGTGCTATTTCCGCTAAACGTTACATTTCTTTTGTAATATACGTTCTTCATTATCAGTTCTTACCCCCCTTTCTTAATGTTACTGTTTTCTTCATTCTCGATGTGATTAATTTTTTCACGTAAATATTAACTTCCCCATTCACATAACACATGCACACCATATACAAATTCAAGTAGAAAATACAATTTAAAATATTTTTTTAAATAAATAAATTATTACTTTCCACAGACAATTATTGTACAGATAATTTTTGTTAGAATAGCTAATATTATGTGTAGACTATAGATTAAGGCTATAGTAGTTAGTAAGGCATGCCATTAACATTGTTTAATGTACTAACGCTTTTCAGGAAAAATTATAATTTAAGTTATGTACCTATTATAACTTAATATTAGGTTACCTATTACGCGTCGCGTCTTGCAGCAGTTTTTTCGACTTATAAGAGGGACTTATAAAATCCTTCAGACTCTGTAAGATCTTTGTCTTTTCACTTATCTTAGCACGCCGAAATATCACGTCAGGTTCCCAAGAAATGGCAGGGAAAACACCAGTTTACCGTCCACTAGTGATGTTCTCGAGCACCAACATCGTGATGCTCCCTTAAGCATCGTAAGCAGCATCATAAGTGATGTTCCCTTAAGAAGAGTAACAAGCTTAGCCACTAGTCGTATAAAAATGTAATCGTATAACTTACATGTTCGTACTAGACAACGCTGGAAATATTCGCGTAGACCTCGTGGAAATGGTGTTTGTGCAAAGGCCACACGCAACATGTGTAGTGTACGATTGTAAGCCTGAGAGGATCGTGGTAATGGTGTTTGTGCAAAGGGCACACGCAGCATGGGTAATGCACGATTGTAAGCCTGAGAGGATCGTGGTAATGGTGTTTGTGCAAAGGGCACTCGCAGCATGGGTAGTGTACGATTG
The DNA here is from genome assembly GCA_034769895.1 of Magicicada septendecula. NCBI lineage: Eukaryota > Metazoa > Arthropoda > Insecta > Hemiptera > Cicadidae > Magicicada > Magicicada septendecula. The sequence continues at coordinate 35,080,018 of CM068370.1, read as the reverse complement.
TAAGCCTGAGAGGATCGTGATAATGGTGTCGATACGTTCAACAGCCCTATGGTCCCTCAGCCGTCAGCCCTAAGGTCTAAAAACACTCCGTCGGCCACAACAGAAGCAAGCGGTAAAGAACCCAAAGTCACTTATAAAAGTAGGCTTTTATTTATGTATGTGTTGGGGGGGGGGGTAAACTGTTTATAATTAGAGAACGTGAAGTTGTTTGTATGTCAAAGCGTCGTGTAGAATACAGACAGGATTCTCTTATGTTTTTGAAGTATTCTTCCGGTACGAACCGCGTCAAAATGGTCTTGTATGACAACGTTTCACTCATCTTACAATACGTATCCTCAGGTTTATGTGACTCGTTGTATCTATCACATAGACCTGAGGATAATCACTGTAATATGAGTGAAACGTTGTCATACAAGACATTTTTGACGCGGTCCATACCGGAAGAAGACTTCAAAAACATAATGGACAACGGCCGCGGAAGTTTACACGAGAATATAGACAGGATTCTAGCTAGGACGTAGCCCTACATATAGTGTATACGTGCGTTCGAATCTCCACAAATGTTGCACACAAGCGTGCGGGTAATAGTCGCAGATTCATACAATTGACGTTCGCGCGTTTACTCATCCTACGCACGGATTCTGCGCGCAAATATCTTTTGAAATCGCGCTCTGATACGATAAACATTATCGTCAGCCGATAGACCATTTGAGAGACTTTAATGACCGGTGTGTAGGAAAGCGCTCTCATTCATGCTCGCCTTCTAATCGGGCGTTCCTCGATAAAACCGTCGTAAAACGTTCTGGCGACGTGTCAATACGTTACGTCGAACGTTTAGCGTTAGTCCGATTCCTACGGACAGTGACGTATGGGTTTTGTGTGTTATGTCGGGCGGGGGAGGGGGTATGTCGCTCGCGTGGTCCGCTTTGTGCGCTGCTTTGAACTGGGAAATTTTATTCTGTTCTCTGATTTAATGACAGGTGACTACTAATAATGGCTATTAAACGCATAATACAATAATTTTTCACGAAAATAAATAGTTGTTTTATATATTATCTATTTTAACTGATGTTATGGTTATTTCTATGAAAATTATTGTATTTATATTACAGTCATACAAATTTTATGTGGTATGGACAACATTGTATTTATATTACAGTCATACAAATTTTATTTGGTATGGACAACAATTTTTCATTTCTCAATGTTCAGGCTTTTTAATAGTTGATTTTTACGAACGCGTTTCGCGCTGTAGCGCACTTGTTGTGTAATACATCCCAATTATTACTGCATATAGGCCTATCCGTTATTAAATCCTTATACATATTTTGCTGGATCACATATTCTAGTCAATTACTTTCAGAGAAATATTGAACTTTTTCTAGATTTTATAAGTTTTTAGAAGAAGATATAGGCGTAAGCGTTTAAATGATTTTATTTTTTTAACAGTATAGCCTATGCGTGAAGAGTTAAAAATCGGTAAATTTTGTGCAGATTGTTTTAAATTAAAGTTTAATCGTTTTTATTTGCAACTATCTATTCTGTATTGCCAAAAAATATTACTTTACTCTGTCTGAGGCTTCAATGTGTTTATGACTTCAATGTTTATAACTTCGGCTTGCCATTTAAATTTGCCTTTCTTCTGATTGGCTAGTGGTGTCAGACAACGCCGTCGTGCGGACTCCAAAACTTTATAAATATGGGTGTCCTGCTCACAGCCACTATCATCAGTAGCTGCGAATCGTTCCCGCGATTCGACCAATCACAGCCGCCATCCTCTCCCTTCGCTTAAAAAAAAGGAGGTCCTGTCCATAAAAGAAAGCACCAAGACCCGCTTACCAAGTATTAGGCCTATACACCAGCAACAGGCAGTCATCGGAGCACCATCCGGACGCTGAAACCATTGGGGTGCAATCTGTGCCCTCTGCTTCTGGCTTCTGGCACAGGCTTAACCACACTTCAGTGGTCACTGACTACGAAACTTTGGTCAGTGGTTTGCAGTAGCCTGCACTGAAGATGGTCGTCGAAGGCACGGTCGAAATGTTTGTACCAGACAACCATAGACCACGGCTTTACAGCCTGGCAAGCAGAAGTTCTCATAACATTAGTTTACTCTGCCAGAAGTTTAGGAAAACGACCTCTCCATAGGGGGGTCTGCGAGACGAATCGGCTATTAAATAGGTAGTCCTCAATATTATGCTTGCTTAACCAGGAAGACGTCGGTGAAAGTTAATTGTAAAACTTTGACAAAAACGTAGGCTATACCAGTAATTCCGGCGCCTACATTTACTACTATACCAGCTGTAGGACGAGGTAAAAATGCTAACGATTCGTTTACTTTATGTGTAGCCTACTCGGAAAGGTCTTGACCGTAAATTGTGAAACGCAGTTTGCAGCGTACGCTTATAGGAACTTAATTCAATCTGCAGTTTTGATGATACGAAGTGTAGCCTGTTTCACTGCAGACATTTTTACTTTCACATTTTTCCTTTAATACATTAAAATGGAAGCCGATTCGTACCGTTTGGCAATTAATGACCAAACACAAGCATCATCATCATGACAGCTACACAATGTTTACAAAGTTGTAGCCTTTCGATCTCTTGTGACTCATGTAGTGATTACTCATCTCATCCGACAAACCAAACGTACACGCACAATCTTGTTAACTTATAAATAATAAAGGAAATATTGTGCGTGCGTTTATTCATGCGTGTTTTACTAACCTAACGAATACGTATCATTATTTTTCATCCTGCTTGCATAAACAACAAAATCATGTTTCTTTAAATAGGTAAATTTTTGCTTGATCACGGAATAGGAAGAGGTCCGTATGAGGGCAAGGAATTGGAAACAAACAGACGCGTTATCAATCGAGCGCAATCGAACGGCGTTTTATTATCCGGCGATAGACTGAACGGTGTGCTCACGTGGTTGTGTTGGCGAGTGGTGGTGGGGAGGACGAGGCAAAACAGCAAGATTTTGATTCGATCTCGCAGCAACGGGACGTCATGATGTGAAGAATAAGAAGAATTGTGTGTTGTTTAGCTGTATACTCGTACGTAAATAGCAAACGACCTTGGCCAGTATTAAGGAGACAAACAGGTAAACACCGACCTGGGGCTCAGATCGTTGTCTTCATAGTACGTACGTGATTCACTTGTGTAGTAAGCCAAACAAGAAACAAGAAAACTATTGTTCGTTTCCGTTAGTATTTAGCCAAACCATACATGACTTCCATGTTCTAAAACTTATATTTAAAATCATTTACTTGAATTCGGCTCGATAATTATTTATACAACAAAAATCCCCCACCTTGAAAATCGAGTTTTATGTTTGACAAATTAAAATGAAATATTCCCATAGAAACTACTTCTTTGGTGCCGATAACGTAGTACACATAAAAAATTATCCCCTCTCCTTTAACTACCCTTTTCATTTATAGATATTTCATCTACCTTTCTACAGTGGATTATTATGACCTTCTTTTCAGTATACTTTATTTATCAAAATTAAGTAGGCCTACTTTATTCTTGTTAAAACGTAAAACGTTGCAGGTATACTACCCCTTCCCCTTAACCGACCTTCACCAAAATCAACAGGCCTTGGGTCCTCTACAACTCAGGCATATATGCAAAAAACTATTTGATTCTGTTTGAATTTGCGGCAGTTATCGTTCGGCATAGAAAAAATTCTACACACAGACACATACACATACACTTTTCAGAAAATGACTTTTCTTCATGTTTTGAGGGTAGTACAATCTCGAACACGACTTTTTTCGCATTTCCATACTTCCATTTCCTTACGGAACATGGAAGTAAAAAATCATTTGTATGTAAGCCTACTGCAGAAGAGTCGCAGACAGTGTTAACTTCATAAGATTTATAATCGAGTAGTAGCCGCTTTGATGTCTTCAAAGCTTTGTCTAAATTTCGACTAACAAAGGATCTTCATGTTACCTTCGGGTGTCTTATCACGTCACTATCGTACTCAGAGTTACAATTCTACATATTACAATTTATTATCTCTACAATAATATTATATTTTATCAAATTGTAATTAAATCATCAATAAACCTCTGAAGATACTGATACTGTCAGTAACGTACGTCAGGACAATTGGAAAATAATATAAACGACTTGCGGAAGTGATTATAATTCGATAACATATAGTAGGCCTATTATTCAAGAATACTGCAAGAAACGCCTAGATTTACTTACCTCTACAATCTACATTAAATTATATTTTATATTCATAAGTGCTCATATTTTTCTTGTTATATATTTTATATTATTATTAATAATGAAACTTTTCATAAGAAAATATTTTTATTTATTTTTTTTTGTAAATTACAGCGTTTCAATAGCATTCAGCTATCACGATCAACATATAAATTAAATTAACTGATGATGATAGCTTAATGCTTTTGAAACATTGTAATTTACAAAATAATACAAATGTTTTCTTGTAACAAGTTTTATTATTAATAATAATACAAAATTACATTTTAAATAACTGTTTGTCGCCTACGTAATTTCATAAAAATAGGTTTCGCTCCGATTATATAAAACATATAAACACAAAGGCACGCGTAGAATTGTCTGCAATTTTTTAATTAGTAAATGATCATCTTATATTCTTATGTTTTTTAACAACACACTTGATTTACAAGAATTTTAGTTTAAGCAGAAATTTCATAAAATATGTAGGCTTAACGAATATCTTTTTAGTTTTACCTTAAGGTATCTTATACTTTTCGTGTTTGCGATTAGAATATAATACGACTTACATTACTGTGAATGTTATCAGTGTTTACATAATCCTAGCAACGTATTATAGTATTGGTCTGTAAGCTCTATGAACTGCAACGAATGATTTGAATAAATTATCAGTAAAATCGGTTGCTTTCGTGGCTCAACTACCGATGGAAATGGGAAATGGTCGGTACAAAAATGGTGTTGAAGTCTATATAATGAGACAGGTAAACTGGAGAAAAACGTTAAAAAAAAAATATGACGAAACTGGCTTGTTTAACTTGTGGTGTAACGAGGGAGACCACCTAGAGAGGACTTGGGTTTTCTAGTCTCCTTTGGAAATTATAGTGATCTTCTTTCCATATATTGTAGAACCTCCCCTTTCTCTACACACCCTGTCGAGATAAACCCAGTCGGTTTTGATCTGGGAGACTATCGACAAATTAAGAGACTCTCACGTGGTTTTAGTAGACAGTCCTTTATTCTTATGTAAGATTTATTTATTCTCGAGAAGTAACACTGCCATTCAAACTGTAGAACATTTTATAAATCAGTGTCTTCTTCTGATAGTTCGTATCCGTTTCGGATGTCGGATATCATACAGACTATTTTAACTTTCTGTACTGCTGCACGGAATAAGTCAGTTGTATTTATGCCAAACCAGGTCCTTAAATTTCTCAGCCATGAAATTCTCGGTCGCCCAACTCCTCTCTTTCCATGAACTTTTCCCTGTAGTATGGACTGCAAAAAGTAAAATCTCTGTTCATTTCTCATGAGATGTCCCAGATACTGAATTTTTCTTATCTTCACTGTGTTAATAACTTCACTTCCTTTCTTCATCTTTCTAAGAACTTCAACATTAGTTATATGTGCTGTCCATGAAATGCTCAGTATTCTACGATAAAACCACATCTGTAAAGTTTATTTATTTCAAAAACTCAGAAATTATTTATGTCGATGAACTAAATACTCATTTTCCCGTCAAAAACCTGTTAAAATCATTAATTTACTTGCCAAATGTTTGGAACAAATTTAATACCACGAACCGCATAGTTGTAGTTTAAAATGTACTGGACTTTATTTGCATAAAAGTTTCAAAATGATAATCAAAGAGAAATTAAAATTTTAGACAACAAGAAGAGTAACCATTTGTGTGTTTAACGCGTACATGCGAGAGAAGCGAGCGCGTAGAAGGCTCGTATATGTATAGCCTATCATATATTTACACAAGGACTTCTGCCCAGGTGTTACAGATGTGCAATGCACTCTCACCCGACTTGAGACCTTGCACTTGTTCGTTTTCTGAGGTCCTCTTGAACACGAGGCTTTGTGCTTTTACCGCAGAAGAAGATATAAACAAAAGTAACACTATTTAGTACGTGTGTTTGAATAATTTAATCGACACTGTTCATACTGATTCTAAAATACTGTAAGCTAATAGTAAGACGCTCTTTTTGAATACCGGCATTTTTGTTGCGAGTTTAATATTTGTTGCTACATAAACTGATGATATGATCTGGTGTATTAGAATGATTGTTATACAAAAAAAATCTAACCCAATAGAGGAGGAGACAGTCATTCCGAGTAACACGATTTTAGGATAATCCATTTTAGTCATTTTTGGTTATTAAAAAATGGAAGGAAATGCAAAGTACTTAGTGAAAACCATTACTATTAAAATAGTGTACTTCTACACTATTAAAATACAGAAGAGTTTTATTAAGATACAGATGTAATTTTTACGAGGGAGAGGGAGACTGTACAAAACTAATGTTCGCCGCAAGAAGGTGTGTGAGACTCGCACCCACCAAAACCACAAACCCTCCTGCTGTCCACGGCATGGATCCACCTCGGGACCCAGCTGTCGCAATGCTTCAAGGCGGTGCCATTTGTTCTTTGTCCTGCGGACGTTCTTATGTTTTAAACCTTCGTCTGGTCCATGTTGCCTGTTTTCTGCTATTCCTTCAGCTGCCTTAGCATTATTCTTCCTTCTTCTGGCTTAGTACCTTCTCTATGTAGGCTGCTACCTGTTCCCAGTGGTGTTCGCTCTGCAGCGTTAATTCATTGGAGACTAAGAAGGCAAAATACATAGTCTCTACCTCATGACAGGGGTGAATTGGCGGACACCATGCCAACTGTTTCCTATACTGACGATATCTGCGATGGTGAGACCGAAACGTCTGTCGACACAAACCACAGACAACGGCCTAACACCCCGGCAAATAATAGTGTTTCCTACTATGTGGAGCCCCCCCCCCCCGGCCGTGAAAGCCTTAGCAACTATAAATATGTGGTGTTTCATACGAGTATAGGAAATAATTCCTTCGCATATGACAAGAAAACTTTCCCTAGGTTTTCGCGTGTTGAGAATTATTAATCTTTGAAATTTATGTACTTAAGGCGTTAAGAGTTCATTTAGTCGGCACAAAAAAATAATAATTTGTCATTTGAAAACAAACAACCAAAGTATACTGTCATTCGGTGAACTATTTCTGCCTTTAATTACTTGGAATATTAAGGTTAGCAGCGGCAGCGTTATGCAAACGTGCCACGAGCGCAAGCACGCGCGCGCGTGTTCGCGGCAAATACGTAACTGACACCGTTTTCTTAATTTGCATTCTGTTCTAGATAAAAACTATTTCCTCCGCCGTTCGTGTTCATATATTTCCTATCCTAGAATCAGTCCGCGTTTATCTTAACTCAGTCCGGTTGAGCTGATAACGACGACCTCGGATTTTCGGAAACGCATGAGTAACAGCTGGAATGCTGATTATATTATCCATATGTCACTATAATGTCTTCATCCTTAACCTCTTTTTCTTTTTCTTTTTTTTTATTAATATTTCCTTGTCTTCTTGGAATCGATGTTACAGGTTCGATTACGATCGTAAATTGTGTGGCGTCAACAGACGTACTCGCGCGAGCACACACTGGTCGGGGCAAACGTCTCCACCTTATTAGCTAGATTTTTTTGGCTCGTCGGTATGCGCGCGTATGTGTGTGTGGGGGGGGGGGATGAAGCCCGCTTTCAAAACGTGTGTAAGCTGTGTTAACAAAGAAACTTTATACACTTTGTTAGAATTATTATTAGCCGGGCCGTGGTCTACTGTTGTTCAAGACAGACGTTTTGGTGTCACCATCGGAGGCCATCTTCAGTGCCAGAAACGATTTAAACAATTGGCACGGTGTCCGCCAATTCACTCCAGTACAGAAGGGTAGCAATTTTGAATACCTGGGCTACACTGTGTCATATAATGCATCTTATAACTTATCCCTAAGTTACTCTCGACAATAGGGAGACAGTGAAACGACTTAGGATGAAGGACTCTTTCGAAATGACGTAAAACGAAGAAGACGGTGAAAAACTGAATGAAGATCGTGTGTGACAACTGCGATAAAACAGAAATTACTGAGTGACGTTCAACGGACGAAGAAGTAAGAAATTAACTTACATGTGTCATGCTTCGAGCATTATGCTGTATGCATAGACAGCGATAATGGCCCGTTGTCTGGTGAAGTATTTGTTCCAGATCAAGCACAAATGTATCATCAGATAACGGGCCGATATTTCTGTCTATAAACATATTGGATAATGCTCAAAACACGTGTCATATAAGCAGTGCCGGATTTAAGATTTTTGAGGCCCTAGGCAAAGTTTTCTGAGCGCCCCCCCCCCCCCCAGCTGTGGCTTTGAAGTAATATATGTACTGCAAATGTAATTTGACGTCAGATTAATACTATCAAATTTAAAACCAGTAGGCTACTATAAAAAAGCGTGCTTTCATTTGGCAAACTGTTTCAAAATATTAAGAACCATGCAAAAGAATTGAGTAAATTAATTTACTTTTTAAGTGAAGTAACTTAACTAAGCTTATTCAGAAATTTAAAATAATTTTTTTTTCTATTGTCTAGGTATAACACATTAATTTTTTCTTATAATTTTTATAAAATTAAAAAAATAGGTCTAGATTTTTTTTTCTGACTAAAGATACAACAAGCTAATGGTAAACTAATATTCAGTGACTTAATGGAATTAATGTCGGGGAAAGCATACACAAAAAATGTTGCGGGGATATTTATAAATTTTAAAAAGAAAAATATAGAAAATTGTTTTTAAATAACGTAGGCTAAGTTTTTGTATTTTAGGAAGAGACATAAACATATTTTTTCAGTTATAAGTGGTATGATATGTACAAAAAATCATACTTAAATAAATCAAAGTGCCTCCTACTGTTATAAAAATACTTCTGTTAAAAAATATATATATCTGTAACTTGCGGCCCCCTCTGAGCCCGCGGCCTAGTCGGCCTAGTGGTAAATCCGGCACTGCATGTAAGCCAGTATACATTGAGCAAACATTTGGTTTTACATGCCTGCGGAAGGATCTCTTCCTTTGTGCCGCGTGGATACAGTCCAGTGTACACTATATATAGAGTCACTGGTGTTTGAGTTTGTTTAACCCGATTGAACGCGATCCGTTAGGTGGTCCACCGTACCGTTTCTCCAACACAATGACACCCACAGCAGACGCGTTGAATTAATTCGGTCGTACCGACGAAATTCTTGTACGCTCTTCTGCTGCCTCCGTTCATCAAGGCCACTTTTGACAGAGTGCATTGGTCTCTCGTCGCCTGCGTACCTTTCCTTAGTCACAGCCGCCGTTCGTCTAGAAGTACTTGTATTTCCACTAAACCGAATACAGTCAGCGGTCTGTAAAATGTAGCCATACTTTCCGGGCACATTTAGTGTATTACGCTGCCGATGTGTAAATAAACTGGCAGATAGGCATGCCAATTAATGTAGGACCTTTCAGAATGGAATGGAAGAGGCTTTCAGAATATAATGAAGCAAATCATATATCAAGGAGGAGGAGGAGAACAGTAACAACAACAACACAACGAAGAAGAAGACGATAAGAAAACCAGGCAAATATGTGTTGTCTAACCGTGTATGTTTCAATAATTCAAACCACAATCTTCAGCTTTGTAATCTCCTTTCATTTTGGACAATCGACAAATCTGTGCACAAAACATCATAGGAATAACCATCATCGTCACCATCATCATCATCACAACACGGCGAAGCCAAGCTGTTCCCTGTTCCAGCTCCAACAATCCTACGGCCATCTCTTCCTAGGCCTGCCCACACGCCTGTGTCCTATGACTTTGTATTTCCAGACCTGTTTGGCCAGTCTGAAATCTGACATTCTTTCTGCGTGTTCTTTGTGAATTTTAATTTTTCGTTCAAGTTAAAAACTTGACATTCTTGTCTATGGCTTCATTCCTTATACTGTCAAGTTTAGAACACCTTTCAATTCCTCTTAAGAACGCCATTTCCGAGGCCTGTATTTTATTGTCTTGTTTCTTGGTTGTTGTTCATAATTCACACCCATAAGACAGTACAGGGACTGCCATAACTTTGTAAAACTTTAATTTTGTATTTTACGTGCATTGTTTTAAAAAATACGGGATTGTTCCACAGATCGTCTAGAAGTTAGCCTACGTAACTTAACATCAATATCATAATTCCTATCATAGCCAACATTATTTCCCAAACAACTAGAGTGGTTTCACCTGTTCTAGAATTCGATCACTAATCATTATTTTTGTTCTTCTTGCCTTGTTGCCTATAAGGAGCTTCATATGAATAAAACTACAACATAGTGTAATTCTAAGAATCTAGGTGTCAGAATGAATACCGAGTTTGATTTAGAATCCATCTCAGAGCGGATAGAGACATACTTCACATCCCCCCCCCCCAAATGGGGGTAACGCGTAGCGCTCGTGACATTGCCTTACTTTGTGTTCAGTTTTGTTAAAACAATTTAACCGGACTGAATTGACCCTGAGACCTGTCAAAGGTGTACAATGTTTTAACTAACTCATGCGTCTACAATATCTTTGAAACAACGGAACGGGACAACGAGAAACGGTGCTGTTGTGTAAACATCTAAGGCAGGCGTTCTCAAACGGTGGGATTCGTCTCTCAAAGGGATGGGAATGATACTTCGAAAAGGGGGCGCAAAAAATTGTTGCGAGTTAAACGATTATTAACTCAATGTAAAACTACTTCCAGAGAGATAATAATTTTTATTGATTATAGGAAAGAAGTGGGTTTAAAAATGCAGTTTTTCTGTTAGTCTTATAACAATTAAGGTTAACTAAAACAATTATTTTGAATCTAGTAGGCATGCTACAGATAGTTAACTAAGGATCATAAACTTAACCTTATATGGCTTAATTTCTTGTAGAACGGTAAAATATTCTTGGGTGTTAAATGGATTAACTCAATCTAAAACTAGCTACAGACAGAAAAAGTATTACGAGTATTATATAGACAAGTACAAAGCCACTTTATGGTGCTGAATATGCCTACTACATTCTGCGCATGTGGCGATTGTTATACAAGTACGAAACGAAGCAAAACAGCGTGGTTCAGAATATCTCTATGCCAAAGAGACGAAGCTGTTTTTAATAAATGAAAAAAAGGATACTGGTGTTACATTTATTCTCATGTGTTATACAGATATATAATACAGATTAGAATAACAAATTATATATTATACTAGTTAGCAACTTGGTAAATTTTGAAAAAGCGAATTATATTGTGTTATAACCTACAGGGTGGCTGATAGGCCATATAGTACTTTTTGTTAATGTGATTTTGGAGATGATTTCACTGCACATCTCACGTAAATTTGTTTGACATTCTTTGTTGTGCTATTACGTGCGCTCTAAATTTCATTGGCTGAGTTTCGCAACTGATTTATCTAACGAAAATGGAACCAATAATTTAATATTAAGTCTATGTCAATTTGTTTACTCCTAGTGAAAACTTAAATTAGTATTCCCAAAGTGAGATAGGCCTGTAAATTCTCTTGTTTCTTATTTTCTTTTAAACAGTAAGAGTTTAATAAAGTCACAGTGTAAAGTAACACTGTTAATACTTTTAGTTTCAATTTATTTCTTTCAGCAAATTATATAATACAGGTGTATAATAGGTATATAATAACAGGTATTTGTACATGTTATTTTTTTGGAACGGTTTCGTTTGTACCTGTTATTTTCAAATACTAGTTTAGCACACCTCTAGCTATAGACAACCGATTGACAAGCAAACGCGTGCGAACCCATATACCACCTAACCTTGTGTCGTTCCCGTTATTAAAGCGTAACCGTTTACTGAGTACGCGATCGCGCGCGGGCGTGCGTGCTTGTTGCCGTTTTCATGCCTACGTACGCGTCGCCGCTCGTCATCCTGTCGCGTATCCTACGCTCATCTTCCAAACAACACGTAAAATTACGAACAACGTCCCACTACGACTGGGGTACAACCTTGACCCAAACGGTTACAACGATAACATCTTTTACAAATTATAATAATGTATTCCGTTAGCGGCACGTATCAAATGTTTACGTGATAAACCAACAGAAGCGGCGCGCGGGTATTGGGGTCACAGATAACTCGGCGGAGCGCGAAGATTTGTGCTCCAAACGTGGGATCTCTTCAGATTTAAAGATCACGCGCTCTCCCACTTTCGTGTCACCGTTTCTGGGGACTATGTTACGCTGTTGTGTGATAACTATCAGGGTCGTGCGAATGGGCCTGTTGCCACAAATGGTGGGGAGGGGGGCAGGATGACAAACCCAACGCTTTATTGAAAACGTTGGCTTACTTACTGAAGTCCTTAAATTCCTAGGTGGAACACACGCAGGGCCTCGACGAAATTTCTCCAGCGTGTTCTGTCCGTTCTCAGGGCCTTCACCTCCTTCCATGTCTTATTGACACCAGCCAGCTCTCTTTCCATAGTCCTCTGTCAGGTGTTCCTCGGTCCTCCACGTCTGCGGCTACCTTGCGGATTCCAATTCAGTGCCTGTCTAGCGATATTTTCTTGTGGTCTTCTCAGGGTGTGACCGAACCACCTCCATTGTCTTCTCTTTATCTGTAGTTGGATGGTACTCTGACTTGTGGCCTCCCATAGATTTCTGTTATTCGTTACTCGGAAAAAATTTGTTATGGAAGTTACAATGAGTGACGACGACACTACATAGATTTAAACTATTTATTTTGAGTGTTTAAAATCGTAAATAAACCAGGAAACAGTTTAAAATCGTAAATAAGTCAGCAGAGACTTTACAATTTATGTTTATTTTCAGTTGAACATGTGGGTAACCTTTATCGACTATTATATATGCCGAATTCGATTAATGTCCCAATTGTACCTGATGCGTTAAAAGCATCAGGTAAGGTATTGCTAAACGGAAAGAGAAAGAGGAGTTAAAAGTTGTTCTAAACTTGACCGTATAAAGAATGAGACAATAAGAGAAGAGTTACAAGTTTTTAACTTGAATGAAAAATTGAAAAATTACAAACAACGGTGGAAAGAACACTTAGAAAGAATCTCAGAATACAGATTGGCCAAACAAGTATGGAAATAGAAACCTGCAGGACATAGGTGTATGGGTAGTCCCGGGAAGAGACGGCAGGAGGATTTTGAAGGCGGAACAGGTATCATCTTGCCTATGCCGCGTTGTGAAGATGACAATAATGATGATGACACCTCACCCGCTTGGTATTCGTACAAACATGTAGGCTACATGTTTAATTAAAATACCTCACATCCTATTACGCTGTAAAGCTTTCCCGAAATTATTCACATGTAAATTTTTATATGATTTCGTAACATCGAGGGAAACCGAGAAAAATTCTCTACCGTTTTCCCATTTCCAGTGGAATCACTGAATATTTGGCGCGCGCGCGCGCGCGCGCGTGTGTGTAATAACTAAGGATCATAAAGTTGACCTCATATTTTCTAATTTCTTGCAGAACGTTAAAATATAGGCATATGAACATACAATTGAACTCAAGAGAACACGCACACTAGACGAACAAAAGCCATATTATACTATAAAAGTCATATCACGCGCGCGTGTGTGTTTATGCCTGGAGATTTCTTGTTGAAATACAGCCTACACGATCTTCTTCTCTAAGCCCCTCTAAATCATCTTTCTCTCCAGGTTCAGAGTCTACAGAAATTCTAATTCCTTCATTCTAAGACTGCTGCTCACTAACGGTATTTCTTCATCCTTTATGTTTCTGCTGGAATATCCTTTTCACCCCTAACCTTGTACCGTTCTTAGTACTTATCCCAACTATTTCAACCATCACCTCTCGATTTTTTCTACCACGGTCTGTTGCGCCCATAACGGTTCTTACTTTTTCGCTGGTCTCAGTTTTAAAGTCAGACTCATTTTTAAAGATGAATTTTACGAGTCCGTACTTCAGAACCACAATAAACATCGATCCCTACTACTTGTAGGGACTACTTCTACTACATGTGCAAGCCTACTCTTGTTCTCCCTAGGTACGCGCTGCGAAATGTAGGGAGATTTCCTCAGTAAGTACTTCTAAATTATTGTTTTGTCTAGAAATCAAAGTGAATGAGCAGCTGAAAATCTTCGTCGACCCGGGAACTAGGTTTTAGGTCTTCGGTGATCTTACTTTAAGACACCGGT